>JAJHZJ010000577.1:1398573-1768573 GCA_023548195.1 Bettongia penicillata ogilbyi | reverse complement strand
AAGAAATTTCTTCTAGGCAGCTAGATAGAGTGGATAGAGTACCTGGTCTGAAGTCAGGAAGACCTGAGTTCAAATCTGACCTCATCCATTTAACTAGCTGTATAACTTTTTTGACTCAGTTTCCTTATCTGTAAAATGCAGCTAGTAATAGCACCTACCTCCCAGGGTGGTTATGAGGTTTAAAAAAGACAGTAATTGCAAAGCATTTAACACCATACCTGGCACATAGTAAGTGCTCTATAAATGTTAGCTGTTCCTAGCTATTTTTATTATTGTTATAGCTTTTGAATATCAAAAAATCAAAAAATATTCTCCTAACAAAGGAGTACACAAATGCCATCCTTCCATTTAGCTATAACTTCTTTCTTCTGGTTCTGTTTATAGCAAAAATATCAAGGCTGATGTGTATGATTCAGTCTATTCTTTCAAGTGATTTCAGTGGTTTGTACAGTCTTCCAAGAAACACATCCATTTGGTGGTCATTAGAAAAGGATTTTACATTTAGAGTATCATCAGTCAAATCAAATTTTGTTGATAGTGTAGAAATTGTGTGAACATCCTGCCCTTTGTCTCCACAACATCATCATTACTGTAGGAGCAAGAGGGAGTCATTTTTTTTCTCTGTTTCGTGGGTTGTGGTTGTTCAGGTGTTTCAGTCATGTCTGGCTTTTTATGAACCTATTTGGGGTTGTATTGGCAGAGATACTGGAGTGGTTTGCCATTTCCTTCTCCAATTTATTTTATAGATGAGAAACTGAGGCAAGCAGGGTTAAGTGACTTGCCCAGGGTCACACAGTTGGAAAGTGTCTGAGGCCAGATTTGAACTCAGGAAGATGAGTTCTTCTGACTTCAGACCTGACATTCTATCTACTGTGCCACCTAGCTGCCCAAGGTCCCCCAGGTAATGCAGACGAGATCTAAACCCAGGTTCTCTAAATCTAGTACACTCTCCACTGCCATGCCATTCCTGGGTACCATGGTCATTGAGAAAGATTATATCACCTAATGAAGGATGGTTCTGACCCAAGTAGCCATTTCTGTACTCTCAAACTAATATTAGAAGAAAATAATCCAGGAGTTCTACTTTTTTTTCATGTAAATGAGAAATTTATCACATCACTACTACAATCGGCTGACAGAAGTGGTAACTGAACTGCGATTCAGGAGATGTGGGGTTTTGTCCTGGCTCTTTCACTAACCAGCTGTATGCCATTAGGCAACTCGCAGTCTCTTAGTTCTTTATATACAAAATCAGAGTATTGTTCTAGATCTAAAGTTTCTCTTCTTGCTTGGACATTCTATGTTTCTATAAAGAATCAGCAGGTGGCAGTCAAGTTGCATAATTAACCACAGAGCCTCCACATGGAATTCACAGTATTATGATGGCACAGCCCAGAAACTAAAGAATGCCAACCACAATAATATCAAATAAAATTGGTTGTGTTGCAATTTTCTTGGGGGAATATTTAAGGGAGTCATTTTTGCGAGATAGTTGTATATACTGACCAATGATTTAAACAAACTGATGTATAGAGAGTCAGCCTAGGAATTAGCGATTCTTTGGTTCCAGTTCTCCCTCTGATAGTATCTGTGGGACTCTGGGCAAGTCATTTCAGCACCCAGTGTATGGCTCCAAGATGCTGAGTAGATGTTGACTTCGTTGCTGGAGAGATTCTCATGTCCTAGGATATACTGTCCTATACCAATGAAGTCATAGGTGCCATCCACTCCCCATTCTTAACATCAAATGGTCTAACTCTTAAATAACTCAACTGCAAAGTGACAAGTTGATTCTTGCCAATCTAATCTAAGAAAGTCAGACTGGCTTTATTTCACTCATGTGAGTGATACTCCCCAGTCCAACTTCAAATCGTTATCCTTTTAGCAGAGAAGGAATTAAGGTCACTAAATATTCCATTTCATCTCAGTCTTCACCTTCAAAGCTTGAGAGAATGCTATTTACTCTGGATATCCCTGTGAGGTCTCAGCAGTCCAGAAAGTGCTCCTGCAGAAAGTTTCATGTATTTTTATTTTGTTTATTTTTTTTTTTTTATAAAATTTCCTATGTTCTACATGGAAATGTGTACTAATACTACAACATCCATTGATTACAACAACTTGAACCCTTTAAAGTCAAACATTACAGAGCCATTCAAAAGGCTGTGTTAGGTCTAAATAAAATGATTGCTTTCTTTTAACTCTCTCACCCCTAAGTTCATCCCTACATGTAAAACTGAAAGCTATGGCAGGGAGGACACTCATTTTACAATGAGATTATTGGAAATTAGATATCTAAACTGTTCCAATCTGAGGAAACAGAATTATAAGACAGACAAATCATGACTTCTTAAAATATGGTTTATTTTGAAACAAGTGAATACTTGCTTTTCTTCCATATAACTTAAATCAATTCACTTGCTTACATGTACAATTCACATTCAATAAAGTAAATTCATAATATAAGTGACATTAGGTGTCTACATTATTCATTTTAAATAAAATCTTTTTTAGAAGTGTCCTCTGAATAGGACGTTTTTTGAAATATAAGTAAAGGCACACTGTATGAAGAAATGTATCATCTATATCATCCACTATAACTAGGCACTGTGCTGTTTCAGTTCAATGCACCATGAAATAGGGCTATATCCACCTGAGTAATTTAAAAGTATCTTGTAAACTAACATGCCATGATCATTGCTGAACAATTCCTTTTTAAAAATGCTAGTTTACTAGTGCTAAGTATACACATGGTGAGAGCTTCTGTAGAAGAGCAGTATAGTGTAGAATTTAGCTGCCAGGTGGCAAAACTTTTATGCCTCCAGTCAAATGCTTTCATCAGTGTTTCCACCAATTACCAGAGGTCATACAGTCTACAAGGGCTTAGACTACTCCCCCTCCCACCATGCTGAGTGATAACCAAGGCACTACTTGGTAACAGGCTCAGTGGCTCCAATTCAGTACCAACCTCTAGGTATGGAACCAAAATACAGACTATTACTCCAGAACAACAAAGTTATGAAACTCATTATGGCTTTCACAGTCACTAACTCCATTACACATTTGGCAAAACTTCTATCAACCAATCTCATCCTTAAGACTCAGACAAATGACTTTTTAGTGGCCATATTGATGGAATTCTAATAAAGCTGCCCCCACCCCCGATATTTTAATTTCCTTATAGATCCCACTGAATAGCAGACCCACTGCCCCTACTGAACCACTCACCTCCCCTCCCCCCACTCAATGTCTTATCTTCTTCATATATGCCTGACTGCTCACTAAAGCAACAGGTGTGTCCATGAACTCATTTCTCACAGAAACAGCAAGCATGTCCATATGATGGGATCCTGGTCACTGCCTCTAGCTAGTCACTGTCCCCAGACCCATTCCTCATATTTCCCAGACAAACAGCAACTGTGTCCATGTACTCAACCCCAGCCACATCCATCCAGTCTCACATAGGACCACAATACTCAGCCAATCAGAAAACAGCATCACCATGATGCCCAAAACAATAGAAGGGACTTTCCCTACATAGGTACCTGTGCAGTAATAGTAAAGAACTGATCCAGAGTGAATTTATGATGTGAGAGGCTTACTATAATATCATTATCATATATACATCTTCCCCCCAAGAGGTTTTTCTGTGTGCATTGTGGGCAATCTCATGCACAGTTCTACTCCAGCTGGGACTCCTCCCCTATTGCCTAATCCCTTAACAAACCCCTTCTGCTTTTTTAATATTCATAATTTCTGTTATGTAATTGCATCTTTACCCTCTAAAAATCCATCTTGTTTTCTTTCTTGGAACTTAGCCTTCTTCATAGAAAGATGTCAATCTCAATAAATGCCTGTACTTGGATTAGAGGTGGTCTGACTGAATTCTCTGAGACAGTTTCACCACAACATATAAAAAAACTGCAGCAGTTTTTGGCGTCTCTGGGTGGGCAGAATTGAAACCACAACATGATTTGTTAAACAGTAAAATAAGTGTAATTGAGCTGTCACATATCAAAATGATGAAAGAACCATTTCCCCTGATCATTTCTCTTTCTGAAACCTCTCAGGAGATAGAGAAGAGTAAAGAAATATTTGGCATCTTTGGAACCTGCCAATCATCTTTATAAAAACAATCATAGAAAATGTTGAGGAACAGGGACAGAACAGGGTTGGAATTAACTTCTTGGCCTGATCTCACTAATATGAATTTTTAAGGCAGTTACTGATGTAATCTCCTCCAGAGCTCATCCTTCACAGCGAAAGTATTATTTCACCACCACATTTGATCTTTCCTGCTGGTTACTTTCCATGGATCAGTAATCAATAAACATGTATTAAGCAGCTACTATATGTCAGTCCCTGTGTTAAGGACTTGGAGACACAAAGTTGAAGAAGAAAAAAAACAGTCCTTGCTCTCTGAGAGCTTATAATCTAATGGGAGAAGACAATACACAAGAGAAAACTAAAAAGGTAGTAGGTGAAGTACTTGGCCCAGCTGTGCAGCGGATAAGTCAAAGAATTACAAAATGAGTACAGTGGCTGGGAAATAAGATGTCCTTCCTTTGTCTCCTTCTTAAATGGGAGCTGAGGAATTTGTAGCTATATCAAATGAGATAATATTTGTAAAAGTGCTTAGAATATTGCCTGGCATAAAGTAGGCATTATATAAATACTTATTACCTCTTCTCCACACTCCAATCTGTGGGGCAAAGGGTACTGATGGAGGTGCAATTAGCAGGGCTGATTGCATCTTGGAAGACACAGAGATTTCCCAGTGATGAGATTCCTGGGGTGATGCCAAAGAAGTGGAAGAAGTCTAAAATAGGTCAGTTGAGATTCTGATTCCATGTCCTCACCTTAAATAGTTTAGTTCACTATGATCTAGACAAGCTCATCTTTCACACACCCCGCTTAACATGGCCATGGCAAGCAAAAAGCAGCTGACAGAAGGCATCCAGACAGCTGGCTGTCCTAACAGTAGCATGGAAAGAATAGCCTGGGAATCTGGTAGGACAAAGGGAAAAGGAAATTTGAGGATGCCGGAAAATGTACTCCAGTGTATATTTTCTGCCTCTACCATTATCTTGCTGATATAAAGTACCTCAGTCAGCATATGGGAGGCATTATACACACTTGCTACAAGTACTAATAATATAAATCCAAAGTTTTAAAAATTGTGCTTTGCTAAAATTAAAGTGTTTTCATATTTGTTCTCTAATGCTGGTATGTGCCCTGACAGGTGATAATGAGATCTCAGTTAATGAAGCCTAAACCAAATTGCAAGTATAGGCCTGGAGAGAGACAAAAAAAAGCTAATTTTCAAGTTGAGGGCACCTTCTGTCTTCGGGGAGCTGAATTGGGATGTGAGTTTCAGAGACCATGGAGAAGAGAGAGATGGCGCATATCAAAAAGATGGTTTAAACCATCATATCAGATGTTCAAATAAATGCAAAAGCAAAGGTATTCTCAAACATGGGATGTTTCCCCTTAGTCATGCCCCACTAAACAGCATTTTTTGCTTCTTCTGTACTATATAAAATTACGTTTTCTGTATTTGGTTTTTCTGGGAAGGGAGTAGGATAAACTGTAACCAATGTTTCTCCTGGAAGCATATGAACAGGGAAAAACTGATTAGCATTTCCAATGAATTAACAGTGCCAATAAAACATCACAAAAACAAATAAGAACAAATTTCACAGAATTTCAGACAGTGAAACTTCATGCTTAACATTGAGACAATCTTATGATCTTTTCAGAAGTGCATTTCTTACATTGCTAAGTTTTGAGAGTTGTATTATGTTTCCACAGCTATGTACTCATGGGTTGTAAATGCTTAATGAATATCACCTTCTTCCCTCCTACTAGGGGGTATCTATTTAATGAATGGAGCACTGGGCATAAGAAAGATCTGAGTTCAAATCCTTTCTCAGACATCTACTACCTATGTGATCCTGGGCAAGTCACTTAACCACAGTCAACCTCAATTTATTCATCTATAAAATGGGGATAATATTAACATCTTTCAGAAGTGTAGTAAAGATAAAATAATATTTGTAAAAATGCTTTGCAAATATTGAGATGCCATATAATGCTAGCTATCATCATTATATATTTATTATTTTTAATTGTTGTTATAATTATTATAGTAGACGTAAAGATAACAAAATTTCTATAAATGCTGGTAGCAAGTACTAAGCAACTTCTTCAGAGACTTAATCGACATGGCTCGATTAATTATTTATTGCATGCCAAATACTGTGCTAAGCACTTGAAATTCAAAGAAAGGGAAAAACACAGTCCCTTCCCCCAAGAAGTTCACATTCTAATGGAAGAGTTCACATTCTAAGATTTGAAGTGCCTCTTTCTGCAGTCTTTAACAAAGAGTTGTTGACAGGTTAAACCATCTATCTAAGGATAGAACTATAATAATCTACTTTTCCCAAGCATTGGTTACTTGCAATAGGAAGAGTGTATGAGAGTTTCTTTGGTTTAGGGAGGATGGTACAGTGGAAAGAAATATCCATTTTTAAGTCTAAAGATATTGAATTGAACCCTAGCTTTGAAGTTTACTGGCTATGTGACTTTGGATAAGTCCTTTAATGTCTCTGAACCTAAATTTTCTCATCCACAATATGGAGACAATAATGCCTATCGATTGATCTATTTCATAAGGTTGGGAAGTAAACATTTTGTAGCCCTTAAAGCAGTAAGTAAATATAAATTAACATTATTATTTTTGCCTTGTTATATGCAATACTCAATTCTGCCTCTGTGAATGTTCCCTCCAATGAATCTATTCATGCCCACCATTACTGTAATTCTCTTAAGAGTCTATCTCATTCCATAAATTCTTCACAAGGGATCCATTGGCCATGGTAGGGTCTTTCCTCACTTTCTACTAAAAATACAAAGATATCAAAGGAGCACACAGGCTGTCCACATGGACTTTGCTACATGAACAGTTTGTCTTCTTTTTCAATTATATATTTATTTTATAATATATATTTACTCAAGGTCCTCTGTATACTTTATTGTTATATGTTGCATCCTGTTCAGACCTACCATGTGCCTCTCTCCATTGTTTCCAAATGATACCTATTTTCAAATTTGGAGAAAACGAGGTGTTCTATGACTCTCCATCATACCATAACCCTAATAAAATATTGTATTAAAAAGGAGGGACTTTGTGTCTACTCAATATCCTTCATTAATGTTGATTATCATAGTGTCTGGCACGTAGTAGAAACTTAATACTTACATAGCTTGTGAAATGTATATTTTATTCAATACTTGTAAAAGTTTCACCAATTCCAGTCAAAGTATAAAGGAAGATTTTCAGTGTATTCGGAGTTAAACAGATTTATTTGAAAGACCTCTGTGCCTCCATGTGTGCATATGAAAAATGGATGTTCATGAGATATATCTCTTCTGCCCTCGAGGGCAAATAATTTTTTTAATATTCTCTTAAGAATCTATCTTCAGAGCAATAACTGATCTTTTTTTTAAACAAACAGAGCTACCCCATATCAGATACTTGTCCAATTATTGGAATAATTAGTTATGAACTGAATACTAACTTCTTAGCTCCAGAAACTAAAAGTAAATTAACTTTTGACTACTGTGAACCAGTAAGTTATACTACATTCTGAAATATTGATTATAACTTTCCAGTTAAATTATCTCAGAATTTATTAAAATATTATACCATGGCACTAGTAATCTAGAAAATGTTGATGAGAATTGTGCAAGACAGTAAAAAAAGTTCGTTTGTGTGTGTGTGTGTGTGTGTGTGTGTGTGTGTGTGTGTAAAAGACATTATTCTATCATCCACAAGGTAGATGTAGCTATTTTAAATACATCAAAGACTTTGCTATTTTTAAGCATATTTATTATAGTCATTAAATAGAAAAGAAAAAAAATCCAATCTAGATTAGGTGTCAATCAAAAAATGAAATAGTCCTCCTATGGCATTTTCTCTCATTTCTACCTCAAATTTGACATAAAACATGAAAAAATCTACTTAAACTAAATGGTAATCAGCAGCCTACTTTAGCCATTCTATATTAGTGGTCCTTTCTTTGATGAGAGGGCTTGATAGGAATATTAACTGCCAATTTAAATAACTCAGCTGTGCTTCAATATCAGGTATCACAGCAGCATCAGTCCTACAGCTCAACATTACCTTTTCTGTCATTGAACCCTCTGCCTTTCTAGTCAATATTTTTTTAACCAATATTTTCTCACTATACTATTATTCGATTCAAAATAGCAGTCAGAACAATGTTCTCTTTGCAGAAAATGAATGAATTATTCAACACTTACAGAGTGTATTATTGTGCTATAGTTCAAGGAGTCCTAGACTTGGAGTTAGGAGACATGAGTTTTAATTCTAGCTCTGCCACTTATGGCTTTGGCCAATTCATTCTATTTCCATGAGTTTCAACTTCCTCTTTTGGAATATACAGTTTGAACCCTTGCCCGCATGATCTTGAAGGTGTGACAGGAAAACTGAAAAGTATTACAAAATCATATATATCTATTTATGTGCATATAAATGCATGTATATTACTAAATGTGCAAGGAAATATACTATATATATATATATATATATACACACACACACATACACAGATACTTAATTTCTAATACAAACAGCTCTGCATTTACTTGAAATATCCTATATGAGCTACATCATCCATCAGTCAACTGAAAAGCATTTATTAAATAGCTACTGAGGGAACTGCTGGGCTTAGAATAGCAAGTGGTTAATTGTGGAAATTAAGTGAACCACATTGACTCCATCATGTGACTCAATTCTGGAGGTAGTTTAGCTTTTATTCAATTATGGGTCTAGTTCAATTCTGTCTTGTGAGTTTATTCAATTGTGGAAGTTGGAGAAAATCTTACTGTATTGTTTGAACTTGACCCTGCATGACTGGGAGGCTGGATACCTTTTCCTGTTGCTTAGAGAGCCTTAACTAAGGACCTTGGTTATGTTGACCAGAAATCCAGTCAGATCCAAAGAAGGAATTTTCTCACAATTAGAACACATCTCACAATACACCTCAAACAAAGCATGTATCTTATCTGACCTTGTACAGGTTAATCAGTTATTGTTTCCACTTTCCCTTTATTCTTTACAGATACTTGGGGAGTGGGGCACCTTCTTTTTTGATTCAGGGAATTGCATCTATTCACTGTCCTTCATCCCAATTTGGAATGTCCCTAATCTTTCCTTCAATTAGAGCTCAGACTACCTAATGTTGTATTGTTTCATTTTTAATCGGTTTATTTGATTGTTGTAATGTAGAAAAGTCTGTTTCCTCCTGTATTCTGGGCCCAGGCCTAACCTAAGAAGGTCTGGTCACTCTTTAATGGTCAATTGGCATTCGTTATTCAATAAATTGATATACTTAGAAGATCAAACCTTGGTTTTCCTCACTCATTTCACCTTTCACCCTCCACACTAGCATGTTCCAGGAATTGTGCTATGCATTGAGATTACAAAAGAGGCAAAAGACAGTCCTCGCCCATCTACTGAGGGAAAATAACATACAAATAAATACTGACAAAGTCAGATATAAACAGGATAAATAGGAAATGATTGACAAAGAGAAGGCACCAGATCTAAGAGAGGTTAAGGAAAGCTTCTATGGAAGGTAAATTTTAGTTGGGACTTAGAGGAAGGCGGGGATGTCAGAACTCACAATAACAACCCTTCATGTGACTATCATTTGTGCCTTCTCTCTTCCCCCGATCATACAAAGATGAACACATCATTTTGCATATCTACCCAAGTCATTCTTTTATTATTACATTCAAGAATTTTGCCAGAAACCAAAGGCAAGCTCAATGGTTCATAGTGGGAAGGAGTATTCTTCAAAACATTCTCAACTCCTCCTGCCCTCAGCCCACAAATCCAACCAGTTACCAGATCTTGCCAATTCTATCTCAACAATGTTTCTTGGCTCAGTCCCTTTATTTCCCCTCACATGGCCAACAGCCTAGGTCAGGTCCTAATCACGTCTTATTTGGACCAGTGCAGTAGTCTCCTAATTCGTCTCCTTGCCTAAAGTCTCTCCCCTCTCCAATCCATGACAGTGATATTCCTAGAGTATAGATCTGACCATGTCATTCCCCTGCTTTATAAACTCTAGTGACTCTAGTGGCTAAAATAAAATAAAAATACCTCTCTGATATTAGAAGCTTTTCACAATCTAGCTTCAGACGATTTTTCAAATTTTATTTCTTATCACTCATCTCCATATGCTTCTAAGTCAAACCCAAATGAACTTCATGACATTCCTCACACATGAAACTCCATCTCCACTGTGCCTTTCACATTCTGTCCCCTAGTCCTGGAATGTATTTCCTCTTAACTTCATCTGCAAAAGTGCTAATTTCCTTCAAAGCTCACCTCAAATAATTTCTTTTGTGGCCTTTTTTGATCCCCTCAGTTGAGCCGCTCATGACCCTACGCCAGCTATATTCAACATTCCACACTCATGAACTTGTTTGCAAAGGAATGGGGTGGGAGCATTTTCTCAGACTTGTTCTTTGGGGCCATGTTGTTGTTTGTGTTTTTCCAACATTCACTTGTGATTGTTTTGTGGTGGTTGTACTTTTGGTTTACATTATTGACACTATATATATTATTTTCTTGACTCTACTTATTTAACAACATATTTCATTTCTTGTGTTTCTCTGTATTAGTCACAGTTATGATTTCTTGCAGCACAATAATCTTACATTACATTTATATACCACAATTTGCTTAACCATTCCTCAATCTATAGACATCTACTTTGTTTCCAATTCTCCGCAATCATAAAAAACTTGTGCTGTGAGTATTTTTTATGTGTATGGGAGCTTCCTTCTTATCAATGACCAGCAGTGGAATCTCTAGGGCAAAGGGTATGGACAATGCATAACTTTAAATTGCTTTCTAAAATGATTGTAGCGAAACACAGCTCTTCCAACAAGGCACTAGTGTGCCATCTTCCCTCAACCTTTCCATTAATGACTATTCCAATCTTGTGTCATCTCTGCCAATCTGAAGGGTATGAGGCTTCACCTCAAGGTAATTAGGATTTGTATTTCTTTTAGAAGTAGTGGTTTGTAGCATCAGTTATTAATGATTTGAGATCCTGAGAATTTTGTTCCTATCCTTTCAATACTTAAATATTGGGAAATTCCCCTCTTCTTTCAAAGTAAATTTAATTACCCCCATTAACCTGAGGAATGAGAAAATATTCTTTAAATCCTTTCAATTTTTAAATGGAAAAACTGGTTGCATATATATATATATATATATATATATATATATATCTGTTATTCGATACTAGAAGATTTAAACACACACACACATCATACCTTTTGCATGTCATTGCAAAATTCACAGTTTCTAGATGGCATTTTGCTGATACCCCTTATGGCCCCCATGGCCAATTTACCTACCACTCCTATTAGTAATGCTTAGGTATAAGAAGCTTAATTAAAATATATTTACAGAAGATTTTCCCATCTTCTCTCAGGTTGTGATGCTAACCTTCTTAGCTTCCTTTGGTCAGTAATTAGTAAATTCCTGAAGGCCCTACTACAGATAGAAGATTCCATCAGCCATGGTCTTTGAGAATGTAAAAAAAAGTAAAAATTCAGCTTCCAGAAACTTCTCAATTTATCCTACCTCTTTCTTCCTTCTATTGATCTTACTTTATATAACTAAACCCATCCTGGCCCGCAGGAGACACTTCATAAATGTTTCTTGATTGAGTACCACTTTTCTTATGGAATGTTCACTGTCCCATTGGTAAAAATCAATTTTGCACTTACTAATGAGGACCCATCCAGGAAATGTATTAAAGCATTTGAAAAATGCCCAAAAGTTGGAATTCCTTACTTTCAGTGACTTAGATTATTGAAAAATCATTTAGTTCCTTAGTTATTATCCTCAGCTTAGATTAAGGCTACTTTTATTATAGCTGAGGGAAAAATCAAGAGTTGTCATATTTTACATTCTAAGATGTAGACAGAGAATTATGGGACTGAGATTTTAACCTGGGTTGTATATCTATCTAGATGTGGAAGCTGAGGAAGCTGATTTAACTTCTCTGCAATCAAATATCATCATCTCTAAGGTTTCTTCCATCTTTTGAATACTATGAGACATTCCTTCCCCCAGGCTAGTCTCAGAGGCAGCATGTGCTATTCTAAATCTTTGTCACATAAATATGCTCAGAATTTCAGAAGCAATCACTCTTGTTAGGGAAGAACTTCTGAGCTATAGCTTGAAGAATAAACACTTCCACTCAACAGTGCTTGAGGTCTGTATGAATTTATTTTGTGTTTAAACGTCAGAGACTGACTAACTGCAACAAAAAGGGAAAAAGCAGCTGGATGATCATAAAGCTGAAATAATCCACCTGTAATAGAGCTTACTTTTTGTAAGCAGGACCATATGCATATGCTGGGCTACAGCACAAGTTGTAGATAAACAGTAAAGGTGAACAAATAAATTTAAATAAATTCCTTTGTACTTAATACTTAGTACATGCTTTGTTCAAAATCATTCAGAATTCTTGGAAGATAAAAAAAAGAGGGAAGAAAAAAAACAAACAAACCCAGTTCAGTGACCCTCTGATCAACAAGGCATAAATATGAAGATTTGTAGTATGCAGGCCAAAAGTATTCATTAATCTAATGGTAGAGATCCAGTAAAGAATTCAGATCCAAGAAGGATACACTGTTGGAAAGTGATGGGTCCTCCATATGTTCCTGTTTGCATGTGAATTGTGCTGACTGCCTCAAGTCCCAAAGATTGCAATGTCAAGTGGAAAAAGATTGGCAATAACTCAAAATAGTTTGACCTTTTCACTCAAAAATGAATGACGAAGTGAATGAACAGTGTTGACAAGATGTCAACATTCATTTGGATGGACACCTTATAGAATTATTCTGATAGTATCTATATGTGGAACAGATAGTAAAGACAGACAGTAAGTTGGGCCAATTGTTACAAAGATATAAAACAGTAGACTGGATTACTTTCAGAAAATTGTAAATCTCTTTTACTTACTCCAAATTTCCATGAAAGCAAAGGTTTATCTTTTTAATATGGACATTCTGTCAGAATTGCTATATGACGGAAAAAACATGGAATACCACTCCAAAGAGAATTACCTTAAGAGCAATGGAGAGATTTATGGTAGTTATTATAAGTAAGTTATGACATTTAACCAATGAGGAACTTCAAAGATGAATACAAGTTTTTTTAAAAAGTCATCAAGGAAACATATGATAAGAAGAGAAAATGGACTGGTAATTTGGCAAGAATAAAAGGTGGTAGGTTGAGAGCCAGAGTATTTTACTGTACCTTCTCAATAGCAGAAAAGATAAAGGCAGACCCCAAACATGTTAAATAGACCCCTTACAGAAAACTTAAGGGAAGCTGTGGGAAAGAATTGTACAAGATGTGGAGGAATAAGTAAGATTTTATCTCCTTGCTTGGAGAGAACTTCTGCATCAGACTATTTTGAGTATTGTGTCCCATGTTGTGTATCAATTGTATCCCCTTGTAAGTTCCTTTAGTGAAAAGATTGCTTCATTTTTATCTGTGTATTGCCAGTTCCCAGCTAATAGTAGGTACCTAATATATGCTTGCAGAATGGAATTAAATTGCCCAATTGCTGAAGCCTTGGTTAAATTCTAAATAATTAAAACTTCCTTAAGTATTCAAACCAACATAACCTATAGAAGAGAGTTAGAAAATTTGTTCAAACTTAGACTCAAATAAATGTTGATCATAAAGATTAGTCCAGACTGATTAATCTTCTAAAGGCATTAACTCACCTTGATTTCATGATTGGGATCATGTTGCTTCATTCTATTTCCTTCTGAAGAATTTGCAGTCACTTCCTCAAAGTTTCGTATAGATAGAATCAGAAAAACAGCAAATAGAAACTTTTAAAATATTTAAGAAAAGAAATTAGGCCTAAAAGTCTAAGAAAATAATAAGGTTCAACTTACACATTGCTGCCAAGTGAAATTTTATCTTTCTTTTCCTTCTCTGAGGGCGTCTATTAGTTCAAATGACCAATATTATATTCTTTGAAAGTCTTCATCCCATTTCCTAATAGTATCTAGTTAGAATAGACAACACTTCTTCAACCACGGAGTCATTTTTAGTCATCATAATAAAGAGGTCTTTTCAATATTTGCAACTTGTCAAACTTCCAACTCTGCCAAGTTTCTCCTTTACTCCTCAAATGTTACTGACCAGATTTGGAGTAAGCTATGAAATCTACAAACCTGGGTCAACTACAGGTTTGTTACCTATATCAATGAGGTGATCACTGATGTAACAGAATCTCTTTACTTCTTTCCAATTAATTCTCTAATCCACTCATAGCAGGTGTTCTTCCAGATCTTTTTACTCCTCAATTTTCTATATTTCCCTATCTCATTCTCTAAGCTGAGGACCTTGATTAATACTTACAAAATAGAGACTATTTCCTATGAGCTCTCTCACCTCTTCTGCTGTCTCAAAAGCCCTTGACCTCCATTTTCATTCTTTCATCTTTTATTCCAGCCTCTAAAAAGACTTCAACCAGATTATCCCCTCTACATGTATGTTTAGTACCATTCCTTCTCCCATAACCTTTTTCTCTATGTCTTTTCATTCTCTTTATATGTACTTGATTCCTCCATGCCCAATATGAGAGGGGAGCCTTCTAGAACCCTAACATCCCTTATTATCCATTACCTCATATATATCTATAGATATATAGATATGTATCTTACATTAGCTATTTTCCTGTATTTTTTCCTCTCCCCTCTTCTTATAAGTCAAACCCTAAGCAGAGGCAGGAAGAATTGTTTATACTCATTGAAAAAAATTTTATCAGTCCTTTCTGATGTTGAGAGAATACAGTGGAGAACTCTGACTCTAAACCTGATACCTTTCATTCGTGCCAAATTATCAGCCCATTTTTCTTCTTATCATATTATTAGATGATTTCTAAAGTCCCTTTCAGCTATATTCTTCCTTAATCATCAGGTATTTCTCATAACTACTCTTCTAGATCTGTTCAAGATGAAGGATCAAATAAATAGTGCAGTCCTTTACTCATGTCAGCAGCAGAAAGGTTGGGGAAGTTCCATTGAAGTGTAGACCTCAGAGAATAGATGACCTCTCTTAGCTACCACATGAATGTGAAATCTAGGAGGTATGGATTATTGCCGATTTACCTAATGAGAATCATATCTCAAGCATGCACCTTTATTTATTTCTGCTTCTTCCTTGATTTTACTACTTTTTTGTTGAAACTTAATGATGTGACCATGACACAAGGAAGTTCACTATCTATGGTGATGAACACAAATATATGGAGACTCCATGCAGAACTTTACCCTTGACAGACAAACAATAAAGTAACAAAAATTATACATAATAGCAATGAAACTATGCATAATAAACCATCTACCATTCATTTACATCCCAAATCCAAGAACTTTTTTAACAGTAAATCCACTGGCCTGAGCCTAATAGTTACATCCAATGCACAGTACAACCTGATCTCTGCCACATCCGCACTACCAATTCCTCCTGTAAATAGTCAGTGAAGTGTAGCCAACACAACATAGTTTTGTAACTTTGGTATGACCTATACATCTAGCAGGTAAGTCTTTACGTGAAACCTCAGGAATTAGGAACCTGAGGTCGGTCAAAGGATGAATCATGGACTCCATATCCAGTGAAAACTGAAACTTCTCAAGGTCAGTGTTTTTCAGTCACTAAGAGCGACCTCTGACTATTTGTTTTTCAAACAAAGAGAATAGATTCAGTAACCAGGCCTATGAAGGAGAGCCTGCTGATTTTGGTGATCTACTCACCACTCTGACCTTTGAGACATTTAGTCTATATTTACTTTTACTGCTGTCACATCACATAATTTTCTTTTTCATCCCAATTCCCTATAACAGCAGGGCATGAGCAGATTGAGCAGGACAGTTAATGCACTTCTATGTTCCTATTCTGTAAGTTCATCTTTAAATCCTTTCAATAGTCCCTTCAAGCAACATATCAATTTTATGCTCCTTTAAGCTCTCTTTACCATGCCTCCTGCCTACTCACTAGATTTTTTTATTTCTTCTTTCATTTTACATAGGTCTTATATCTAGATTCCTTTTTCTAACTGCCATAAACCTTTCAAGGATAAGGAGAGGCAGGGATGAGGGAGAGAAAAAGCAGTATTACACAAACAAAATCCAAGCAATTCACATCCCTGAATTCTATCATCAAATCTACCACATTCCACTGAATGCTATAGCAGGAGACAGTGGGTTTCTATAAAAGGCTGAACAACAAATGTAGGACTGTTGAAATAATTTGGCCTTCCTGACTCTAGGGCTACAGGAAGCTTTTTACGGTCAGATAGTTCATTGATATTACATAGCACCCTCTAGAGATGCAATTGGAGAAGGAAATGGCAAACCCCTCCAATATCTTTGCCAAGAAAACCTCAAATGGAGTTACAAAGAGTCGACTGAAAAAAAGACTAAACAACAACTTTACGAGGAACAAAAGCCAGCTGAAAAGTTCTATCAGATTGTAGGTCTAGAGCTGGAAGAGAATTTGGAGTTGATCTAGTCCAATCCTATAATTTTACAAATTGGGAAACTGAGGCATAGAGATTAAAATGAGTTGCCTAAAGTCATACAAGTAACAGAAACATCAGTGGTAGAATTGGAACCCTGGTCTTTGGACTCAAGAAACCATGTTCTTTCCACTGTAGTAAACCAACTCCATCTCAATATGCCTAAGGATCTGGGAAATAGTAGAGAAAGTGCTTAGGAATACAGCAAGGTAGGTCAAGTGATGTATTTTTAAAGTAACTATTTTAAATTCTTTCTAGTCCAGCCATCACTTATTCTCTACTTTAAAGGGGGAGGTACTTAGGTTGGGAGGGGTAAAGAGGTGGGTGTTGGGGGGAGTTAACACGTCTGATTACTATGTATCTCCTCTCTATGGTTATTTTTAAACATTCCAGTCCCTCTGCCTTGAAATCAAAATGATTTTCTTGAACCCAACAATTCACTGTATTCTCAATGACACTATAGCAATTGTTACCTTTGTGAGTCTTCAAACAGTGTGATTTCCTCAGACTTTCTAAATGAAACCCTACATGGAAAAAGTAAAAATTGAAATCTTTTATTCCTACTTTCTCATTGTTCATTTCCCATTTAATTTAGTGATACTAAAAAAATAAAGAACAAACTTACACTACAGAATTTTTGTCGTTCGAATGTGTTCAACTCTTCATGATCCTTTTTGGGCTTTTCTTGATGTGGTCCTTGAGTGGTTTGCCATTTCCTTCTCTAGCTCATTTTACAAATGAGGAAACTGAGGCAATTAGGGTTAAGTGACTTGCACAAGGTCACACAGCTAGTAAGTGTCTGAGGTTAGATTTGAACTCAGAAGGATAAGTCCAGATCCAGCACTCTATTCACTGTGCTATCTAGTGGCCCCATACTATAGAATAAAGAGTTACAAACCACCAGCCCTTGAGTCTGTTCTGCTGTGGAACACAAATTCATGCACAAGATAAATGAGTAAGCATTTCAATATTGTTTACCATTTATCGTCAAGAGAACGGCCTCTTTTTGTCCTGATAGGTCATGGATGTAGAACTTAAATTCTCCTCCAGAAGACCAAGGTTAACCATCTCCTAGTACTAGCCTTGATGTTCATGATTTCTTTTTCTGTATTTCTCCAGGAACTTACCAGAGGTTCTTCCCTCATCTGAAATAACTACAGACACTTTGTAAATAAGCCAGATTGAACAGATGGGCCTTTTCCTGTACCTTCAAGACAACAGAAATTCTTCTCTGGAGGAGGAAGGATGAAGAATTATGATTCCACTGGAGGAAACATACTATCTCCTATCTTTATACATTTAATTTACCCTCAGTCTCCACATTTCAGTCTAGTTAGATTAATTTCCTGGAACAATATTTCCATCATGTTATCCCCAAGCTTAAAAAATTCTCAGGGGTCTTCACTGTGTATAGACTGAAAGTCTTGACTCCTAAGACTGGCAATTGTTTTTCAGTTAGTCATATCTGACTCTTCATGATTCCTTTTAGGGTTTTCTAGGCAAAGATACTGGAGCGGTTTGCCATTTCCTTCTCTATCTCATTTTACAGATAAGGAAACTGAGGCAAACAGGGTTAAGTGACTTGAACAAAGTCACACAGCTAGTAAGTGTGTGAGGATGTCTTACTGATTTCCAGGCACTCTTTCCACTGCATCACTTAGAGACCCTGGGGTTTATCCTGCCATTTATGGCTCTCTATAGCCTGTTTCCAACCTTACCTCCAAGTATTCTTCCATATGAATCTCTTTCTGGAGTCAAACTAATTTACTCACTTTATCCCAGTGTGCCTTACCCGTCCCATCTCCACAGCCTTGCTTTATACTGTTTCTTCCTACCTAGAAGGCCTCCTTAACCAACTTTCAGATGCTTCATCCTTCTAAATCCAGTTTAAATTTGGAGCTTCTGATGACCTATGATAGAAATACCCCTCCTTTCATTTGACACAGTTGATACATAATATACTAATGTGGATTGTTGCTGGGCTGTGGAGAGGGATAGTGGTGAAGGGGTAGATAGTGTGAGTTGATAAAGGTCTGGCCTCATAGTAAAAAAGACCACGGTTCAAGTTTAGCCTCTGACACATGTACTCTATCACCCTACATAAGTCATCTAACCTCTCAGTACCTTACAAGGAGCTCCTCTATACATATGAAACCTCAGATCTTTCTAAATCTATCTATAAATCTAGCTAGCTATCCATCCTTAAAGTATATATCTGCACACACACACACACACATGCATGTACATACATATACATTTACAGGTACAAGTTGATATGTCTCAGCTCTCTTTTTTCTATCTGTCCTACCCTTTTCATATTTTCCCTCTTCTCACTTATTTCCATCTTATCCTTCTATCTCTGTTACCTCTCCTTATTTCTGTCTGTCTATCTCTGATTCTACTTCTATACCACATTGCTGCGGCTAGGGAACTGGTTTTAACATCAGGAAGACCTGGCTTACAGAATGTGATAAATATGCCTATCTATACTGACAGAGGAAGCACCTTAGCTGGAGGTGCCTGCACTGATAAAAATATAAAATATCTAATGTAGATGGTGATATATACATGTAGACATACGTCTGTATCCCATATATGTGCATCATGCTCATGTATATATTATTTATATATTGCAATATTGTGTGTATATTTCCACATTTATGCCTTGTCTTTGTAACTAGACTATAAATTCCTTGGGGCAGCAATTGTCTCATCCTTCTTAATATGTCCCCCTTATCATAGCACCCAGTACATGGGAAGGATTATTATTAACTTAATAATTAATAATTATTAACTAATTATTTGCTGATTGATAGAAGTATCACCAATTTAAGTGTTGATAAATGATATTTTTGATCTAGCAGACTATTAACTTGCATACACTTTACTTTCATCCTCTGGAAAGTGGAAATAAGCAATACATCACCCACTTCTCAGGGTAAATGTTCTTTTCTGTAAATCATACAGGCAAATATCACATATTCCTTCTATATCATTTTGGCAATTTAGAAAAATATCGATTTTATTTTTCTGATTCTCTGAGAAAAGGCTGTGTTTAGTTGTAATCTCTCTTTCACTTAGGGTTGTATGCCAAGTATATAACATATACTCAATACTTCAAGAATTTATGCTTGCGTCAGTGTGGAACATTCCCTCTACTGATGTGTATTATAACCTCTCAATAGTTAGGTTAATAAATTGTTGAATGAGAATCTATGGCTCCCAAAATTCTCTACCTCTGCCAATCTACCAGTGACCAATTTCTTTCCACAGAGGTTGACTGGTGCTCCAATTGGCTGGGCCAGATTATCCCAGTTTATGGCATCCCATGGAAAGCATGTAAACACAAATCACCATTTTATACTTCTTCGAACATTTTCTCGTAATATTATATCTGGCTCTCTGAGCTTGTTATTAATAAAAGACAATGGCTTTATGAGGAAAAAAGACATATTAGTGAAAGAGGCAAGGGGTAGAATTTGCAACTTATATGTATATATACATATGTATTGATTTGTATGTATTTATGTATATGCATATAATGTACTCAATTCCACCCTACTAAAAGTAGGTAATAAGATGCCTAATCAACCATTCCCACTGACGCCTTCGACTAAGTGTGAAGAAGTCCTTTGCACAGTAGAGACTTTACTAAAGAGTTTGTTCAGATAGCCTGGGGAAACTTGGCCATAACCAGGAATCATGCACAAGTTACCAATCTAGACAGAACCACATTAATTCCAGAGGTTGGGGCAATAGTGGTGGCTTAAAGCCAGCTAGGGAATGCAGTGAGTAGAACTCTGGGCAGGAAGACCTGCATTCAAAATCAGCCTCAAACATTTAGTAGCTATGTGACCTTGGGCAAGTCACTTATCCTCTGTCACAGTTTCCTCATCTGTAAAATGGAGATAATCGCACCTATCTTATAGGGTTGCTGCGAGGATCAAAAGCACAGCTTAGCACAGTGCCTGAACATAGTAAGTACCATACAAATGGGGCAGCTATTGATGGCACAGTGGACAGAGTGCTAGGTCTGGAGTCAAGAAAACTCTTCTTCCTAAGTTCAAATCCAGCCTCAGACACTTACTAGCTTTGTGACTCTGGGAAAGTTGCTTAACCCTATTTGCCTCAGTTTCCTCATTCTTCATCTGTAAAATGAGCTAGAGAAGGAAAGGGAAGAACCATTCCAGTATCTTTGCCAAGAAAGCCCTAAAAGAAGTTAGACACGACTGAAAAAATGACTCAACAAGAAGTTATCTGTCACCATTGTTAATAATATTATTTCAGACTTCCCCTGAGGAAAAAGGTAGGACTCAGCTATGGTAGAAAAGGATAATACTGAGGGGGGCTATTGGCTCTACAGGCATCTCAGAGGAAAGGACTTAAGCTAAGGGAAATCCCAAGAAAAGGTTACTTTTTTTTCTTCAGCTTATCCTGGTGCTTATCTATCTACAATACTATATTATATAATTCAGTGCTTTGTTTCCAATAAAGAAAATTTTACCCTAACCTAAGAGGTCAGAAGTTTACTAGAAATAGACATGAATATGAAGTAGACCAAAAACACGGGCTCTGTTTAACTGTTAAGAATTTTTTTTATCTGGGGGTCTTGGAGCCACAGTGATTGAAATCATAACTCTTTGTCTAAAATAAATTCCCTAAAGCCAAAAAGGAGACAATCATGTGGAACCTAGAGTGCTAGATAGGCTTAAAACTGCAGTTTAGGGGGTGCTCAGAACCCCAAAATGCAAGGGTACAGGGCAGAGGTCTGCCTGGAAAGAATTCAAACACTCAAACCTTCTTTCAACCCAAGTAGCGTGTTAATTGTAAACTAGTAGAAGCAGATGAGATTCCTAATGAGTCTTCTGTATTTGTGATACCACACAAGCAGGCCAAATTTTGAGAATCTGAGCATTAGATGAGGATAAAATTGGTACTTTTATATAGAAAAAGAATGGGAAGCTCTGGATGAGATCAAGGAGTGGCAAGTAGCCTGGGATGGGGCCAGATGCAGACAATGGAAGGAGTTAAGTCAGAGAGAGCCCCATTGAAAGGAAAGTTAAAAGGATTATTGACTGAGATGGAGAGGGTATCTCAGGCAAATGCCAGAGAGCTAGGTTCAGGGGCTTTGGAGTATGAATCCCAAAGATGTGATCTTTTCCTTTTAGGGGTCCAGTGGAAATCCCATCCCTATCAGTTGTAATGGTGATATTCTAGGAAACTGTATTTTGCCCAAGGCTAGAGTATTGTCTTAAGAAATTAGAGTATGTAGCCTGCAGGCCATAGTCATCACATAGAATTTCTAGTTCACTCTTTCACAAGAAAGAAAAGCTCCTGTATAAATTAATTCCTTACTAAGATTTGTAGAAATGCAGCAGCACTAAAAATCAGAAATGTACTAGATAAGAGCTTCAAAACCTATTTCATATCACAAATTCTTTTCCTCTTACATTCCAAAAGTCTAAAATAATCAGACCTTTGTTAAATACTTGCTATGAGCTAGCAGGCACTGTGCTAAGTATTAGGTATGCAGAGAAAAAGCAAAGATAGTCCCTGCCCTCAGTGAGTTTACTTCCCAGTGGAGAATATTGCAAGGGCCGGTCCTTGCAACATTCACAGATATTCTCTATCTGGTATTAGTCCGAGTGACCACTTGGAAGCTTGGAGTAAACTTGGTTGAGGGACTAGTGGTATGTGAAAATGAAAAGTATTCCAACTGGATGTGGAACTGGGAAACCTATCTGGAACTGAGTAGGTATACAAAAGGAATAACTATCTTTTCATCTCTCTTTTTACTTTGCAGCCGAGAGGAAGCAGAACTGCTTTTAACTACCTCAAAGACAGTACAACTTCCAGGTGAGGAGGAGAGTTATGACAGCTATAAGAACATGGCCAACTCTGTGTCTTGTATTTGTTCTTTAGCAATCTTCGGTAAATGGACCTTCTGAGATTCAAGTTGTCCAAGTGACCTCCCAAGTCTGAAAGATCCAGAGGTCCCATTAGAAGTCACACCAGCTGTCAGAACTGAATGATCATAGAAATGGTGGCACCTGAAGTAGTAAGAGTGACAGTAGTGGAAGTAGGTACAGAGATACATGAAAAGATGCTCACCCAAGGACAGTAGCACCTTCAGAGAGCAGAATCCTTCACGTGGGGAAAAAAGATGTCAGCTATTGACCCTAAAAGGACACCGATGCTGGGAACATAGCGAGAACTATATATAACAGGAATTTCATAAATTTCATAAATAAATGGGAGAAAATGCTACCAGAGGCAGCAATGGAAGGTAATCCTTTGCTGCATGTGTTCTCTACATGTATTCTTCACTACTATTTTTCTTTAAGTTTCAACCCATTTTCCTCATGGACAATGTGTGTATTTGTTGGAAACTATGTTGACTGTGTACACTACAAATTTTTGTTATATAATCTCAACTTGGTCCTTTCCGCTACTGAAAGGCAATCCTTTCCGCTACTGAAAGGCAATCCTTTCCCACATCTCTAATCTACTCAAAAGTCTGGGAAATAAGAGCACTTATTCCCCTTTTCAACTTCCTCATCCTGTAGCGGCAAGTTGAGGAGTAGAGAAGCTTCAGGGAAGGGACATCTTATAAGAAGAGGCCTTCCATATTCCTCCTGACATCTTGAGCATATCAGCGGAGCACTCAGCCTATACACTTTTCATGCCTCACCCTCTCCATGTAACTAGCCTAGCTTCTTTTTCTATAATACATTTAATAATGATATTCTTCTTTATCTTCAAAGATATTCATTTCCTATTTGTTGCCTCCTGCTCACACCTATCAAATATCTCTCCATTGCCTTCTTGGAGATATTTATTTTCATTTCTTCAGAGACTTTTGTGTTTCAAGTTTTGCAACTGTATAACATCACTATCAGAATTTAGGATATTTAAGAAAGATAGGCTTCTGTTTATGGGAAAAGTTTAGAGGATACCTCCATTAAGAAAGTTTTGTCATTTCCTGAAGGCAATGCCATCAACTCTCCTCCTATTTATTTCCCATAATAACGATAATTGCTTGAATTTAAAGAGCACTTTAAAGTTTATAAAACCTTTTACTCTCAGCAATATAGTAGGTAGCAGTCTATTATTAGGCCCATTTTCAGAGGACACGGAGTCTGAGCTAGGGTAATTGACTTACCCTCGGTCACACAGCTATATGATAATGTGGTTCAGTCATTTTTTCAGTCATGTCTGACTCTTCATGACCCTATTTGGGGCTTTTTTAGCAAAGATACTGAGGTGACTCGCCATTTCCTTCTCCAGCTCATTTTACAGATGAGGAAACTGAGGCAAACAAGGTTCAGTGACTTGCCCTGGGTCACACAGCTGGTAAGTGTCTGAAGTCAGATTTGTACTTAGGAAGAGGAGTCTTCCTGATTCCAGGCCCAGCACTCTATCGTCACCTGGCTAGCCCAGCTTTATGACACTATCTTCTTTTTCACTTTATTAAGGGAAATTTTTTTTTAATGCAATCCAGGGTTCAAGCCTAGCCATTTGCACACAACTCTTCTTAATGGTAGACAGGATACTTGATTACTGAGCAAGACTGAACAGTATTCACTCTCTTCACCATTGTGGAAAGTCTTATGCAAATGTACAGGCTTGAGCCCTGAGTTACTTAAAATTATGTTAGGTCCCTAGGGTCAACTGCTCAGGCCTTACATCCATAAGGTTCAGATTGGAGGAAAGTGCCCACTTAGATATGCCTAAAGTGCATTTAGGAGTCTGGGAATGTTTAAACTAACTACCCAGGAGTATTTTACTCTGAGAACTCTGAGTGAGGCTATAATTATTCATTTTCCATCAATACCAAAGATTCCCATCTAGGCAACCTCATTAAGGGTTAATTATACGCTCAGAGCCTTTGAAAAATAGTACTAATCATTCTCCAATCCACAAATCAATAATAAAGGCACATGTTTTTATTCCAAATTCTCACGCTGGGTTTTAGTCAAGGGACAAACTTAATTCCACTAACATTAATATAGCACTCTGTGGTTCACAAAAAGAATATAAACTCCTTGAGGACAGGGACTGTTTTTATTTTGTCTTTGTATCGCCTGAATTACCTAAGCACATTTTTAATTATTTGTTGTTATTATGGTATAATTGTTTGGACCTGTTATTTAATTGATGTAGTGATTTCCAAGAAGGAAATCCTCCTTTCCCCAAATCCTTGCAGATGGACAATTGCTTTTCATCTTAAGGTCAGTGAGAATTGCCTGGAGATAAGAAAATGTTAAGTGATTTGTCCATAGTCAGTAGATTTCAGATGTACAACCTGAAATCATGTCTTCTTGACTCTCAGATTCTATCTACTTTTTCAGTCACAGTAAACTGCTTAATGTTTGTGGAGATGATTTTTTTTTTAAAAATATACTTTTGTATGTGTTTATTATCTCATCGAGCCTTATAACAATCTCAGAAAGCAGACTGACAGGTATTATCATCCACATTTTTTATAGATGAGTAAGTAGGGGCCATCTCCAGTCATCCTGATCTATATTCTGCCATTGGACCCAGATGGCTAAGGAGGAGAAAGTGAGGCTAGTGACCCTGCACAGCCCTCTCTTACTTAAATCCAATTCACTTGCAAGTAATAACATCATCTTCCTGATGCCATGGTCCTCCTTGAGAACAAAGGACAAGTCACAAAATATGAGTAAACTGAGAGGTTTCTACTAGTTTGCACATACTAAAGCTCAGACCCAGATATGAATCCATTTCCAGTGATCTTTCTACTATATCATGAAACCTCCCATAGTATGGTTATGATATAAAGCTACCAATGCATTGCAGAATGAACCCTCATCACTACATAAATCTCAGAAAGGCGTCCAAAAGTCTTCCCAGTGACCAGATTGTAGAATGCTTAATGTGGCTGTGCTGTTTATGATGAGGAATCTTGGAAGTAGTTTTCAATGCATTGTTTCCCACAAAGGGAACTGGGGAAAGAAATGTTATTGTGAAATGTGTACACAAAGTAAAATCACTACGATAACTGTGCAGACTTCTCAAGATAAGTGACATATTTAGTACCTCTGGGGTCAAAAGGAAAGAAACTATGCTTTTTAAGCATCATCCGAAGTAAGCAAAATAGCTGAGGGTGTGGGGGTTTCTGTGGTACAGTTGAAAAGACAATCCTACAGATTGCCCCTGCCCGCCAAAAAAATTGCAGATCATTGGCTCATAGGCAGCTGCTCCCAACTGAGTCCAGGAATACCTCTTCCCATTCAGCTGAGCTTCTTCCAGCAAGGATTGGATTTGCCAGATGTAGAGTACCACCCCTAACTCCACATAGGTGCTTTTGTCCAGTTCTTCTGTTCCCAAACCACCACATCCTGAGGCTGTTCTGGATTCTGAGGCAGCTTCTACTCCTCAACCTACTACTTCAGGGTGAGGAGGCGGAAAAGGGAGTAAGCTCTCTTATTTCCCAGGCTTCTGAAAAACCAGTAACTTCTAGACTCGTACACAGAATTTTTAATCCATCAGAAAGCCAACGCTTGCAGGGTCTTCAAGGGGAATGGTCAAAAGTCCAAATCTCTGAATTCTGTGTAAAAATGCATCCTCATTAAGGATAATACAAGATTTCCTGAAAGTAAAGAAGGCAAATCACTGGGCTTCATAGAGAAGACAGAAAAATCTTATGTATTCTTATGTGTTCTGGGCACCCTAGGGACATTTTTGTCAAAGAAATGCTTCATTTCCAGCCAGCTACTCTGAGAATAAAATTGTTCTTTATTTAGTATGCATATCTAATTGGATTGTTAAGGCATGAACTGCAAATGCAAAGCAAACTGAGCAAATAATGCTCAACCATCCACCAGGCAATTTCTAGTATAGCACCAGGGGTACCTCCTGTCATGCAAAAGACCCAGAGGAGGATAGATTCTAGTTACATACTCTATGGAAACACATTCATGCAAAGCCATACCTCATGAGTTCCATTAATGTGTTTTTCTTTTTTTCTCTGGTCAATCAATGTAACTAGTAGGGAATGAAGTTAGCATTCCTGTGCTTGTACACAAGCATAGACAGACAACTCATGCCTCTGCTGCTATAGGACCACCAAATTCCTATGGCACCATCACTATACTAATTCTCAATGGACTCTGATAGAGGTGGTATTCCATTGAGTATATGGCTCATAGTTCCTACTGAACATGATCAAGGGGAGCAATCACTATGAAGAAGGGACCCACCTTTTTCAATACCACCAAAACCAAGAGCTGACCAACTAGCATCAACAGACAGGTAACTTCAAGAGCTCTGGGAGTGGCAAGTCCTCTACCACAAACCATTGGCACTACTTCCATTTTCGCCCCAATAACCATGATCCCAGGAGGCAACAATTGAGGGGGTAGGGCCATCCACCCACACCAAATGCTGACCATCACCAACAGGGCTGGCAAGTCAACCTAAGACACTTTGAAGGCAGAGAGAAGGTGGCAAGTGCCAGAAAAGTCAAACTATTACCACAACCTTTCCTACAACCTCTCCTCCGACCTCAGTGGAAATAGGCCAGGAACCTGAATCTAAGATCCTTGGCAACAGCAGTGCTTTCAGCCCAACCCCCATAGCCATTATCTTGGGAAACAACCCTAATAGAGATGTCGCCCTGGTGACTCCTTCTATAGACCCTATAGCCATAGCTATTGAAGACCTTGGAAAGAAAGTTCTTTTCACCAAAGTTCTTAGCACTGACAAAAGTCAAAGAACCATTAGAAAGTGACATGACTATTAAAGACGGAAGCATTAGTATTTTCCTTGCCATTGCACCTCACGATCTTTGGGATCTTTCCATCTGACTTGCAGTTCAAACCAATGTGTATTGTTGTCCCTACTAGAATTTGGGCTTCCTGCTAGTAGGGACTATATTTTATATTTGTATCCCCTGTGTTTAACACAGTACTTTGCACATAGTAAGTGTTTAATTGATACTTTTTCATCCATTCATTCATTTGTTCATTCATTCGTAATCCCAGCAGGAAATTGTTTCACTCATTCATGATGGTTTACTGGATCTTCTAGTGTCTCCTGGGTTGCACTGGGCATCTCTCCCTTCTGGGCGTAATCTCTTCAGGATCAGCTGTTAGCCATCTCAAATTCACTTTTCTATAGCAGAGGTATCAAACGTAGAGTCCACAAAACCCTCAAGTGAAACCCAATCTAGATTAAAATGCAATTTACAAAATAAGTAAATAAATTTATAAATTTAAATTATAAATTATATAAAATTAAATTAAAAATATAAATTATAAATTAAATGTTATAAATTTAACAACATAAATAAAAATACAATAAAGCATAATGTTAACATGTGGTTTTCTAAGTAAATATGTAGCCTGCAGGGATCATTATGTATGGTTTAATCCTCCCCTGCTCCCCCATTTCTAGCTGAATTTGGCACCACTGTTCTAGAACATAGTCATTAGAATCTCTCCCTAATAAAGGCAGTCTGACAGCTTGGTACTCATAGCTATAATTCATGACTAACAGAAGTCAGGCAGACTACCCCAGGCTAAGATGATTCTTTTTCTCTTTTCATTCCCTAAGTCTGCGCAGAAGTCTCAACCTCTCTTTCAAAAAATTTATCTCACGTATTTAGAATTTCTCAAGAGATTCTCAGGCTTAGCTTAGAAATAAGTGTGAGAGAAACCAAAATATAAGGGAAGGAGGCAGAGCTAGTTCTGCCCTGCCTCAGGCCACATCTCTGACTTTATTATGAATATCACAGGGATGGTAGATCCAGAGCTGGAAGCAGATCACAGAGGCTTATCTGTCATTTGAAAAAGAAAAAAAAACTATAAAGATAATTGTTTCAGTGTTATATTCCATCCAGCATCAAAACAAACAAACACAAAACATTTCAATGTCTCTCCCTTCTGCAGAAGTGGCAGAAAGGTGGCTCTGTCTTCCATCATTCTGCCTTTATCTCCTCAAAGTGGAAGCATCACAGGTAACAAGGAAAGAACAGCTTCTCTTTAAGATAATCAGTCTACTCACAAGGAATTGGCACTGTTAAATAAATGGTTAGCTTATTATACTGGCAGAAGTAGCTCTCCAGTCCCTTTAATTATCCTCCCATCATGAGTTAGTTGGTCATTTCTATGTTTATCCCTTTCAGAATTGTTTTTTGACAAGAAAAGGACAGAGGAAAAAACCCACTAGTATTTTACATGTCAGAGCTCTTGAAACTATTGAGTGTATGTACCAGAAAACATAGTTACATCATAAATATACACCTGTACATATGCGTTTATATGCATGCACATATGTGCACATACATACATGTATACAGATGTGCGTATGCCTAAAAATACACATGCATGTATACATATGTGTAGATACACATACCTATACATGCATACAATATATGTGTATATATGTGAGTATATACGTATATATGTGTGTATCTGTATACACACACACACACTACCATCTTCCTACACGAGAGATACAAGTGCTCTTTCTCAAGCACATAAATAGTTGAAAGTCTTGGCCAAATATAGGGCTTATCTAAATATACTTATTTGTATAACAGTTTACTGTTTGGTCACTTTCAGTCAAGTCCAACTCTTCATGACCCCTTTTGGAGTTTTCTTGGCACAGATACTGGAGTGGTTCACCATTTCCTTCTCCAGCTTATTTTGTAGATCAAGAAACTGAGGCAAACAAGTATGACTTGCCCAGGGCCACACAGCTAATAAATATCTGAGGCCAGATTTAAGCTCATCGTCATTCACCATATTTAAACTCTCCAAGTCTGATGGAAGAGGGAGAATACAAGAGATAGACTAATACTATTCAAGGTCACATTAAGGGTGTATCCATTCTGACTTTGTCCTTGAGCTAAATGCGGAAGTAATACTCTGGGCTACTTTCCCAACTCAGGGTTTTTAAAATATGAGCCAAAGTTTGCTCTAAGCAATCAATTTTTTACTTTCATCTTCATTTCCTTCCCCCCTCGCCACCCCTCAGCCCTTGACACAAGATTTAGATGCCCAGGAGCTGAGCAAAACCTGGAAAACTTATCCCTACTCTGCCAGCATGAAAACTGATCATCATAGCCATAAAAAGCAGACACTCAATAGATAAGGCCAGTTTTGACCGCAGTAATAAGGAACATCTGGCATTTCCCATGGCTTTCAGGAAAAGGGGATATACGTTTTCTGGTCTTTTTTCTTCTCTCCTTTGTTGCCAAATTTGGCAGCAGCATAATGTCACAGGCGTCATCAGTCTCAATTTCTCCAGCTCCATTCTTACCTTCCACTTCTCTTTCCATCCAAAAGAAAATTATCATTATACTACACTTAGCTCCTATATAACTACTGTACTTAGATACTATACATAGCTCATGTTGAGATCTTTTCCTTTTACCTTTTTTCCTCAAATGAATGGTGTTTGTTTCCTTCTGTCCCAAAATAATTGATGCTCTTGAGGGAATAAATCATTACCTAATGTTCCTACAGTTCTTCCCTTAGGCAGGGATGGGGAACCTGTGGGCTTGTGGCCCTCTAGGTCCTTGGGTGCAGTCCTTTGACCAAACCCAAACTTTACAGAATAAATTCCTGTTATAAAAGGATTTATTCTATTAAACTTGAACTCAGTCAAAGGACTGCACCCAAGGACCTAGAAGGCCACATGTGACCTCAAGTCCGCAAATTCCTCACCTCGGCAGACACTCTACCTTTTGTTTTTTAGCATTAATAACTGGCAAAGAATATAAAATATTTTGCTTGAAATTAAAAAAAATTATCTCTATGATTTCATTGATGTAAGGAATCCATGGCACGGATCAATAACTGTTCTATAAATTATACTTTTAAGGAATTACCTGAAACAATAGAAAATTAAATGATTTGCCCAGTATCATAGAAAATATTTAAGACAAGATTTGAACCCATGTTCCTGATGTCAAGTCAAATTCTATATTGAAAGAACCATACTTCCTTGGCTAGTCCAGACAGCTTGCTTAAAAAAAAAATTATCCATGCTTAATAGATTAGAAGCAATTGTGATGTTTGCTTATCTCCTGAGCAAGTAGGGAGTGGGCCCTTACATCAAAGTCAGCCGTCCAATGTGTCAAAGGGAGACAGACATCAGGATCTGTGGTCATTATATCTGAAGAAGGAGCTGGTGACACATAGTCACTTGAAACATGGGAACAACAGCATCCCTGTTTCTATGGCAAGCTTGCATATGGTCAGAAATTGGCAGGAGTCTCCAGTCTGCAATTATATCAATAGGAATGATCACACAATGAGGACTATGTCTCCTACTAGTTATGTGGCTTCTCTGTGAGATAATGAAAACTGGAACCCTGTATCCAATCAGGACAGAATAATAATTAATGCACCAGCTTGGAGCAACAGGAAACTAGAACAAAAGGGGGTGTCCCACATATTTGGGACAATAAGTCAAAGATTTTTCCAAGACAGGAAGTAATTTGCTCCTTGAAAGGTTTTAATTTCATTTGTTATGGTTCCATTTTGTTTTCTTCCATCATTTATTTAATGTTCCATTTTTATTTTTTATTTTTTTTGTGAACTGTATGCTTGCAAAGGGAGTTCCTGTAAGAATGCTGGATGGTGACTGGTGGTGATTTTTCTAAAGAGGTGAGAAACCCTCCAAACCTGGCCCTTATGTGTTATGAGAGCTTCTGACACTGGGGTTCGAGGACAAAAGCAAGTATTTTTTTTGCAGCCTCAGGAGGAGAGGAAAATCATCACTAATATTTCTTTGAATTTATTTTCTTTTCAACAAAAATACCATTTAAAAGCAGATATAAGTAGCAGATGATTCCTATTTACTTTCAAGTTAGGAAATTGCTCTAGCCTTGAGCTGTCTACTTGGCTCTGAGACGGTTCAAAAGTAAAAGAAAGGATTCTGAACTGAATATAACCAGAGACTTGGGTCAGAACTCTCTATCCAAAAAAGAGCTCTTTCACCTTCTCTACCTCCAGGGTATTTACACAATTATTGCCAGGGATACTTGGAGAGAGTCATCCAAGATTTGACCTGGGTAATGATTAACTCAAAGTTAAACACTCTCCAAAAAAAGTTAAATATAGGATTTAATTAACTGGTAGAGGGAGTTAAAAGGAAAAGTTGTTTTCTTTAAGATCTAGTTCAGAATTTTTCTTTCCTTTTCCCTCCATAGTATCCATCTCTTTTCTTTTTAAACAGCAAAAGCTGCTGACCTTCTTTTAGAAATCGGAAAGAGTACTGAATTTAGAATCAGAAGAGACATAGGGTCATATTCCAACTCTGACTCTCACTGTTCAACCATGGGCAAGTCATTTAGCCTTTCTAAGTCTCAATTTATGCTGAGTTTTAGTTTTCTCATCACTTATATACCTCCATTATCATATACGAAAGAGAGAAGGAAAAAAGGAAGGAAGGAAGGAAGGAAGGAAGGAAGGAAGGAAGGAAGGAAGGAAGGAAGGAAGGAAGGAAGGAAGGAAGGAAGGAAGGAAAGGAGGAAGGAAGGAAGGAAGGGAGGGAGGGAGGGAGGGAGGGAGGCAGGGAGGGGGGAGGGAGGGAAGAAAACAACCAATTATTAAATAACTACTTCATACTAGATATCATCCTCAGCGTTTTACAAATAAATCATCATGACAACTCTAGGAGGTTTCATTATTACTCCAATTTTACACTGAGGAAGCCAAGGGAAACAGAATTTACTCATGGCATGACTTGCTCAGAGTCACATAACTAGTAAGGGTTTGAGGTCAAATTTGAACTCAGGTCTTCCTGGCATTCTATCCCCTATGCTACTTAGCTACCTCAGTAAGACTCACCTGTTGTGAGGACCAAATGAGATTATATAAGTGTAACAAGTTTGCATGCGTAAATTATTTTGTAAACTTTAAAAAGCTATCTAAAGATATTATTCACATTATTGTCATTAATATAGCTGAAACGTGTCATTCTTATGAAATAAAACATCTATATGAATGTTCAGGAAATGAAGTGTTCAATAAAATAAAGTGTTGGGTTTGATAAACTCTAAAGTTCCTTCCAGTTCTAAATTTATGATACTTTGGCTTAGTAAACTTCCTTTTGCAAACTATTAGATGATCTATCAGTGTCTCATTTCATTCAAATCTTGAACCTGAACCATTGGACCGTCCTGAGCTAGGTCATTTTATCGATGAGGAAAGTGACAAACAATGAGTATAAATGACTTGCTCAAGGTCACTTAGGTGGTGAATGTCTTCGTTTTTGTTCAGTCTTGTCTGTCTCTTTGTTGTCCCATGGTCTTGTCCATGGGATTTTCTTAGCAAAGATATTAGAGTGGCTTGCTGTTTTCTTGTTTGATGGGTCCCCATTTTACAGATAAGGAACTGAGCAAGCAACTTGCCCAGGACCACACAGCAATTAAGTGTCTGAGTCAGGATTTGAACTCAGGTCTTCCTGATTCCAAGCCCAGTGCTCCATCCACTGCACCACCTTCAAGCCTGAGGAACCTGAGCCTTGAGGTCGCATGTGGCCCTCTAGATCCTCAAGTATGGCTTTTTGTCTGAATCCAGTCAATATCTACTACTTCATGCTGCCATCTCTAGGATATGCCTATTCTAGCCACAGCATGGAAAGGATATTCAGCCAGGATACAGTGCTAATTCATGTGGATACAGAACCCACCTTCCAATTCTCATATGGAACCACATTGAGTCAGAAGAGTATGTTGACTAACAAATCAGTCTAAAGGGCACTGATCCTTCATTGGCTGGCTTTTTCATGCATCCAAGTGTTCAGGTATTATCAATTGCTCAAACCCTAGAATTCTAAACTGATCGAGTTTCAGAGGCATTTTCCCTGAGTTTTAAGGGGAAAATTGTCTTAGGCAATATGGCAAAGATCCTAGTGAATATTATTCCTCCCATAAAAAAGTCTTGAAACAAGATATTAAGCTAAAGGATGAAGCTGGCATAAAAGCTTGTAAATGAGGAAGGGTGCTAGCCTTTTCCCATCTTTTAGATAAAGTACTTTGTCAGATAAGTTTTAAACATCACATTTTTACATGCAGTGGAAAGAAGACCTATTTCAAATCCAGCTCTGCCATGTACAACCTGTGTGGCTCCGGGCAAGACACTCTCTAGGCCTCAGTTTCCTCATCTATAAAATGATGGTGGGCTCTAAGGACTCAGCTCTGAATCTATATCCTATCATCCTATGTGCAATGAGCATTAAATAATTTGAAAGAAATAACCACATTCATAAATTGTAAGAAAGCACTTGTGGAAAGAATGTTGACCATCAATAAATATTTATATAGCACCTAAAAGTATAAGGCTGTTCATAGTTTTATTTCCTCCTTCTGACCTTTCTCTTTTTTGTTTCAGTTAATAAATATACTCTCAGAAAGTTGGTTGACTTTGAATATAAATATATCTGTGAGTTCCAGATGAATAGAAGGAAACCTGAGTTATGCTGCCATCTCTATATAGTTAGCACCACTTTGATACTTCAAATGAGAAATGGATGTCAATAAACTCTCATAAAATAACTCCAGGCTTTAAAGAAACTTGTCACAGAGTCAAACTTGAGCTGGCAGCCTCTATATGGAGATTCTGTTTTACTCCTGTACCTCAGGAAAGTCATTAAAAACAGTGTGGGCGTTGATTCCATTTCCTAGGTCAGAGATGAAAGAGTGATCATCAAGGGACCAGAGTCTGGTCCAACTCCCCACATAATTTATAAAATGCCGACACTAAGACTCAGAAAGTTTAAGGTTAGCATTAAACCCATTCAACCCAGTCCTCTTGATTCCTTGTTCAGTCTCTTTATACTCCCACTATATTTCTTATATTTTGTGCCTAAGAAATGTAATCCTCTATCAGATGGTAAGCTCCATAAGAGCAAAGGCATTTCTAATCTACTACTTTTATATTCCTAACTCCTAACACAGCCTTCTGTATGAGCTTGGTACCTAATAAATAGTGGTTTGATTATATTGGATCAGATTTTATATATGTCATGTTAGAGGTATTGCTGTTTTAAAAAATTTAGTGGATATTTTTTTATATTGCCCTCATTTCCAAATATATGACTTCCTTCTGCCCCAGCCTTTATGACAAAAGAATGAAAAAGGAGGGGATGGAGAAAATAGTTTGTGCTACATATGTTTCATCAAGGTATAAATTTACCAAAAATGGTCCAAGATCTAAGGACTTTCTCAGTTTTTAAAAGAAATTATACTTGTGAAATAATTTTTAGTAGTTACAAAGTATAGAGAGTATCATGGCATAATGGATAGAGTGTCTACCTCAAAGTCAAGAAGATCTGAGTTCAAGTCCTTCTCTGTCACATACTGACTGTGTGAGCCTGGTTAAGTTTTTCAACCTTTCAGTACTCTAGGGTAGGCAGAAAATGTAAGTGATAAATAAGATATTAAGCTGAATTAGTAGAGGGAGCTCCTTACACCAGTGAAATCACAGAGCTAGATTCCATCTCCTGACCTATACATGGTATAAGTATCTACTTCACTGTCTTCTAGTCAGCTCTCATTAAGTCTTGTGACTAACCATGCCTCCCTAGTTTTCCACCTAACCAAAGCATAAAGGGTAAAATTCCATTTTCACACTCTTCTGCATTCACCTGTGTTGAGGTCCAAAAGGTTTGCTCCAACTCTGAAAAATTTCTGCTATGTAGACCACCAGCTCAGGATGGGGCAAGCCTACACAGGATGTTACCACCACCACCACCACCGCTTATCACCATCATACTTGACTTAGCTGTCATAAAATGCCCTAAGTTAGCTATTAAAATAATGTTTTTTCAGGAATGAGGGAAAGGTGATATACTGTCATCTTGTTTCTTGTCTATGCATCATTTGCTATTCAAAGAGAGAAACTTGTTTTGACTAGAGTCCCTTTAACTAGAAAAGGTGCAGGCAGATGGAATTGGGAAATAAGACAGCTGAGAATGACAGATGTGAAAATAGCTAGCTGGAAACCAGAGAGTATTCTGAGCTTATATTTGGAACTGGCTGCTCCAAAAGTACCTACTTAAGGTTGTCACCCAATCAGACAGATGTGGTTTGGTATCAAGCCAACAAAAGTAACAGAAGGCCTGTGAGATTAGAGCTATAGGATATACAATGGTAGACTCTGTTGAGAGGATTCTCCTGTTGGTTTCCTAAAGAAAACTGGATTAAGTAATACTTTGTATATTTTTTAAAAAATTATTTATTTTATTTTTAATTTATAGAATAAAAAAAAATCTTTCCATAATATAGTATAATTTTAAAAAGATGATTTTATATGAAACTGTAAATCTATCATGTATGACTTGCAATTTCTTTTAAATATATAATAATCATGTAAATCTCTTTTACTTTCTTCCCTGAAAGCCATTCAAATAGTGAAAGTAAGAGATAACAAATGGAAATACTGACTTTGTACTGGTACCAATGAAAAATGAAAAGATCTTGAGGTTGTGTAGACCTTTAACAAGGATGTCTAAGGACTGAAGGCCAGACAACTTCTAATCTTCATTATGGAATGTAGCTCTCACATGGATGAGATTCGAAATAATTCAATTCAATAGAATTTTGATCTAGAATTGATTCAAATTATAAATAAGCCAAAAAAAGAAAAAGAATGTATGAGAATATAAACCCATTGCCACAGGTTGATAAAAATCATTTCTGTGTGATTTATGGCATAACGTATGTCATCAAGGAAATAAATGGCTAGAAAAGGAGATGGGCCAGCATTGTAACAAGAATGAGAAACCACAGATGTCCGTAATGAATTTTGGTACTCTCACGAAGCTGAGAAGAACTAGAAGGCAGATCTATATAGCATGTTGAGTAATAACAATAGTTATGCTTGTTAGCTCCTACATGGCATTTACTATGTGCCAAGTACTGTGCTGAACACTTTGCAATTATTATCTTATTTGGTCCTCAAATAATTCTGCAAAACAGGTGCTATTATCATCTCCATCATATAGATGAGAAAACCAAAGAGAGGTTAAGTGACTTGCCCAGGGTCACATAACTAATAAATGTCTGAAGTTGAATTTGAGCTTGTCTTCCAAACTACAGCCCTAATTCTCTTCCCACTGCACAACCTAGTTGCCATAGATTTTTTATGGAGGATTTATGGGAAAATATAGGTCAAAATATGCAGGAAGAGAAGGCTCTAGGGCTGTTTGGATCAACATTGTCTGGAGTAACATTTACATTGATAAAATCATAAATCTGTTAATGGGTAACCTTGAAGATAAGGGTTAAAGGTCTTGGGACTGAAGTACTGTTCTGGAGGATGCCAATATACAGGTGAATTAGAAGAATTCTTGAAGAACTTTAACTCTGTCATTTCATGAAATGCTTATAGAAACAACTTCAGGTCCTACTTCTCACACCACCCTGTAGCTGTGTGACCTTGAATGAGTTATTTAACTAGTTCCTTGTCTCCCATTCTTCTATTCTCTTTATTAAAAAAAAAATTATTCATCAACCTAATACTCAATATCTATGTGACTAAACTTGCTTAGTAATACTTTATAATAAAATTAATTAATTTCAGTAGTAATTCAATGATGATTTATTAAGATATAAATTTTTAAACTTTGGATCTCCCTTAGCATTCTTTTTCCATTTGCTTTTTCTTTTATCTGCCCAGAACTATCCTAGATTTCTGGTCTGAATTATGCATAATTGTAAAACCTTCAGACAACCCATATGTTTAACACTAGGAGAATGATTAAAATAATTTTCAGTCACTGATGTCACAGATTATAACTCATTTGAGATGGACAAATTTGAAGAAAACTACAAATACCTCTGAGAAATAAAGAAAACCCAAATGAAATAGGATCAGAGACCATATATTATACATAAAATACCACGCAATCAGAAGCCTCCTGGTAGAGGAGTTACGGCTTCTTATAATGACGAATATGACATAAATTTTTGGACAGGGTCAAAGTTCAGAATTTGATTTGCATAACTATGAATATTTCTATGAGGTTTTTTTAGTTGCTCAGTTAAGGGACAGGGAAGAAAGATTGTAAATGCTCATTTTTTAAATGGTTGAGATAATATCTTTCATATTTGATGTAAATCTTCTACTAGGTTATGAACATTCTCCTCTGTTTAACTCCAGAAGGTTTTCCCATGGTAGTTACAAAGCTTGCCAGGAACTCAGAAGATAGTGTGGACCTTGATAATAATCATGTTTTTTAATATGTTAAATTTAACATTAGTTATATATTCAGTGCTCTTTTTTCCAGTTTCTGACATCTTTATCCCCAAATTTTATAAATGTCCTTATTTTAGGGACATATAGATTTTCTTTCTCATGATACTTATTAAAAATTATTTCATTTGGTTAGTGCAATGAGAAGTCCTCCAGCTTCTTATTTCTATTCATGACACTGGCTCTTGGACCCAGTATAAAGTCTTCTTACTTCACACTTACCGCTGTTGAAATCTATGAGAATGTGAAAAGATCAGTTGTATGATATACTACCTAAAATAAAAGGCAAATGTGCATGGAATTTAAAATAAATGGTATATTTCATTTAGACATAGGTTGACTACATACAATGACAGGTGGTCTTAGATTTTGACACTAAATGGTTTTCCCAATAAACCTTTTTAAAATAACATTTATAATACAAAACACATAAGTAACAAGCAAAAGAATATTTTTCTTTCAACAATTTTTTAATTACTGGAACAAATCTATAATAACCCTTTAAGAGACTAAAGATTTCATTAAAAAAAATTCCTTAATGTCCCACCATGTTCTAATATTTATTGGACACATTTTTAAAATATCAAACTAGACCACCACATAAAGTAATTACATACATACTAGGCAATTTCAGTGTAAGATACATATAAATGATTGGCAGAAAAAAAAATTTAAATAAGGGACAAAATGAGGATGACTTCAAATTACATGAGAATTTACATATGATTCAGTGTTATGTGGTAATGATAGTCTACATTAATTTTTTAGTTGGTTTGGGTGTTTTATTTTGTTTTACTTCCAGTCTTTCTCAAGGTTTGAAATCTTTTAAAATGTGTTTTGATCCCAACTTCTTAAGTTGGAGTCTTAAAAACCAGTAAGCTGCAAGACAAAGTAATTTGTTCATTTCAGCTCTATTGGGGCTGATTGGTAAAGTGAGATTTTAACAAGATTTGGAAAATTCTGTGTCCATTCTATATTACACCAAGTTTCATTTATTAATAAACACAGAAAAGCATTCCCCTTTCCCATTCCCCCAAAACAACATGTAGGCAAAGGTATTAGACGGTAATGGATTCAGATTTGCTCCATTTTTTGTTTAAGATATTGTGAAGAGTTTGGTTCTTCTACTGTACTAAACCAAGATGCAGGCTCTTTAATTTTCCTTCAGAAACTTATGCTATATACATCTTATCAATTAACCAAAAAGAATTATTAAGCACAACTGAACTTCCAGGCACCATGCTAGCTCCTAGAGATATAAGGAAAAGAAAAGAAACAATCCCCACCCTGAAGGATTCTATTGGTGGAAATCACACATTCATATAAACATTTTAACACAATTGCTAAGCTTAAAGCATTTTAAAATTCACATGTGATGCTACAAAATTACCACATTGAAGGAAGTAGAATATTGATATGAATTAAATCTGAGTGCTTCTGGCAAGAAATTAAATACTAGAAGTTCTGATGACTCAAAATAGTTTGTATCTCTAGCTTTTATTTTTAAAAAATCATAAAAAGAATGAAAAAACAAGGTTTCAAAATCATTGCTCTAGGGACTTTGTTTCTAGCACTTTGCTAAATTATAAACTCAGTTTAATAATGCATTTATTTTTTTCCTAAAAACTGTGCCCTAATAGTCACAGAAATATCAGTTGACAGACTTTTCTGTCAATAGTGGAAATAAGTAACTCAATTTCACTCATAATCAAAGCATACAGTTGAAATAAAAAGTATCATTTGTGCTGACTCTCCCCCCCAAAATATCACTGGAATAGGCTATCTTCTTTACTGTTTCATTGTAACCATATTTATATGGATTGGAACTCTGTATGTATCTCATCATCCCCCTAAAACTGTGCCAGTTAGGCATCATGACACAAGCAATGCAGTTAAATCATTTATATGATATTATAAATGGTTTTCTAAGGGCTAGGAAAAGAGTGCAAGTTCTCATTTCCATATTAAATGGCATAGCCATTAGGTCAGATTTCTTTTCTAAAAAGATTATTTTTTTAAAGATTTAAAAAGATTATTGTTTTTTTTTAAAAGATTTTTATTATACTTCAGGTTTGCATCCTCATTGTACAAAGAAATTTGGAATTCTCATTTAAGTGAATGTTTGAGGAGAAGAAAAATGTTTTAATAGGTTGGTGGTCCTCATTACACACACAAACACAGGCATACGCACACATACATTTATACAATATATATGCTAAATGTCCATTCCTAATATCTTCCAGTTCATGTGAAAGTCATTGCAGATTCCTGCCTCTTTCAGACATTTTCTGCCTCTGAAAAGGAAGATTGTGAAGAAAGCGTCATTCTCTGAAATGCCCAAAATGCATATAATTTACTTAGATTTCAGCAAAGCATTTGACAATTTAAACATGTAGATAAATAGAAATGATAGTAGTTATATGAATTTTGAGCTTGTGGAATGACTAAATTACTAAAATAATCACTAGCCTCAATATTAACTTGGAGGGAGGTCTCTGTGTCCTAGGGATGAGCCGTTGGTTTACGGGATCATAAATCTAGGGCTGGAAAGAACTTCAGAAGGCATCTTGTCTGACCTTTTCATTCTGACCCATAGGGAACTGAGACCCGTAAAAGTTAAGTGACATTTCCAAGATCAAATGAATAATAAGTGACAAAGCCCAGATTCAGCCTTAGAATCTATGACTATAAATCCAGCACATTTCCAGCTAATTCCACCAGTTCTTTCCAATAATTTTAGGAAAGGCATAAATGGTACATTCATCAAATTTTCAGGGGACGCAAAGTTAGAAGGGATAGCTAATACATTAGATGACAGATTGTGGATTCAAAAATACCTAAACACGCCAGAAGCCTGGGTTAATTTTAGTTAGATGAGCATAAAATCAAAATACTACACAAATTCAAAAAGTCAACTTCACAGACATATAATGAGGGAGTTTTGGATGAGCATGAGTTGATCTGAAATAGAGCTAGAACTTCTAATGGTTCAATATAAGTCAGTAGTCCAATGTGGTGGCCACAAAAGTTAATGATATCTCAGATATTATATTTCATTATAAAAAGAAGAAAGTCCAGAAAAAGAGAAGTAAAAACTATCCTCATCAGTGTATATCTGGAATAACACATTTAGTTCTAGACAAACCCTAGGGGAAATGTGATAGCTGTCTTCAAGCTGTCACAGGAGGCAGTGTGTATCCCAGCATTATGCTTTAGTAACCAGAGTGAGCGGCTCCACTCGGGACCCAATTGGCCAGTTCCAGTTGAGCAATTCAGCTTCCTCTCCTTTCCTCTCCTTTCCCCTCTCCTCCCCTTTCCCCTCTCCTCCCTTCCCCTCCTCTCCCCTCCTCTCCTCTCCTCTCCTCTCCTCTCCTCTCCTCTCCTCTCCTCTCCTCTCCTCTCCTCTCCTCTCCTCTCCTCTCCTCTCCTCTCCTCTCCTCTCCCCTCCTCTCCCCTCCTCTCCTCTCCTCTCCTCTCCTCTCCTCTCCTCTCCTCTCCTCTCCTCTCCTCTCCTCTCCTCTCCCCTCCTCTCCCCTCCTCTCCCCTCCTCTCCTCTCCTCTCCTCTCCTCTCCTCTCCTCTCCTCTCCTCTCCTCTCCTCTCCTCTCCTCTCCTCTCCTCTCCTCTCCTCTCCTCTCCTCTCCTCTCCTCTCCTCTCCTCTCCTCTCCTCTCCTCTCCTCTCCTCTCCTCTCCTCTCCTCTCCTCTCCTCTCCTCTCCCCTCCCCTCCTCTCCCCTCCTCTCCTCTCCTCTCCTCTCCTCTCCTCTCCTCTCCTCTCCTCTCCTCTCCTCTCCTCTCCTCTCCCCTCCTCTCCCCTCCTCTCCCCTCCTCTCCTCTCCTCTCCTCTCCTCTCCTCTCCTCTCCTCTCCCCTCCCCTCCTCTCCTCTCCCCTCCCCTCCTCTCCTCTCCTCTTTTATACTCTCCTCTCCCCTTCTCTCCTCTTCCCTTCTCTCCCCTTCCCATCTCCTTCTCCTTCTCCTTATCATACTATTACCTGAGGATATTCTGCCCAAAAGAAGATAAATTTTGATGGCTGAAGTCTACCTTGATATCTTAGGGTTTATTGGCCAGTTTTCTTTCTTAAAGACCAAGTCAGTCTGAAACTCAAGGCATAATTTGTCTTTCATAAATTTATTTAGGAAAATGTGTGAGAAGTCTGACTTTAGTGAGACATGACATTGCAGTCTTGTTCAACTGCCAGCAGAGGGAGACCGTATCGCAGTTTACAGAAGACTGAGGCCAAGACTAAAAAATTCCAATTTAGGGACTCAAAGTGCGACATCTGATCACTGCTTTTTCTCTGAACACGATTTTTATATATTCACATAGGAAAATAAAGATAAGATCTATAACATCCTAGGAGAGGGACTATGTTCAAATTTTTAATTAATGTTGCTCAGATAAAGCACTACTTTCTTTCTGATCTATGTTTTAGAGTTGTCTTCATGGATTTCAAATAAAACTAAATATGAATATTGTGGCCCAGTACAAAGCCCTTCAGTGCAGCTTCTGGGGAGAGCAGATACTGCCTGTTAGGTGCCTTAGCTGGTCTGCTAAACTAGGCAGTAGAAAGTTTCTATTTCTTTTGTGATTTTTTGACTAAAAAATTTCATTTTTTACATGCACTTTTTAAAATGGATTTAAATAAATGAAAAATTTTACAAAAAAATGTTAAGGTTTTTCTTTGGTGTAGTTGAATGTGAAAAGTATTGCTACCCACATCTATAACTGTACTAATGGAGAGGCAGAATGATAGGGACCCTTGGAGGCAGAAGACCAGGGGTTCCAGAAGACCCCTGTTTATTACTTACTATCAGCCAATTGGTCAATAAATAGTCAATAAAAAATTATTAAGCTTCTTTTATGTGTCAGGCACTGTGCTAAATGCTAGGGATACAAAGTAAAGCAAAAGATGACAATCTCTGCTCCCAAAGAGTTCACAGATTAATGCAGGAGACAATATCCAAATAACTCTGTACATACAAACTATGGACAGAATAAATTGGAAATAATGAACAGAGGAAAGGCACTAGAATTAAAGAGGATCAGGACAGGTTTCCTATAGAAGGTAGAATTTTATCTGGGAGTCCTGAGGAAGAGATAAGGAGGGAGAGAATTTCAGGTTGGGGAACAGATAGTTTTTTTTGAAAAAAAGCCAGAAGTAAGAGATGGAGTATCTTGTGTGAGGCATAGCAAGGAGTCAAGTGTCATTGAATCACCAAGTACAGGATGGAGGGGTGGATTATAAGGAGTATAAGGTTGAACTAGATCACTTCCAAAGTTCTTTCCATCTTTAGAATCATGTTCTAGGTTAGGTCAGTATTTCAAAACAACCTGGTAGAAAAATAATAATAATCATTCTATGGATGAGAAAAACATATCTAAATTAAAAGATTAAAGATTTTACTCATCTTGAATTGCATGCTTTATTTTACTTTTCCTCCTTCAATTCTAGACCTAGTAATATGGCTATGGTGTGTCTGTGGACCAAGACCTGGCCTAGTAAACTAGGGAAGTTCATTGCCAGGTTGAGCATAAAGTGGCAAAATTTAAGGCCACAGCAACTTTTAAAGATCATCCATTGAGTGATAAGGACTTTGTGATCTGCACCACTGAAAATCAAAGATTCAGCAAGTACTGAAAAGGGTGAGAAAGATCTGTGTTCCTATTCTGCCTTTAATGTTTACCAAAGTTGGTATTACACAAGCTAGCCGCATAACCATCTCTTGGCTGCAGGCATTTTCTCAGTCTGTCCCTCATGCCTGGAATGGTCTCCTTCTTCTGCTCCAGTTGCTGATCTCCCTGTCTTCCTTTAAATCCTAACTAAAACTCAACCTACATGAAGCCTTCCCTAACCCCTCTTAATTCCTGTGCTTTCTCTCTTTTAAATATTTCCTATTTATCCCATGTTATCTCCCCCTTTAGAGTTGAGGCAAGGACTGTCTTTGGCCTCTTTTTGCATCTTCAGCACTTAACACAGTGCCTGTCCCATAGTAGGCATTTAATAAATGTTCATCAGATTAAATTTTTTTATGTTTTCAACAAATTTTGATGTGTATTTCCTAAATATACTTACCCATAATTGTGTCACTTTAATTCTGAACCTCATTTCCCACTCTGAATAATAAAAGCAATATTTGTATCATACTTTTGAAATTTACCAAGTACTTGACCTGAATCATCTCATCTGATTCTCATAGTAACTCTGGTCCCCATTTTACATTTTAGAAACCTGACTCTTCTAGAGAGTTTAGAGCTTTTAATTTCCAACAGAGCATTTTGTATTTGTTCTTGGAGGCAAGAGGAAGTCACTAGAGTTTATTGGGGGAAGGATGAGAGGGACAGAGAGTGACATGATCTGATATACATTTTAGGAAAATCACTTTAATAGCTACATTAAAAATGGACTGGGGTGAGAAGGGACATCAGGCAAGCAGACCCACCAGCAAGCTCTTGTAAGATCATCCAGGGATGAGGTGATGAGATCCTGCACTAGAGTGGTGGCAGTGACAGAGGAGAGAAGGGGGAATTTTTGAATGATGTTGAAATCAACAGGCCTTGGCAGCAGATTGGATATGCGATGTGAGAGGTAATGAGGAATCTAGAAGGACTCCTAGAGGTTGTGAGCTTGAGGACCTGGGAACAGTGTTGCCCATTGTGGTCATGGTTCGTCCTTCATTCTCAAAGAGGACAATGACTTGAGGAAAGTGATGTCATGACTGGCAAGTGAGTTGGATTTAAGTGAGGGAAGACTATACAAAGTCACTAGCCTCACTTTCTCCTCCAGAGCTGTCTAGAGTGGCAAGATGGAGACAAGGATAATTGGAGATGGTCCTAGAAGCAGGCTGAAAAAGGCCAAGGTCTCCTAACTGATCATTTCCAATTGCTCTGTTCTGTATCTTGTCACTGGGTCCAAATGTCTCCAGAGGTGAAAGTGAGACAAACTACTTGCAAGTCATGGCATCACCTTCCAGATGTCATGATCCTCTTTGAGGAACAAGGAGAAACAACCTGTGTCATCCTTTACTATAATAGAGAAGATAGAAGGGGGGAAGAGGAATAGTTTAGGAGAAAAGATAGTGAGTTCTCTTTTGGACATAGTGGGTTTCAGATATCCACTGAACACCAAGTCAGAGGTGTCTGAAAGGCAGTTGGAGGTCAGAAGAGAGGTTTGGACTGGAAAGGTAGATCTGTGCATGGTAATTAAATCCTTGGGAGGTGATGAGAACACCAAATGAAGCAGTATGGAGGGAAAAAGAGAAGAGGGTCTGGGACTGAACCCTTGAGGACATTTATGGTTAGAGGGCATGATCTGGAAGAGGATCCAGCAAAGGAGACAGAAAAGGAGTGGTCAGATAAGTAGGAAAGCTAGGAGAGAGTGATGCACCAAAATCTTAGAGAGAAGAGACTATGAAGGAGGAAAGAGTGATCAACAGTGTTAAAGCCTGCAAAGAGGTCAAAGAGAATGAGATTGAGAAAAGGGCATTGGATTTGACACTTAGGAGAACATTAGTAACTTTTGAGAGAGTAGCTTTGGTGGAATTTTAATGTTAGAAGCCAAATTATAGGTGTTTAAGAAGAGAGTGAGAGAAGAGAAAGTGGGGGTACCTATTGTAGACAGCCTTTACAAAGTTTAGCTAAAAAAGGGCAGAAGAGAAATAGGACAATAGTGGTCAGGAATGGAAGGAGCAAGTGAGGATTTTTGGGGGGATAGGGGAGACATGGGAATGCTTTTCGGCAGTCGGAAAGAGGCCAGTAGAAAGGGAGAGGAGAGAATGTGGATGACAGAAGGGGCAATCTGTGGGAGGAGATGGGATGGAATGGGATTATTTAAAGAAGCAGAGAGGTCAGCCTTGGTAAGGGGTAAGGCCACTCCAAGTGAAACAATGGTGAAGAATGAGAGAGTAGCAGAAGGCATATGTATGACAGGAGATGAAGAAGGGGGAATCGGAGGAGCCTATGGCAAATGGCCTCAATTTTTTTTCTGCAAAATATGGGGCAAAGTTCTCTGCTGAGGGAGTTGGGAGAGGGAGTCATGGGAGGTTTGTGGAGGGATGAAAAGGTTGGGAAGAGCCATTGTGAAGAGAGGACTAGTGAGTTGATGAGGGAGATATAGTAGGATTGCCGAGAAGCAGTGAGGGCCAAGGGTAACATAAATTTGTAAAATCTAGTTTGGGGCTCACCATTTATTCGGCAGCAGTTTCTCCTCCGGTTGTAAGCAAAATAGCTGGTTGCTGCTCCAACAAGTGATACCACGACCACAGAAACAATGGGAGAAACAATTCTAGCTATGGAATCACCTGTGATAAAGAAGAGACGGGATTGTTGTCGGGGTTTTCTAAGTTCAACATGATGGAAATTCTCTTGTTATAAATAACATTCTAGCTACCCATGTGACACTGAAAAGAACAAAACAAGAATTATTTTTAAAACATGACAAAAATTTACTTTAAAAAATAGTTATAGAAAACTACAGGGGACGAATAGGAAAAAAAAACCCTAAAGCCCTGTTGTCCTCACATGGCCTTTTGAAAGCCCTTCTATTTAATATGTTTTTCTCTCCTACAAGATTTTAGAGAAGGTCTTTGCAGGAGATCAAGAGACATTAAGTAGTCTTAGTCTAAACTTTCCAGCGCTCAGTTTCCTCATTTGCAAAATGAGGAAAATGATCTCAAAGAATCCTTTGAGCTCTACATGCAATGATGTGATTTGCTGTATATGTATTTAGGTAATGAGGAAAGGAGTTCATCAAGCTCTAAGTATTAAGTGTCATTCTGGGTCAGACACTTTCTAGGTGCTGGGGATTTAAGGACCATGAATGAAAAAACAATTCCTTATTAGTAATGATCTTATATTCTAGTAGGGGAGATGAGCACTGATAACACTATGTACAGCATAAACATAAAGTTAATACATGCATACATACATGGGTGTATATATGTGTGTGCGTGTGTATATGTACATATGCATGCATATATGTATGTATGTGTACATATGTGTGTATATACATATATATTCGCTAAATACAAGGTAGTTTGGGAGGGCACTTGAAGTTGGATATCAAAATTGGCTTCATGTAGAAGGGATCTGAACTGTATTTTAAAGGAAGAGAAGGACTCTGGGAGATGATAGAGGTAAGGAAGAAGGGCATTTCAAGCATGGGAATAGGGAATACAAAAGAAAGAAGACAAGACATGAAGTGCCACACATGAGGAACTTTGAAAAGACTTGATTGACTGGAATCCTAGAATGATGGAAGAGGAGTATTATCCACCAAAGTTAGAAAGGTAGGTTGGGAATAAATGGTATAAGGAATTAAAAGATAAACAGGTGATTTTATATTTTATCCTCAAGAGAATAGGAAGCTAATAGAATTAATTGAATAGAGGAGTCACAGGTCATATGTGTGCTTAAGGAAAATTCCTTTGGCACCAGTGCATAGGATAGGCTCAAGTGATAGATGTCATTCCCCTTTCATTGCAATAAACCTGTATTGTCCATACCAACACTTGGTGACAGTTTCTTCCCCTTATACAGTAGAAATGAATCAAGTAGTTTTTCATTTACCATGTGTGTTTCCATAATTCGAATACCCTCCTCCGCCACCTAGAAGGGGAAAAAATGTGACTAGAAAAGAACTCTAGGTAAAAAAAATTAATTACAGCTAAACTACATCCAAAATACTATTATATGACAGATGATAACACACAAAAAAATACAAAAATGTAAAGTTAATTAGTCAGTAGTTATAAAAAACAAAAAACAATGAAGAGTGTATGCATTCTACCACAGGGCCTGCGAAAAAGTGTTAATTTCAGAGGTGTGCTGGGGCCAGCTCAAACTGGCTCATGAGATCCGGCTGCTAAATTTTCAGTGTAAACATTTACTCCTTTGAAAATCAGCAAAGGTTACAAATCAGGGCTTGATTTGTTGTTTTGCTGAATGTCTAGACTTGAGAAAATGATAATGCAGATTAAACTTGTCCTGAGCTATTTTGGGGGGCTGAGGGTTAGTTGTTAGAAATTTAGCAGCACATCTCTCTCCTTAATTCAATCTTTAACACCATTTCAAAAGAATTGATTTACCATAAGTATTTCCATAATGAGAATTGGGTTTATATCTGCCTCGTCCTGTAGGAGAGAAAGATATTCCATTAAATTGAAAGAGTGCATGACTTTGCAACCAACTCTTCTCTTGCTCATGCAGCATGCACAGTCCCAAGCAACCTGATGTAAAAGCTGAAAAATTAGTACATTTTCATTCCAAAAGGAATTAATTTCACATAACAAAATAACAAAATATCAGCAATCATATCTTAAGGTACAGCTTTGGAACCACCAAGAAAGCTCTATATGGTTTATTTTTGGTTTGGCTTGTTTTTGTTTAGTTAAAGGAACATGAGAAAAATATAGTTGTCCAAGTAGTGTTAAATGGGAATTAAGAGGAAAAATTGCAATACTTAAGACTAGGAATTTCATTCAGAGAGTTATTTATTTATACCACATATTTGTATCAATTCCTTTAAGAAAAATTCAAGATAAGGAAGAAAATTTGTGACTAATACTTAAAAAAATCCTAAAAACAATTATAAAAATGAAAATAATTGGAGGGATATGTGAAGCTAGACACACTAATACATTGTTGGTGGACCTTGCTGGTGGATTTGTCCAACTGTTCTAGAATATAGATAGGAATTATGCAAAAATAAAAATCATTAATTTATTCCTATATTTTGACTTAGACATAGAAGAATATTCTTTTGGGTATAAACCCCAAGAAACTTAATTATAAAAAGTCACATATATACCAAAATATTCATAGTAATGCTTTCTGTGAAAGAACAGAATTTGAAACAGTTGATAAATAAATAAATTATGATATATGACAAAACAGAAATTTACTTTTCCGTAAGATATAGTAGCATGAAGAATTCAAAGAACCACAGGAAAGCTTGTATGACGAGCATGTAAGCAGAATCGGAGTAACAATATACACAATGATCATAGCAAAATAAATGAAAGCCACACTGAAAGACAGCCAATATTTGTTAAATTTTAATGGCAGATATCTGATTGGAGATGATGAAATATACCTTCCTGTTGTCCAGACGTAGGAATGTGGATTGGGAATGTGGAACGTGGAATGCAGTATATGTTGTCCCATTCAGGGGCTATCTCTATGGGTTTTACTTAAGTGTTTTTTTTTTATTACAAAAGAGGGTTTCGTTATGAGTGGGGTGAATCATTACTAATAGAAAATGTCATGGTTTAAAAGAAACATGTCAATAAAACTTATTTTAATCTAAAAATGAATGTAACCATTACTTAAAAACATTCTCTCTGATAATGCAGAAAGGTAACTGTTCTTTGAGGAAAATTGCTTATTTATAAGAGCTTGTCTCAGACACAAGGGGATTTTTTTTTTTAATCAAACTGTTAAGTAGTATGGTGCTGAAGAAATGTCATTGAATTGAGAGTCAGAAGACCTGAATTCAAATCCTACCTCTGCTACTTAGACAATTTATTTAACCCCACCCAGGGTTTCATTTTCCTTATCTGGAAAAGGAAGGCTTTAGACAATATAACTTCTAAGGTCCCTTCCAGTTTTAAATATATGATCTTATCATAGTGTGCTAGGACACTGGCCACTAAAAGCCGGTCTCAAGAAAACTAGAATGAGGGAAATGAGATAATATTCTTGCTCCTTTCTCTCCTTTCTCCTCAGCATGAGCATGTCCTCTTTTAAGATAATTGTTTGCCCTTGGAGGAAGATGAAGAGAAAAGGAAATTCTCTCCTTCACCGTAGGGGATGAGAGGAAACAGTCAAAATTAGTAATGTGAAACAAGTTTGATCACTTCCCAAGTTGAATCGTGTTTTTACCAAGAACAGTTGACTCACCCTAATTTATTCAGGCCTTTGGGATTTAAGTTTTTAGTCATAATCTTAGGGCTGGTGCTGTTTACTTTTCTCATGCATGGAAATCCTTTACAAATGATCTAGGACTGGGAAAGGAGTGTGCTCCTTTTTTGACAACAGAGCTAGAATTAAAAAAAGACATTTTCTCAGAAAGATGTTCCTAGGAGTTCTATAAAGCCATTGCCACCTCTATTTGTTCATAACCAAGGCAAAGTTGATAAATAATAAGATAGTCTGGTAGCAGTCCTATTCTGATTCTAAGGACAATAGCATACCTTATAAGTTTGGGTCATGTCAAGGAGCCTGATGATTCTTTTATTTTTTCAAGAAAATATTTTTTCCAGTTCCATGTAAAGATAATTTCCACATTCATTTTTTAAAAATTTTGAGTTCCAAATTTTTCTCCCTCCTTCCCCTACTTCCTCCCTAAAATGGCAAGTAATTTGATAAAAGTTATACATGTGCAATCATGTAAAACATATTTCCATATTAGTCATGGCATGAAAGAGGAAACAGACCAAAAGGAAAACATCTTGAAAAAAAAAATAAAGTGAAAATAGTTTGCTCACAAGACTAATGTGAAAATATGCTTACCAAGAATGTATAGAAACCATATAAGATTGCATGCTATCTTGAGAAAAGGGGGGAAGGGAGAGGGAGCAAATCTAAGACTTATGGAAGTCATTATAGAAAACTGAAAACAAATGAATTAGTAAAAAAGAAAAAAAAGAAAATAGTTTGCCTCAATCTGCATTCAGAATCCAACAGTTCTCCCTCTGTCTATGAATAATGTTTCCCATCATGAAGGACAATTCTTTTCTTAAGAAAATTACCATGTATCCATAGTTATGAGCAATTTGGGGGGAAAGTTTAGTAGAAAATAATCACTGGCTTATTAGAAAACTTACTGGATGAGTTAATTCATTTTTAAATGACAAGCATAAATATTTTAAAGAAGTGTGTGTGTGTGTGTGTGTGTGCGCGCATGTGTGTGTGTATGTCTGTGTGTGTGTGTGTGTGTGTGTGTGTGTGTGTGTGAGGGGGTTTGGGGAGTAACACCTCCTAGCAAGCCCTTTGTAGAAATCATGATCTAGAGGGTAATATTAAATGGCTTATCAAGAAGAGAAACAGGAAAGCTTTCTTTTCTGGACCAAAAGGGTTTTTGGTCTACAAAGTCCTGGAATGCCATATGGTCTGTAGTAGAGGTTTAAATACTTTCTTCCCGCAGAGTTTCAATGAATATCTTATTGAAACATATTTATAATCACTTGGGCATACTAAAGATCTCTGAACTTACTAGTTCTAGTAGTTTTGTGTTGGTAAAGACTTTTTTGCTTCTATCTAACCTAAACTTAATTGTAAAATATGTGACCCATTGTGCTACAGCATCATGGCAAACCAAAGAAAGAATGATTGGAGAGTGCAGATGTGAATGGTGGAGAAATGAACAGAGAAAGCAAACAAAATAGTGGACCCTCAGACATGCAATGTAAACCCATTCCCTGATAGGAAAAGCTCATATATAAACAGAAACTTTTTTTTTAGAAGTTGCACCCTCTTAAATCATGCATTTACCATGGTTATTGTAATTGGAGTTATAGCCCCCTCCTCCTGCAGGAAACAAAAAACACCAAATTAATGAAAGTTTACTCAGAGGAAGCCCAGAATTTCTAGCCAAAAAAAAATTCCTAAAGTAAGGGATATGCCAACTACTAAGCTAAGCCTGCCCATGAGTCTTTAGGATCAACCCAAAAGAGTTTAGCAAAGACAATTAATTGCCAGAGACAGAAAAGCAATAGATAAGAGACCTCAAACTCAGTGGATGGTCCTAGAGAAAGAGTTAATTCTTTGTAAGAGACAGCTCACTTCAGCTGTTGGTCCTACAAAATGCTGTTTCATCCCAGCCTTCCCAAGTCATACTTTTACCATGAGTGTTGCCAAAATTATTGAAATGATTTCCACCTCCTCCTGCAGGAAAGAAAATTGGGACTAACACTTGAAACAGAAATACATGATTACATTTATAAGAAGCTTTATAAGACTCTCCAAATCAGCAGGTCTCCTAATTTACAGTTTTATATAATTTCAAATTTATAAATTTAGAAGCTTTGATGTTAAATTTGGCTTATATTATTTTTTAATTCTTTAAATAGAAATATCTATAGATATTAATAGAAAATATTAGAAAAATATAGAAAATAATAGAAAATAATATAGAATATATATAAAATTTTCTATATAAAAATATAGAAAATAGAAAATATAGAAAAATTAATAGAAAAATAAAATAGAATTCTTTAAATAGAAATATCTGTGATTTAAATACATTTGATTTTTGAACAAAATATTTTTACAGAGAGGAAACTGCCCCAAATAAAAGATAAGAATTATCTTTTCTAAGGTAGTTTCTAGGATGTGATTTTGTACCCCCAAAAATGTTATTTATCTCCAATGTGACAAAGTCTCAGGATTAATTAAATAAGAAAATGCCACACTTTTGAAAATAAGATTCTAAGTGTTAAATATTTGATTAGAGTATTATGTCTAACAATAAAAGTGCCATTCCTGCTCTTTATTTTATTAAATGTAGAATTTTTTACTATGAGTTTTAATTTTTACTATGAGTTCTAATTTTTTCCAGGTGGTAGAGAAAAATGTGTCCATCATTATTAAAAAGGAACCAAAAGTTTAAAAATTATTATTTCCAAAGTCCCTGTTGTGTCATTGGCTTTCCTCAGTTTAAGAGCTCCTCCATATGTCATATATGAAGTAGATACATAGACACTAAACCTCAAAGCACTAGAATTTAAACCTTCTGTAGCATCATCATCGTCATGGTCATCATTGTTCTTAAACATTTGTCAATTGTCCAGCAGGCACTAAATAATAATAACTAGCACTTACAGAGTGCCTCAAGATTTGCAAAATGCTTTATAAATCCTATTTCGTTTTATCCTCACAACAATCCTGGCAGATAGGTCCTATTATTACATTTATCTTACAGATAAGGAAACTGAAGCAGGCAGAAGTTAAGTGACTTGCTAGCAAACGTCTGAGACTGAATTTGAACCTGTTTTTTTCTCACTCCAGGCTCTGTTCTCTATCCATCTAGCTGCTCTAAATAAATCTCTTTTCATTATTAAAGGGAATCGTGCTGTAGTGATATCATCAATTAGATCTCCAGCCTTACATTTCCAGTTGCCTTTCAGATATCTCTGACTGGATTTCCAGTAGACATCTTAAACTTAACATACCTAAAACTGAACCCACATTTCCTCCTACACCCTCTTGCCCCTACCAAACCTTCCTATTTTTTGCTGAAGTCACCATTATCCTTTAGCCCCTAAATTCACAGCCTCAACTCCTCACCATCTCCCACCATACTCCCATCCCATCCCATAACTAATCTTTTGCCAAGACATGTCAGTTTCACTTTTGCAACATCTTGAATGTATCCATTCTCTCCTCTGAAGCTGCCACATCCTGGTTTAGGCCTGTAGCACATCACACCTGGGGTACTCCAAATAGTCTGCTGGTTGGTCTGCCTGACTTCGGTTTCTCCCCATTCTGTTCCATTCTCCATTCAGCTGCTAAAATGATATTCCTGAGAAGCACAGGTGTGACTATATCACCCCCATATACTCAATACAGTCCACTTCAGTATTGTGATGGTAATTTAAGGTTAATGGTGGGAGTTGGGGGTGGGGGCAGAGTTAAAGATCTTCCAAGACCATTAATAGGCCTCAATACCTTTTGTTAATTTCTACTGAGGCACTGAGTCAGAGGGTCCTGCCTTCTGGCTCTTGAAAAGTGTATAAATACACTGAGGTGAGGTTTTGTTTGAGGGCTTAGTTTTTGGAAGAAGGTTTTTATGCCAGATGCGACTCTGGACAACCAACCACTAAGGAGCCTACCCTTACCCTCCTGACCCCCTTGATCTTTATTTCTCTGTATTTTCCCCAAAGTTCAGGGTGCTGACTTTTTCTCTGGACTAAGTGTTTCATTATGTGCTTGATTAAAGTAGATTGTTGACCCCTCCAAAGTTGCTTTCCTTTTAGAAAAGTAGATCTAAGAGCTTGTATAGTAGGCCCTCTTGTGTATGCCAGGGTCCTTGCTATTACAAGGATCAAATACAAAATCATCTCTGGTGTTCAAAAACCTTCATAAAGTTCTCCTCACTGATGGGGTGCTTGGGTACATGTGCTTGGGCCCCAATTCTAAAATCACTTTTCTCTTTAAAAATCACATTTCTCCCTACCCTCAAAACACTATCCCAGGCAGTTTCTCCAGAGTCCAAGGAGACTGCCAGCCCAGCAACAACTGTTATCTCCCTTCCTGCTACAACAACCAACTGCACCTATAGAACTTATTAATCTGAACCATATATACTGACTGAACTGGCTGTGCACTGGGTTATAATGACATTTACTACTCACTGACCATGCATATGTATCCTAGACTTAGACATACATATACTCCCTTACATTTATCTTGTCTAACAAGACACTGATGAGAGCATCCGGGTATTTCTGATCCAGTCCTGACCACTAGTTGACTTAGTGACTTTTCAGGTCTAAAACCACACCTCCAGGTAGCCCCTTCTTGGCCTATTTCCTCATGAACTCTTGAGTAAAATGTGTGTGTGTGTGTGTGTGTGTGTGTGTGTGTGTGTGTGTGTGTGTTTGTCCTTCATTGCCAAAGAAGACCATGCCATCAGAGAAGTAATGACATGACTTGCACTTGACTTTGTTTTGAGTGAGGGAGGGCTGTGCAGGTCACCAGCGTCCCTTCTCCTCCTGAGCCTTCTAAATCCAGTCATCAGGATGACTGGAGATAACCCAGGATGAGGTAATTGGGGTTAAGTGACTTGCCCAAGGTCACACATCTAGTGAGTGTCAAGTGTCTGAAGTGAGATTTGAACTCAGGTCCTCCTAACTCCTGCACTGGTGCTCTATCCATTGCACCAACTAGCTGGCCCTCTGAGTAAAATACCTGCACATTAGATACCAAAAGTGCATGTTCCTTTAAGAACTAACCATTCCTTAACCACTCCCTAATCCTTCCCTGAATCACCTGGTTAGCATATTTGGCACATGTATCCTATAGAATATCCTATATAAACTTTACCTGAACCCCTCTAAGGTTGCAGGCTCCCAAAGAACTCTTGTCTGCTGAAAAGCACAATAAATCTTTACCTTGACCTCAACAATGCTTGGAGTCCGTGAATTTCTTCCAGCAGGCCTGCCCCTGGCACCCTGGTCTTTGTGGGGATCTCACAACCCGCTTCTAGCCCTCATCACCACCACTACCTTACCTTTACAGTCTTCTTATTCATTACATTGGTCTCAAACATATATATGCTTTTAGATTCAGTGACATTGGCCTGCTTGCTGTTCTATGAACAAGATACCCCATCTATCAGTTCTGGGAATTTTCTCTGAGCGTCTCCTATGCCTGAAATCTCTCCCTTCTCCTGCCTGCCTGCTGGTTTCTCTTGGCTTCCTTCAAGTCTCAACTAAAATCCCTCCTTCTACAGGAAGCCTTTCCCAATCCATCTCAATTCTAGTACCTTCCCTCTGTTAATTATTTCCTATTTTTCTTGTATATAGCTTCTTTATACATTTACTTATTATCTTCCCCCAGTACACAGTGAGCTCCTTAAAAGTAGAGACCATCATTATGTCTTTCTTTGTATCTCTAGAACTTAAGACAATGCCTGACATATATCTGGCAGTTAACAAATGCTTACTGACTGACTGAACACAATATAAATATAATGCATCATCTATCATCATACCTGCTGGAGGTCTAGGTCTGGGTGGGGGGCGTCTGTCATCCAAATCTAAATCATTGATGTTACCTGTTGACATAAAGTGAAATATAATATGTAAAATTATCTCTTTTTTTCCACAAAAGAATGAAAAGCTGAAATGATCAATTTTACTTTGTTTCATTATTTCTGAAATAATGGCGAGGCACAGGGTTATATAGACATATTCATTCATGTGATAGATCTTTAAATCTTTATTTGGCCCCTCTCTGAGGCTTTTCCTTTCTAGGATATGCATTCCCACACGTGGTCTCCCTCTGATACTGTTTTCAGGTTTTTCACTACCTTGGTTGCCTTCTGCCTTCATTCTATCAATTCCCTTCTTAAAATGCTGCAGTTAGAAATAGTATGATATACCACATGTAGTTTTATGAGCTATAATGAGACTCTTATCTCCCTTAATCTATATACTTTAGTTCTATCAGTGCAGCTGAAGATTATATTAACTTTTTTTTGACAGTCACACTATTGACTTTCACTAAGCTTGTAGCCAACTAAAATGCCTCTCACATTTTTAAGAAAAATTTCAGGGATCAGGTGGAATAGCTAGGTGGTGCAATAGATAGAGCTCTAGACCTGAATCAGAAAGACTGAATTCAGATCTAACTTCAGACACTTACTAGCTGTGAGACCCTGGGCAAATCACTCAATCCCTATCTTCATAAACTGGAGGAGGAAATGGCACAGCACTCCAGTATCTTTGCCAAGAAAACCCATGGATAGTCCATGAAAGTTCACAGGATAACAGAGTCAGATAAGATTGAATGATTGAGTAACTGCTACGGAATCATAGTGCCCATTACCCTACAACCATTGTACCTGAGGAGAGAAGTATCACTATGGCAAAAGTTCCTGAAGTTGTTCCACACTGACTGAGGTCCTAGCCTCTAAATACAGGTTTCCATCCCTTCCAATGCAGACAGTGCCTAGCCTTGGCTATGTCATTGTATGCTGTCCACCATCGCCATCCTTAAAATCAGTTTCTTCTCAGTTCCATGGGTTCTAAATCCATTCCAATTCTTTTTTTCCAACATCTACATCTCCGGCTCTCCTGAATTTCCACATAAATATGTCACTGGTCTCTCAAACTCTTCTTGTCCAAAGTGGAATTCATTATCTCTCCTTAACTTCTCAAAATCTTTCTATTTTTGCCACGAGCACATTTCCCAAGAGCACAAGGCTTCAAATTCTCTAGTTTATTGTGTAACTAAGTTTAAAATGTCTGAATCAGATAATTTTTTTTTTTAGAATTCTAATTAAAAGCCTTCATCTCTGTTTTCTCTGTTCTGGTGTTTATGCTGTATTGGCATAGGACACGAGGTACTAGGAGCCAAATCTCCATCTAGACAGTCTATCCCAGGCCAGAGCTCAAGGAAATTCCTCAACTCGTTATCTCCCCTAGTATAAATATGTCACTCATTGTTCTAAATCTCCCATAATCAGGGCCCTCCATTCTCACCTCATTTGGTCACTTACATAAACTGAATTAACAACTCATGAGACCTTCAAAAGGCCCCTAGAGCAGCCCCCATAGCCTCGGTGCACTACTATTCCTCCATTTTTGTCCATAAAGACTCCACAACACACTTTTTTATTGTGTGTGATAGGAGAGGAGAAAGAGGGTTGGCGGTGAAGTCTAGTAGGATGTCAGGACTCTCACCCTAAAACCCCTTCCTTTTTAACTCCTCTCTTTTCTTACTCTTAGGAGACACTTTGTTTCCCAGTTAAGGTCCAGCAAGCAAGCATAACAACAATCCTTTTCGCTCACCCTCTGGATGAATTCTGCCACAGCAAAATCACAGAATTGGTTCAAACCAGCCCCAGGCGGTTCCCTGAGCTTGGACAAGCACCTTCAGGAACCACGTTCTAGGCACAGCCCTGCTGTGAATAGACTTTTTGTCACTAGCAAACTCACTTAATTGTTTCTGTCACACCTCCTGCTTGGTTCTTTATCTAGCTACAATTATATTTGTCAAGGCTGAGGCTCACTGCCTTGTGTTCTCCAAACTTTATTTTAATAATGAATTCCTACAATTTTTGTTCTCTCCTGATGGGTTGCTGAAAGCTAGGGTAAGATTTTCCCCCATGGCACCTGCAAAGCTGCTCCTGTAAGTGCCTGGGTTGAAGTTAGATTATCAGTCCTCTGAGATACACACACCCAACTTAGATGGGGAGAAAATGGGAGCTTGCACAGGAGAGGGAAAATGGGTTAGAGTTGGGATCTAAGATATGTGTCATTTGACAAGATCCACAATTGGCCACTGCAGAGGAGAGAGTAATATGAGTCATCCCTGTTTTTATCTTCTTCAGTTGATTCATCTTATTATCTTGTTTATTCAACTATAATTAATCCATATCTGGCATATATTTCCTTTACTTTTAGGTATGAGTATTGGAGAAAGTTGCAGACAAAAAATAAAACTATTCTGCTAGTTTACTTGTCACACAACCTCTCCAAACTTTTTTGCTTTTTAAATTATTACAATTATTCACAAGCAGGCTAAAATTTTATATAGCTCACTAGAAAAAATATTAAACCATTTTTGAAATACAATAAATATAATAGTTAACACATGTAATCCCTATAACTCTTACCTCCAGGATTGTCATAGCTTCCAGGTTGAGGACGATAGGGTGGGTTGGGGTTGGGGTAAATACCTGTTGGAAGATGAATACCAAAATTTTAGGGGGAAAAGTGCTTCAAACATTTACAGCATACAGATCCAGAACATTTAAATATCAGATTTTGGGATTTTGGTGCAAAATTGTCACTTAAAGATTACCCAGTTAAAAAATCATTTAACCAAGTTTAATCAGAGCCTAAAGCTTTGGGTTTTTTGTTTTTTTTTTTTCATTTTTATTCCTGAAGGCTCTAAGTCTAAATTTCATGGCAAGGAGATAGTGTAATTGCCTACAATTAATGTGACAGATGCTACCAGCATGAAAGATTTGAACAACTGCTTTAGGGTTATTATAAGTGACAGAATAATTTACGAAAAATAATTTGAGTCTCTTTCTCATCCCCATCTCTACCCCTCCATAAGGTTAACTGAAGTGGATGAAAATGAAAAATTCCCAAAGTATATATACTGTTCATCAGTAAACACCTGCTTCTACTGTTTGGATAAAATTTTGGCCACCTTTTATCCCAGTACTCTTGCAGAGTGACTTCTTCCCATAGTTTTTGCTTTGTTCTGTTTTTTATTAGCAGTTAAAAAATATAAACTAACTTGGAACTGGGAGAAGGGACCGAAACCATATATTCATTTTTCTGACAATGTAATTTAAGAAAAAAAAGAAATATCATTTCAATATTTCAATGATCCATAATTTCTTTCATTAGAGTTCCTCCTTTACCCTATATAGATGGCAAATTTGATAGGTGGTCTTTGGGAGGTCTTTTGGCTCAAAATACCAGTAATCAATCTGTGGGCAACCTGATAACAAACTATAAAGTATCCCAGTTCTGCCACTGGTAATCTATGTGGGCAAGACACTTGATTCCTCTGCCTCAGTTTCTTCAATCATAAAATGAAGAATTTTTTTAAATTAAATGAATTCTAGGGGCTCTTCTAGTTCTAAATCAATGATTCTCTTTATTATCTATGATTTTTATCATGTGGGACTCTCCCTTTACAAAAAGGAAATCACAAGGTCAGGATTGAAAACCTTCCCCGATTTAATTGGTGTATCCTAAAGGGCTGCCTCATACCACAAAAGTTTAGGTGACTTGCTCATAATCATCCAATTAATAAGGACCTACCTACTTCACAAAGTTGTTCTAAGAATCAAATGAAAAGATATTTGTAAAGTGCTTATTAGCACATTACCTTGCACATAGTAGGTGCTTAACAAATCCTTGTCCTTTTTGTTCCCTTGAAGATCGGAAGTATGATTTGAACCAACTTTTTCTGACTCCAAACTCAATATTGTGCAACCATAATGTTGCCTCTATAACCATTTCACGATTCTTTTCTTAACATGTGGAGACCTTACATAATGTAGCACCCTATGGACTATTCTTCCAACTTTTCCATGGCACTCACAGGCCAGGGAGGGAGGCTGCTATCTCAGGTTCTAGAAATAAATCTATGGAGTCATCTTTTTAATATTCTAGCTTAATGGTGTCAAACTCAAATAGAAATATATGCCTTCTAGACACATCGTGATTTAAAAACCACACATTTGCATCACTATTTCTATGTTGCATTATACTTTTTATTAATTTTGTTAACCATTTCCCAAATACATTTTAATCTGCCTCAGGCTATACTAGGGAGTTTTGAGGGGCATGTATTTGACCCCTTTGTGTCTAGATTTTAAGTCTTCACCAGTGTGACTTTACCCATTAACAATCAGCCTGTGATCTCAGTGATCTCTTATCAAGGGTATTTACTCAAATGTCATTGTAAGAATAATAGTTCCAAAACCTTTCTTCCTTAAGACTGGAGTTCAATCTCCCACAAATATATTCAGTTTCCATAGGAAGGGTGAGCTCAAAGGGTGTTCAATGGCCGCAAGGCAAACATATAGGATACGTATGTGACAAAGACAGTTCTAAATTCCTGTAAACTCAGGGTCTAGAAATCCTTCCTCTCCTTGTACAGTCTTCTTGCTGAGTTGTCAGAGTGTCTTCCTCTTTATAGACTCACGCTTAATTGTCAGGGATCACTCTTTTTTTGAAGCTGCTACTTGGGTGAGTATTTCTTTGTATCTTTTTCTAGAATGTGTCTCTGTATGTCTCTTATATGGATCCTATTGATCTAATAGCTCCCCTTCAAAATTACATGACTGATTTTGGCATGTAAAGGGTGAGATTAGGGAGACAGGATTAGGGAGAAGAGATAATTGTCTTCTCTTCTGCTAGGTTTAGAGTCAGGAGGACTTGAATTCACATCTTATCTCATACATACACTTATTATCTGTATGACTCTGGGCAAGTCACTCAAATTCAGCCTCAGGTGCTAACCTACAAATTCTTACCTAGACCTTAGTCATTGAATGGGCGTCGTCTGAGACCTAGGAAAGACTTTAATTGAGAAAAGCCAAAGTCACCCAGTGCATCCTGGTCATTGCCAATTGTCTTTGACTTTTGTCTTGCTACTGGACTCAGATGACTGGAGGAAAGAGTGAGGCTGATAATTTGGGCAGTTCTACTTCACTTAAATCCAGTTCATAACCAAGTGAAGACATTCCCTTGTGTTCTATTAGACAGCCTTTTTACACTAGGATGGTGGTGACAGGAATACAAGAGTGGGACCAGATGGGGATGGTCAATAAAATTTCAGTAGAACTAATGGAACTGAAAGAGCATGGTAGCTGATTGGCTATAGGTATAAGGGAGAGGGGAGAGTCAAAGAATAATAGAATAGTAAGTTTTGCTCCTGAAAAGCTGGGTAAATGGTGATGCCACTGACAGTCAATCTGACCGAAATAGTGAAGTCAGAAGGAAAAAGATATCCAGGGGACAATAATTAAAGACTGGCTTTAGATATGTTGAATTTGAAGCACCAATGAGGCATTCATAGATTTCCTGTAGGTAGAGGGAAATGTGGATTTGGAACTCTGAGAACAGGAAAGGGTTAGAGGTGAAGACATGGGAGTCATCTGCACAGAAATTGTAGTTGAAAATGTGTGGGGGAATAAATTTTTTTAAATAGGAGATCAGTGATAGCAAAAAGGCCAAGGACAAAGGCTTATGGGGAACATGAATGATTGTTCATGTTCAAGAAACAATAAGTATGGGATAAACAGCTAGTGATGGAGACAATGAAAGTGGAGAATTATGTGTCCCTTACAGAGTATCTGTCTAGTAAGAAATTATGTTTACTAGCACTATATGCCACATAGTAAAAATGACTGGAAAAAAGATTATTGAATTTGACCACTAGGTGGTCATTGGTGATATTTAAGAAAGCAGTTTTTTTAGTTAGTGGTTGGGGTGAGGGTTAGGAGCCAGGTTTGCATGGTGTTGAGGAAAGAGTAGAAGAGTATGGGAGGAGGGAGACAAAGAAAACTTCAGTGAATATAGTGGCAGAATGAGTAATGGGTTGAAGAGTCTAGAGAAAACTTAGAAAGAAATTGGAAGCCAATAGGAAAAAGTCAATAGATGAGGAAAGAATGAAGACACTTAGAGAGAGAAGCTGACAAGGTCACCACCATCCTAGTGTAAAAATGTTATTGTTCAGTTATTTCAATTGTATTTGACTCTTCGTGACCCCATTTAGGTTTTCTTGGTAAAGATACTGGAGCGGTTTGCCATTTCCTTCTCATTTTACAGATAAGGAAACTGAGCCAAATAGGGTGGAGTAACTTGTCTAGGGTCACACAGCTAATAAGTATCTGAGGACAGATATGAACCCAGATACTCGCCTTTCTGATTCCAGACCCAGCAGTCTATCCACTTTACCACCCAGTGGTGTAATAATATCTAATATATAATGATTTAACATTTTTTGTAAAGTGTTTTACACATTCACAGCAACCCTGTCTGGTAGGTCTTCATTTCTTCTTCCCTATTGTGTCCTGATTATCTCTTAACAGATTATATCCTGCATAGACTCTTACCTTGCAGTCTTTTGGAAGGTTAATTTTTCCGTGTGTATAGATCTGGTTGTATTACTACACTGCTCAGAAATTTTCTGTGGCTCTCAGCTGCCTACTGAGTAAAGTTCAAACTCTTTTGGCCTGGCATTCAAAGTCCACTGTATTCTGGAGCCTCCTAATTTTCCCAGCCTTGTACAGAGGGTGTCCCCAAAATTTTAATACAATTTTAAGTTTCAGTAGTTCAAAAATGCACTAAGATTTTCTGGGACAATGTATTATTCTCTTGTCTGCTTTCTATATTTCACCTAAACTGTTCTCTTCCCCCTTTCCCCCCCTGCCTTTTTTCTTTCTCATCACAGTACCTTTGTTGACACCATTGCCCATGTCTAAATGCTCTCATTTTTTCCTCTTTGCCTTTGCAATTCCTACCCATTCTTGAAAGCCTGACTCAAATGCCACCTGCCCTTTCCTGAGAGTACTGACTCTGGAGTCAGAGGATCTGAATTCAAATTCTATGACTGATTTTAACTACCTGTAAGTCATTTAATTTCTCTAGGCCTCAGTTTTCTCATCTGTAAAATGAGGAGACTGGACTCTGAAAACCCTTCTAGCTGTAGATTAATGATCATATGAACAAATAAATAAATCTCCCTTGATTTTCCCCACTGATACCTACTTCCTGTTAGATTTCACAGAACACTTTCTTTTACACCCCTCTCTGAAGCTCTTATGAGATGAATACTAAGAATTACCTTGTTGGTAGGCTTATGAGACATTTTGTACTATAGCTGTACATTTTTAAAATTTCATTTATATTTTTGTCACATTTTTCACTCCAAATTGTCTCCCTCCCTATTTCCTGCCTCCTAAACCCAAATTAGAGAAGGTCAACATTTGCTAGAAATATGTGTGGAACCATTACAATACGTACTTCCATGTATCAGTTCATTCTCTGGAAATGGATAGCATCTTCCTTCCTAAGTCCTTCAGGGCTGATTTGAATGTTCATATTGTTCAGAATAACTTAGTCATTCACAGTCACTCTTTGTGTTCCCTCCCAGTCTGATTTAGTTATTTTTCTTTGCTTCATTAAAGGGGCCATGCCCTGGCTACTTCTTAAACAGGCCTATTCACTGAATGGGCATTACCTCACCCTAAGTGAGTACCTGAATAGGCCTTGGCCTAAAGGGGCCAAGGTCTCTCATTGCACCCTGGGCCATCTCCAGTCATCCTGATAAATATCTGGTCACTGAATCCAGATGGCTCAGGAGGAGAAAGTGAGTCTGATGACTTTGCACAGCCCTCCTTCACTCAAGACAAAGTCAAGTGCAAGTTATGTCATCATTTCTCTAATGGCATCGTCTTCTTCAGCAATGAAGGACAAACACAACCCAGCAACATTAGACAGCCTGATGGCTATAAAATACACTAGTGAATATTCTCTAGAATCAGAGGAAAGGATAATTAGAGAAAATAGAAGGGGATGAGATCAGGAGATCTCCAGATCTCTAGGTCTCACATTTTTGATGATCCTAAATTTTCTACGTCGATTGATTTTGCTTTACTTTTCCCTTTAATTGCACAGTAAAGTTTTATAAGACTGAGGGTTGGTCAATGACACCTGGTAAGAAGAGACAAGTCAATTTCTCCATTTTATTAAAAAAATAGCTGTATTAGGAAAGTGAAAGAAGGAAATTTTTTTCCAAATAAAATATTGTTCTGCTAGACAGACAGGTTGCCATAAAATTAGTATGCATTCTCCAGAAACACAAAAAGGAATAATGAGAGAAAAGAGTGAGTAGGGTTGGTACTGGGACAGGGTCACCCACTTAAAGGAATAGCTCTTGCAGCTGTTTTTACATCCTTTAGGGCATTTCCTCATAAGAGAATCTTCCAGTTATCCCTAAAATTCATTCTATGTAGTCCAGCACCTATTCTGCTGACTCCTAAAGGCTCCCTCTGGCTAAATCAATGTAATAAGGATCTAATTACTGCTTCTTATGCCTAACTACCCTTGGCTATTAGCATTGTTGATGGACACTTTGCTACCCTCTAACGATCTGGAAGAAGTTCATGCATGCCCTCCTATCACCTAGTACCAACCAAACTCAGAGTGCTCAGGAGTAGGAGTAATCATTGGTTACATTATATACTAGAGTGTTGTCAAAAAGTTTTGAGCATTTTAGGTCAAAACATATGACCTCAAAATCTGGCAAGAAGCTTGAAATGATGAGGTTTTGCCCCACTGCCCCACCTCCAACCACAACTAAACACCATAGAATAAATAAGAATTAAGCAAGCAAGGGCATAGGGAAGATACACCCAGATCTATCCCTCTTGACCAGAAATACTAGAAATCTCAGAGCTATGAAATGTGAGGGAATACTGTTTTGTTTCCCCTTTTTTCTGGCCACCTTTTCTTCCAGATGCATCTGTGGCCCATTAATAGCTCTACTGGCTCCTCTGGCTCTACTTATCAGAACTCCCAACATTATCTTCAGGTCTGATGCTACTGTTGTCATTGGTTCTTCATTCCCAAAGAGGACCATCACCTCAGAAAGATGATGCCATGACTTGCAAGTGAATTGGATTTAAGTGAGTCATGGCTGTACAAGGTCACCAGCTACACTTTTTGATGGCCCCCTATCTAGTAGTAAGTCAATATCAGCCACAGGGTTTTCTTTCTTTATCCCATTCTTTTGGTTTGGGGGTAGTAGGCCATGCAACCTTCTGTGCCATAAGTCAACCCACTAGGATCCTAGGAGAGATATTGATTTCTAATTGGACTCCATCCCATTTGCATGAATGCTCACATTTCTGAATTTTATGGTTATTGTTAAGAGTTATATTCTTAATTTTCTGTAGAGTTAGACATTTTCACAAAAGTCTATGCTAGTCTTGTAAGAACTCATTAAATGCTTCTCTCCCCTCTCCCCTCCTACCCCCAGAAGAATGCAAAGCTATGTCAGTTGTGAGACATATACAGTTAGCACAATACTCTTTTGGGTACTTGCTAAAAGTAGGGGTCATTTGAATCTTCCTAAATCCATTTCTAGTTCAGTGGTCACAGCAACAGCATTGCTTGGCAGGCTAATCTATAGTCTCTAATCACAAATACATATTTTAATGCTAACATGCTTATAATCCCAGAGTTTTTAGGATATATTCTAGTGTTTGATGATGCATATTTGTTATGAGGGTTGCATTTTTATTTTTTTTTATTAGTCAGCGAAGAGGAGGTAGGGGGTAAGAGAGAGAGAAAATAAATGCCTATTAATTAGAAAGAAAATCAAAATTAAATTTGAGGAAGAAAATAAAATAAAACCCAAAAACTCAAAAATAAGAATAGTTTTGGGCCATAAAGTATATCCTCTTCACCTCAGTGGGTCCCAAGGTCATTACTGCATTGAAGTAACTATTAACTGATGGTTATCATGAATGAATATATGGAGTTTGTACTATGTGCACAGCACTGTTTTAAGAATTGGAGATATATAGAGAAAAGTAAGACAGATTCTCCTCTCTCAAGAAGTTCACATTCTGATGGATAAGACTATGCATATGGAAGGTTTCAGCTACTGGCTAGATAGAAAAGGCTTATGGTCCCTAGAGTATAGCAACAAAGCTGATAATGAATGTCTCTTTTTTAATATCTTGTCTGCCCTGTGAGTGGCAATTAGTTGGCAGTTGGTGGAGATGGCTTACCCCTTATCCATAAGAATTGCTCCCTCTGACAATGGCTTTGAGGACTAGGACAGAAGCAGGATCTAGGGAGGTCTTATCTTAAAGATGCTCTTCCCAGGGCTCCTTCATTTCTGACAGTTGGCTACCAACTGTTGCTAGTAGTGATGAGGAAGGTGAGCCCCTTCTCCACAAAGATTACTTTCCTCAATGATGGCTATGGGGTCCCATGACCTGGGCAAGACTGCTACTCCTAAGGTTCTTCTGTTCAGGGTCCTGGACTCTTCCTATGAGGGTTTAGGGAATATGGTGGTCAAGGTTGCGGTGGTGGTTTGATTTGCCATGACATATTGCCTCTTGTCTCTCCTTCAGGGTGTTCTGACCCTGAGTTGTCATGATCATTTGTATGACACAAATAGGCATATACTTCAATAACTATAACACAAAATGAGGTGGGTTGAGAAAGTAAGAGAAGTACAAACTAAACATTATACTATGATGGGAGGGAAGTATCCTTACCTATTAGTGGTTGGGGAGGATGATGCATAGAGAAAGGACGAGTAATCTGAAAAGACTTCATGGAGAAGGTATCATCTGAACTGAGCTTACAGGGTAGATTCAACTGGTAGAGAGAGTAGTAGAGTAGTAGAGACACAGAGGTATGAGATGTATATAAGAGATGACAAGTGGTCAGCATGAAAGCAGTATAGACTCTACCAAAGAGAGCTGTGTTGGATAAGTCTGGGAAGTCAAGGTGGTGTGTGATTATGGGTAGCCTTGAATAACATGCTGAAGAATTGGAACCTTATGGGATGACTTCATTTAGCATTTTTGACTTTATATCTCAAGTACCTATGACAATGTCTGACACATAGATGGTACTTAATAAACATTTGTTGATCAATAGGCACTAAAAGTTTTGAGTAGAAAAAATAATGAAATCATATTTGTGAATACGGAAAATGAATCTGGCTTTAGTACGAAAGATAAATTAGAGAAGGAGTCGAATTAGGAAGACCTACTGAGAAGCAAATAAATTGACTAGACAAATGATGATGAGGTCCTGACTCTCTTTGTGAGAGTCACAAAGACAATAAAAAGAAGAGACAGCTATGAAAATGTAGGATCAACAGCACTTGACGTGATTCAATAGCATTTGACATGTGACTAGGTACATGGTGGTATCATTGACATGGATAAGATGTCAGAAGTGGAAACTTTTTGGAGAAAACATAAGGTTTCCTTTTGAGATAACATATTCTTTTAAAAATTATTTTTAATTCTAAAATTAAACAACAAAAAGTGTACTTCAATCAAGCATTCTGTATGAAGGAGTGAATCTGTACTTCATATTGCTTCTTTTTTATGGTATATTACAAATTCCACATCATTTTCAAAACTGTCCTCCTTGTCCACTTCCTGATGCTCTTTTCTGTGCATTTAAAAAAATGTCCCAGTGACCTTGTTACTATTGCTAAATCTCTAGCTGCCCCCCAACCCCCACCAAATAAATACCAAGAAGGCAGGAGTGGGGATGACTATAACAAATAAGTGGAGTTAAGCAAAGCAAATCTAAACAGTGGCCATGTTGAAAAATGATGTCTTTTTCTGTGTCCATCAGCTTTCCATCAGAATATGTGTAGCATGTATACAGGTTCTCTGGAGACATGATGGATCATTGCTTTGATCAGAATAATTGAGTCTTGCAGTTATTTTTATTTAGTGTTGCCATCCTTGTATAAACTGTGGTCCAGACTCTACTCATTCCATTTTGCCTTAGTTCATACCACCCAGCTCTCCTTGGTATAGTCTACTATATACTCTACACTGCATATTCCACACTGCATACACACACATGAATCAGAAAGCTTGTTTTGAAGTTATTCCCTCTCCTGTATTATCTTAATAATGTTTCCCTCTTGAGTTTGACATATTCTCATACCAAACTCTATGTGTGTGCATTAATCTCTCCTTTGTCCATTCCCAAATAGCCAGAAGGGAAAATAAGATCTCAGACTTAGAGCTAGAAAGGACCGTTGAGGCCATCCACTCCAACCCTTTCACTTTACACCTAAGGAAATTGAGTTCCATAGAGGAAAAGTAACTTGTTCTAGTTCACACATGTATAAGTGTATAACCAGCATTTGACATGAGATGCTCTGACTCTAAAATTGGCACTCTTTCCATTGGACCATGCTAATGATATCTCATCACCCAGCCATACTGGATAGTTTGGACACTTTTAGAAGTGACAAAATAGTAAGAGTTCATTTCTGAGTGTTATATTTCTATCATGCCAAAATTCTATGCTATGTAGTCATCAGTTCAAGTCATCAAACAATTTATTAAGTGCTTACTGTGTTCCAGGAACTGTGCTAAGTGGCCAGAGTCAAAGAAAGGATAAAACTATCCATGTCCTCAAGGAGCTTCTGTTTTAGTGAGGAAGACAATTTTCAAAAAGCTATGAACATTTAAGCCATATGGGGGTAAACTGTATGTCAAGGTTACATCAATTACTGGACACATTCAAATGTGTATCTGTAAAAACTGCATTCTATAAATAGAATTTTTTAAAGTTTTGGTTCCTAATTCATACTTTTAGGTAATTATCCTTAGGAGCAATCCCTGGGAAAATACTCTGATTGAGAATTTGTTATATTTTGTATAACAAAATAATTTTTGTTTGTATTTTGTGTTGTATTTGAGATTGTATTATATTTTATTTTTATTGTATTGAGAAATTTCTTCTTAGTACACACCACCACTATCTAATTCAAAATTTATTCCTTAAGGAAAGTATAATATAAATTTCTTTAAAAAGATTTTCTTCTGTCATCTTACTCCCAATTTTTAAAGAAGTGATATATTCTAATTCTTAATGAGTCCTGAAAAGGGAGAGAAGCAATTAACCTACAACTGCAATACTTGAGCAATACCTGAAGAAAAGCCTAATTTGTTTCTTTGATAATTCAGGATAACACCATTACTTATGTTCTCCACTAGGCTTATGTTCCTTTCTATGAGTTTACCAGAGATTCTTCTTTGGAACTCTGACTCAAAGGGTTTGATGATACAATGGAAATCCCAACTACTAAGTATTTGGCATGGTACTTCCCTTCTTAAATTATCTAAAAAGATCTTCACTTTCATTAGCCTGGGGAACTCCATGACAGGAAGTTTCCTCCTTCAAAACAACCAGTCTATGAGTTGGGGAGTTCCCTGAGGCACTGAAATGTTTAGTGATATGTCCATAGTAACCCAGTTGGTAAGCAACACATACAGCTTACAAACCCCTTCTCCCTAACTGCACATCTAATGCTGGAGCCTCTAAGAAGTGCTATGCTTGCATCTTTTAAATATTTTTATTAATTTAATAAAATATTGACTAGACCACTGTATCTTTGTGATCATGTGTGAGTACCTTACGTAGAAGGGCTGTTGGGAAAAGGAATTTAAGAATTGATTACATGAATGTATAGATAGATAGATATATCTATATATATAGATAGATAGATAGATATCTACAGATATATATGATTAAATATATAATTAAATTAATTAAATCTGCCTTTCTTTATTTGACACATTTCAGGAAAATTTCAAGTACATCTCTTCTGACAGTGCCACCACCTTAGCGGTGGTTCTGTCTACCTCAGGTCTCTCCTCACTAACCTACAGGATCAATGTAAAATCCTTTGTTTGGCATTCAGAGCCTGCATAACCTGTTTCCCCTCTCCCAACCCTTTCATTGTTCTCACACCATACACCTCCTCCCTCTCCCACTTACTCTATGATCATAAGCCTCCTTGACAGTCTTCACAAAAGAACCATTATCTCTCAACTCTGGGGCATTTTCACTGGCTGGTCCCCATGTCTGGAATGCTCTCCTTTCTTTTCTCTGCCTCTTGGTTTCCCAGGCTTCCTTCAAGTGCCAAGTAAAATCTAAACTTCAGAAACGTTCAGACACATTTCTCAACCCCCCTTAACGCTAATGCTTCCCCTCTGTTGGTTATTTTCAATTTCCTCTCTATAATGCTTTATTTGTACATAGTTGTTTTCCCTCATTACATTATGAGTTCCTGGAGGGCAGAGACCATCGTTTGACTTTTTGTTGGTGTGTCAGTATAGTGGATAATTAATGAATATTTATTTACCGACTGATTTTTTTATAAATCCGGTTAAAAAGAAATTTGTTAGGACAGCATTTCAACCTCTAACTGATGGGGAGGCGGCAGGGAGATAGTTTACCAAACCACAATTTAAAAAAACAGAAGGTAATGCAAAAATCTACTTTGAAAGTTGTTTCAATTTTAAATTGCATTCATTTAAATCCAGAACAAGTGATAAGGTAATCCTCTACACTTTGCTCTGGTCCAATTATATCTGAAAAATGTTATTGAATTCTTGGCATTCTAGAGAACCCAGAAAGGAGGCTAAACAAGAAAGCTAACAGTATGGACAGTATTTTATATGAAAAGTGATTAAGGGAACTAGGTAGTGTAATCTGAAAAAAAAATGGGAGAATCATGATAGTTGCATTAAAGTACATGAACAGCTGTAAGATGGAAGAAAACACACTTGTTTCTTTGTGTCTTTAGAGAATTAGTATGCAGTTGAAGAGTATAGGACTTGGAGCCAGAAAGATATGGGTTTGAATTCAACCTGTGACACTTAACTGTGAGCATGGACAAGTCATTTAGCTTCTCTGAGCCTCAGTTTCCCTATTTGTAAACCAGGGATAATAATATCTCACAGAATTGTAAGGCTCAAATGAGAGGCAAATAATTACAATCTGAGAAAAATTAGCTCATTTTAAGCCTAGGGATGATATAGTGGCCTCTGAGGTCCATGTGGTTCCTTCCTTTTAGTTTTTTGGAGAGTCTGTTTTAGATAAAAAGTTATGAGTTCAATCACAAATGCTCTGAGCCGCAAGTCAGGAAAATTCCTAACATAGAGACAGAGGTCATGCTCTTTAATTCAAAGTTAATCTCTGAAAGTAGGCTTTTTCCAGGGATCTATTTGTTTTGGCCCTTTCTGGAGAATCACATGTGCTGGCTCAGTGCAGAAAGACTTTATACTCTGAAATGATAAAATATCCTCCACCCCAAGAGGGCAACAGTAGGTGAGAGAGGATGAGCACAAGCCTTGACCTCAGCAATTCAAAAGTTTGAGCAAACCCAGAATCAACTCTGTGCCTCTGTGTATAGTCTAATCAGATAGTTCCTATCTTTTACACCCGTTGTGGCTGGTTCTTTCCCTATGTAGTTTCTTAGGGTGACATCCATTCTCTTCCATATCCCCTGACCCCCAAGTTTATGTCTGACTGTGGGTTCTTCCTTTCATCTCCCTCAAGATAGGAAGGCTAGGCTATCAAAAACCGTTTGGCTGCAGTTCATCACAAAGATAGAATAATTTCTCAGGGGTATAAGTGATATCAGGGCAAACAACATTGTCTCAGCATTCTGTTATATCTATGTATCTATGTCTATACATGCACACTATATGCATGTATGCATGAGTATCTACACATATAGCACATATACATAAACATAGGCATATTCAAAATATTGAAAAATAGATGAATCTCTTCTAAGCAATGCAAGGATCTAAGACAATCCCAGATGACTCATGATAGAAAACGCTGCCCACATCCAGAGAAAGAATTATGGAGTCTGAATGCAGATCGAAGCATCCTATTTTCTCTCTTTTTTTTGTTAATATTTTATTTTGTTTCTTCTGTCTCATGGTTCCTTCCATTGGTTCTAATTCTTCTTTACAACATGACTAGAGTGAAAATATCTTTAATATGGATGTATATGTAGAATCTATATAGGATTGCATGCCATCTTGGGGAGGGGAAGAAAATTTAAAACTCAAAATCTTATGGAAGTGACTGTTGAAAACTAAAAATAAATTAACTTAAACTTTTTAAAAAAGATATTGAAAAGCTGGAACATATCCAGAGGAAGGCAATATAAACAAAGGCTCAAGATCATGCCATATGAGGCTCGAAGGAAGGAACTGCATATGTCTAAAGAAAAGTCTTAGGAGGAACATGATAGCAGTCTGAAAATGTTTCATAGACTTTCCTATGGTAAAAGGATTAGACTTCTATTTAATTCCAGAGTGCAAAACAAGAAATAATGGATAGAAACTGCAAAGAGGTGATTTAGGTTTTAGATGAGGAAAGACTGCCTAATTATCATTTAGGTGGAGAAGTAGATTGACTCTAGACATAGAGTCAAGTTCAAATATGGCCTTAGATACTTACTAGCTGTGTGATCATTTTACTTCTATCTGCCTCAGGTTCTTTATATATAAAATGGAAATAATAATAGTATCTATATCTCAAGGTTGTTGGGAAGATAAAATGTGCTAAAATTTGTAAAAGGCTTTTGCAAAACTTAAAGTGCCACGTAAATTCTGGCTATAATAATTAGTGCTATTCCAAAGTAGTCAGGACTACCTACATACAAGTTAAGTTTCTCTTCACTGGAATCCTTCACAGAAGGGCTGTCAGGTTGTAAAGCCAAGCAAAGTAGAATTTTTTTGGTGTTTTTGTTTTACTAAAAGTGCCTCTGATGGAATTATGTGATTAAAGAAGATCTTCTCCAAACATGGACGGGCCTGCCCATTGAGCAAAGCTTGATTAGGGGAGTTGTTTTGAAGGAGGGTCCCAAGTACCTTTTGCTTTTTCTTTTCAGGCACTGGATCAGAAGGTCATGCCCTTTGGCTCTTAAAAGTATATAAATACCCTGAGAGTGAGATTCTACTTTGGAGTTTGCTGACTGGAAATGTTTGTTTGGCCAGAGGAATACTCTATGAAGCCACTAAGGAGCCCCTGGCTTTAAAAACCCAGATGTTGGTGCTTCCCTCTCTGGTAGCTGTGGTCAGACAGTTGGACCTGTCTATTGATTTTTGATATATGTATCAGACAGAGGAAACCGTGTCTGTTGATCTTTGATTTCTCTGTATTTTCTTTGAAGTTCAGGGTGCTGACTCTCCAGAACTAGGTGAAGGACATATATGTTTGATTAAAGGAATGATACATGTGCTTCATTAAAGTGAATGTTAGCCCGTTGAAAATTGCCTTTTCTTTTAGAGAAACGGACCAAAGAACTTGTGATAGCAACCCCCCTGTGTATGTTGGGGTGATTACTGACACACAGGTGTATGCTGAAGGTATAAACTTAGACTACTTGTCCCATAGACGAGGTCCCTCAGATTCAGTGATTCTAATTTCTAAGTCTAAAATTCTACAATGTGCAGACACTTATTTGAAAGAGAGAAAGAAAAGTCAGGTCCAACTCTTCAGGACCCCTTTTGGAGTTTTCTTGGCAAAGATACTCAAGTGGTTTGCCATTTTCTTCTCCAGCCTATTTTACAGATGAGGAAACTGAGGCAAACAAGGTTAAGTGATGCCCAGGGTCACAGTAAATTCCTAAAGCTGGATTTGAACAATAATAGCATCTGTCTCTCAAGGTTGTTGTGAGGATAAAATATACTAACATTTGTGAAGTGTTTTTCCAAAGTTTAAAGCACCATATCAAGTTTTAGCTATAATAATGCTGTTCCAAAGTAGTCAGAACTGCCTCCAGATGATTTAAGTTTCACTTTACTGGAATTCTTCAGGGTTTTCTGATCCCAGGTCCAGTCCTGTATTCACTGCACCACCTAGAAGTTTTATTAAGTATTTACTATACATTAAGTTAATTTTCTCTACATCTTGTTTGAAAAGCTCAATCCAGATATGTGACTGTAAGATGTTACCTTTGTTTAGCACAAACTATGCATATATATGTGTGTTGTGTATGCATATATATGTATGTATTACGTGTGTGTATATATAAATATATTACATATATATAATTTACTATTAATAATATATATATATATTACTCTGAGGTACCACATCACACCTGTAAGATTGGCAAACATGACAGAACAAGAAAATGATAAATGCTGGAGAGGATGTGGGAGAGTTGGAACACTAATTCATTGTTGGTGGAGCTGTGAGATCATCCAACCCTTCTGGAGAACGGTTTGGAACTATGCCCAAAGGGCTACAAAAATGTGCATACCCTTTGACCCAGAAATATCGCTACTAGGACTGTATCCCCAAGAGATTATAAAAATGGGAAAGGGTCCCACGTGTACAAAAATATTTATAGCAGTACTCTTTGTGGTAGCCAAAAACTGGAAGTCAAGGGGATGCCCATCAATTGGGGAATGGCTGAATAAATTATGGTACATGAATGTAATGGAGTACTATTGTGCCATAAGAAATGATGAACAAGAAGACTTCAGGGAGGCCTGGAAGGACTTATATGATCTGATGCTGAGTGAAAGGAGCGGAACCAGGAGAACTTTGTGCACAGCAACGACCACAGTGTGCGAGAGTTTTTTCTGGTAGACTTGGAACTTTGTAATAACACAAGAACTTACTGAGAAAAAAAAAAAAATCCTAATGTCGGTCTTCTAAGGCAAAATGCCTTCCACACTCAGAGAAAGAAATATGGAAGTCATTTGCAGAATGTAGCAGATCATGTTTGTGTGTGGGTGGGTTTCAGTGTATTATGTGTTGATTTGTTATATGATTTCTTCCATTTATTTTAGTTTGACTACGTAGCATGACTATAGTGAAAATGTGCTCAATAGGAAAGTATATGTAGAACCTAAACAGAATTGTATGCTGTCATGGGGAGGGAGGGGGGTATTGGGGGAAGGGTGGGGGAGATAAAATCTTAACTTTAAGGAAATGATTGTAAGACATTAAAAAAAATAAAATAAAAATAAAAATAAAAAAACAAAAAAAAATAATATATATATTACACTTCAAAATATTTTCAACCAGCTAAAGATATAACCCACCTGATCCTGGCTTCTTGGTAACAGGGTTAGGTCGCCTTGTAATTTCATCTATGATTAAAAAAAAGAGAGAAATTGAAATAATTAAAAATTGAGTTTATCAGTATTTTAAATAAGTAGTTTGCAAGTAGATGACCTATATTCTGATATTGTCTAGATTCTTGGATATTCTTGATCAGAACAGGGTTGGAACAGACAACCTCTAAGGTCCTTTCTAAATCTGAGACTCTGTGGTTTTGTACATTAGTGCAGTTAAGTTGGAGCAAAGGATTAAGTTAGAGAAGCTTGGCAAACCTATGAGATGTTTCTCCCTCATATTAGAGTCAGCATGGAGGTGTCAGTCTTGCAACTTCTAGTATGTTTGCATATATGATATATATACACATATATATGTGTGTATGTTATACATATATGTGCATATGTATAGAGATACCTATACATAATGCAGACTGTGCATGGCACAGATATACATAGGTATAACAGGATACTGGATACAATGTTGTTTGCTTGCCCTGGAATCAACTCCTTATTTATATCCCTGAGAAACTGTCCTAACACTGTAGTGGACTGAGGCCAAATGGCTATTAACAGCCTAGCCTTCCTATCTTGAGGGAAAGGAAAGGTAGAATAATATAAGCAAATCTACCAGAAAGACTTAGGATATTCTCCCAAGAAGGAAGTTTTGTTGTTGGCTTTTGGTTGCAGAATTATAATCTGCCTAACTCTTTGTTGATGTGGAATTATACAATCAGCCAAATCTTTTAGTATTTTCAGCATTGTACAGGGGAAAGATCATTTGTTCTGGAGTCAGAGACCTGCATTCAAATCTAGCTTTAGACAGGTACTATCCATGTGACCTTGGGAAAGTCACTTGTGCTTCCTGTGCCTCAGTTTCTGAACCTGTAAAATGAGGGAAAAGGTGGAACTAGACAGCTTCCGAGGTTCCTTCTCTATTTCTAGGACCCCCAAATTCTGTACCTTAGACTTTAGGCAATCTGCAGCTCCTCAGCTCATCATTTTATTTCTCACCTCAGTGCCTTTGCCTATGCTGTTCGGCATGCCTAAAATGCTGTCTTTCCTCATCTTAGTCTCTTGGATTTCTTCCAACTTCTTTCACACTTTGATTCAAGTGCAACTTAGTATAAGAGGTCTTTTCTGACCCTACCCTCATTTGTTAGTGCTCACCCCACCCCCAATAACTTTCCGTTTATTTTATCCATCTATGTATCTATTATAACCCTCTCCCAGTAAAAACACTTCTACAGCAGGAACATTTTTTGTACTCCCAGCACTCAACACAAAGCTTAGTTACATAGTAGGTGCTTGATAACCCCCTTTTTAATTTAATTGAAGACTTCTCTAGAGATCTAGAGGTAACTAATAGACAAGTACACTGTGGAAACACTCCCTGTTTATCTGCATGGGGAAAACCACTAGGGAACATTCCATTTGCGTAATTTGGCCACAAACTAATGTTACTACAAATTTGCTTCAGACAGTGTTGCTCTTTGTCTGCCCCTTTCAAACGTGTATAGCCATATCACTATGGTATAATCAGTCCATTTTCACATCAATCCCTTTCCACACCCTGCTCCCACTACCTAAGGGCTGTCTCAGAGTTTGAGAAAGTTTGGTATCTTTGTGAGGGCTATTAATATTAGTTACTGCCTTAAACCAATCTCTGGGATCGTGTTAACAATGAAATTAAAAAAAAAGGACATTGGACTAGAAGTAAAAAAAACTGGATTCTGCCTCTAACTAGATGTGTGATTTTTAAAGTTACTTATAATCATCTGGAACTTGCTTTCCATGCCTAGTAATAAAGCCATAGTACTTCAAGATTTATAAATCACATTAAGTGTTATTTCATCTGATCTTCACTATAATCCTCTCAGGTAAGTGTTATCTGTGTTATTACCTCCTTTTTCAGGATGAGGAAACTGAGGCTGGGAGAGATGAAGTGACTTGCTTAGGATCACGTAGCCAGTAAATGTCTGGGGCAGGATTTGAACTCAGATCTTCCTGATTCCAATCCCAACTCTATCTACTATGCCACCTAGCAGCCTAATCTATTACAATTCATTTTACAGATGATCACTAAGATGCCTCCCAGTAGTAAAATTCTCTATAAGGAAGCAGTCATTTAAATATGTGTGTGTATACATATGTATACATATACGTATATGCATGTATATATGTGTGTATAGGCATATGTATATATCTGTGTATGCATATGAGATTATATATGTGTGTATATATGTATAGGTATGTATTATATGTGTGCATGTGTGTATGTACATGTGTATACATGTACACATCTGGCACATACACAAAGAACACTGACAGTGTTTCCCTTCTCCTCTCTCCCTCCACCATGGAAGGAACTGGAGAACCTGTTTCTGAAAGAGTCACATGATGTGTAATAGAGATGCCTTGGAGAGACTTTGGAACATAGACATTCTGTACCAGAAGTTTCCAGTAAGAGGACAGGAGGTGCTTTGATTGACTCCAGATGCATTCAAAAAGGACTAGTGCCCAGAGCACTGGACATTTTGTTTTTGGCTCATTCTTCTCTTTGATTGCACTCTTATGGCTTTTGGATGCAGAATTATAATTGGCCTAACTCTTTTTTGTTGTGTAATTATAGTCAGCCAAATCTTTGAGCATTTTCTGCATTGTACAGTGGAAGAGTTAGAGGCTTGAATTCAAATCTAGCTTTGGACATGTTTTAACTCCTTACCTGGCAGAGTCTGATAAGAAGCTGTGCCATAAAGGGAAAGGCATTGGACCTTCTCCTCTCAGAGACCATATGGCCCTATGAAAATGAACCTTGGTTCTTTGCCTACCTCAGTATTTATTTCAGTTTTAGGTGAAGGATATTAAATGAAGTACTGGAACCTTAAGATCAGTAGACTGAGGGCTTCCAGAGTCTGGATTCCCAACATCCCTTTGTCAGCTCAGCCTGGATGCCCCAAGTACCAAGAACTGACATTTTGGGACCCAGCCTAGTGGTTGCAGAGACTACAAGGTAGTCATACCTCATCTGGATAAGGTAATAAGCACTATTATGTGGAACCTGTGCTGAGTGAACCTATTCTCCCTAGAAACCTATGTGGGATAGAAGCAAATGTTTGTTCTTGCTTATACATTTGAATTAAATATCCTTTATAAAAGCTAATTTTTGTTCAGTGGTAAAATGGCATTGGGAGCTACTCACTGTCATCTAACAGCAGGATGGGCTTGGCCAGTAAGAATTTGAGCAGATAGCATCAGAGAAAAGACAGTCCCCAAAGCCCTCAGGATACGCCTAGAACCTGACAGGGTGGCTGGTCTCTCTCCGGGAGAGTGAGCCACAGCTGATCAATATATTAAAAAACAAACAAGCAAACATATATATATATATATATATATATAGTCACATAATATACATAATGACTTCAACAGATCTAGCTTTATGAAAATCAATTTAATGATTTTAAAAACTGAGTTGACAAAATCAAATTCATAAATTCATAGAAAACAGAACAATTGATACTGTCCAGGGAAGAGTTTGTTTCATAAGACATCATTGTTATAGCTTTGCTTTCTCACATCCTCATTCTAAATTTCCCACAATAAACATGAACTGGCAACCACAGGCAGATTGTATTTGTGGGAAAGTCCTTTTATCTTGTCCTTAAAGGTGAAGCAACAAGGATAATGGGGGAGGAGGGAGAGGCAGGAAACAGAAACAGAGAGACCTCATCTCAGCATCGGAGAGACAGAGACCTCATCTCAGCATCTGATTGCTCAAAACTGAATAACTGGGAGAAGAGAAAAAGATTAGATGAAGGAGAAATAGAAGTCTAAGATACCACTGGTTTTCCGGTCCAAGATCATGGCCCACAACTGGCTAATTGTAGGCCTGTCTCATGATGAATTTCTTAGCAAGCAGAAAGAAAACCAAAATGTAAGAGACTCAGCTGTGTGGGCATGAAGTTATTGCACAGGAACCTTGGTAGAAAGGATTCTACCAAGCATTAAAAAAAAACTTTAAAGAGGTAAAGGCCAATAAAGGTATTCAAGGCTTGTCTGTATTTTACACAATCCATAGTGTGACTCCAGAGGAGCTCCTTCTCTGACTTCTACAGTAGACAGCAAACTGTGGTTCTTGAATACGGTACATAACAAACTTATTAATGTTGGGGGAGGTGGAGGAGGGGCAGAATCCAGTTAATTTGTTTGTGTCTAAAAGATACTAATGATTACAAGTTCAAATGAATGGGTAGCAACAAAACAAAACGAAAATGTGGTAAACGTAATGGAAAAGGAGAGCTTACAATATCTACACAAAATGCATCCTGGAAGATATGAAGTTAGAGAATAAAGGCAGTTCAGGGGAGTTCATTCTGCCTCCGGTGCAGATGGGGTGTGAGACTTGTGCTTTCTATGAACTCCTGGTTTTTTTTGGAAGTTCAGAAATAGGGACACCCACACCTAACTTCCTTCTTCTCTGGAGAATAACTAGTCCAATTGACTGGAAAAAAGGATAAGATGAAGAAATGGAGGAGATAAAGAAAAGGAAAACTATGTTGAGAGCAGTCATGGAGGACTTTACTGTCCTGACTTTAAATATCAGAAAGAGAGTTTGGACTTTATTTAGCACAGGGGTGGGGAACCTGCGGCCTCAAGGCCATAGAACTAGTTCTGTGAAGTCTGGATTCAGTTGAAGGGCTGCACATGAGGACCTAGAGGGCCACATGTGGCCTTGAGGCCGCAGCTTTCCTGTTCCTAATTGAGTGCATGACAGGGAGCCACTGATAGATTTTGAGGAAAGATAATACGAAGCCAAGGCACAAAGCACAGTGGTTAGAGAACCAGACTCAGAGTAAGGAAGATCTATTGAATTCTATCATTAACATATGCTGTCTAAGGTGACTGTGAGCAAGTCATTTAATTTCTTTGTATCATCAGAGAATTCTCCAAGACTACAAGTTGTCAAGACTATTGTTGATCTGCATTGGAACAGGGAATTTCCCTCTACCAATGAAATCCCAGATCCAGACCCCACCCTACCCTACTCCCAAATTCTCCCAAAGAGAATTTAAAATAGATTGGAATGTGGAGAGATTAGATACTGAATACAATTTAGAAGGCTGCTGTAATCCTGCGGGTGGAAGAGGGTTTAGAGGTCAGCAGCCTGATTCACTCCTAATCACCAGGATGTCAGTCAGAGAACTTTCCTTGAAATAATGAACAATTCTCAAGCAAAATGAGAAACTTGATTTTATTCATTACCCTCTGAGAATTGTAATGTGGAGGTATGGTTGGAGACAGATAAAAGCTATGTCAGTACTTTTCCACCTGGCACCTGAGAGGTAAAAATCATCCCCCTAAGTTGAAGTCTTTCAAGATCTTCGAGCAAAAGATGCATTTTCCAAATCAACTGAATGCTGTCTTGAATTTCTGAACACATGAAGTCTGATATAAACCTCAGAATTTGAAACTGGTACCTAGGATGTATAGCTTATGACAGCTTGCAATGAACTTGCAGTAACTTCACTCACTCTAAGTGGCTAATTTCCACCCATTCCTGGACATCCATTCATTTACTCTTGCTTTACTCTACAACTATGAGATAGTCTTGCGTGGTCATGTCCTGAATACTGAGATTCTAACTCAAGCACTGTTGAGCCTGCCCTTTAGACTATCACAGTGGAAGTGGAAAACATGACAACTTTTGACAAATTGATGGTATGTATGATTTGTGGATGTTGTATCTGATAACTCCTTAAATGCCTTCACACTCTCAACCTGGGATACTAGAATTCTATATTCTTTGGTAAGATAATTACTTACCAGTATCATCAAGTGCATCTGCTAAATCGAAGTCATCTTGACCTATTAGAAAAATAAACATGATTAAGTCAAATCTTTTTTTTTTATAATTTATGTATTTAGAGTTTTCAACAATCGTTTCCATAAGTTTTAAATTTTCTCAGCAAGCAATCTTACATAGGTTCTACACATATGTTCTTATTAAACACATTTTCACATTAGTCATGTTGCATAGATGAATTAAAATGAATGGGAGAAACCATGAGAAAAAAACAAACCAAAACATAACAGAAGAGAAAATAGTCTGCTTGATTTTGCATTCTGACTATAGTTCCTTCTCTGGATGAGGACGGCATTTTGTATCATGAGTCCTTTGGAAATGTTTTAGGTCCTTGCATTGCTATGAAGGGCTAAGTTTATCAGATACAATCCTCAAACATTGTGGCTCTTACTGTGTGTAATGTTCTCCTGGCTCTGCTCATTTCACTCAGCATCTGTTCATATAAATCTTTCCAGGTTTTTCTGAAGTCCTCCTGCTTGTCATTTCACATAGCCCAATGGTATTCAATTACATTCATACGTCATAACTTGTTCAACCATTCCCTAACTGATGAGTTTAAGTCACATCTTGATGGAGAAAGCTAAACTTTTTTTTTTCTGTTGTTCCTATACTATATGCATTAATCAATGCTTCACTGAATGATTCATTTACTATTTCTTTATCATGTATGAAGCACTATGAAAGGAGGTAAGGGAATGTCTAAAGTTAAAGATTTGAAGATCCTTCAGTGCAAATGATAATATGAATTAGAAAACTATGCTTCCCTCCCAGGAAATTAGTTTCTCTTTCTGCAGTGGAAAGAGAGTTGGAATTACAGTTAGAGGGGGTGGATTCAAATTCTCTCCCACCTGTCTGACTTTGAACAAATTATTTCCTTTATGTGTGACTCAGTTTCCTCATCTGCAAAATAAGGTTTGACTAAGATGACATCTAATGGACCATCCAGGTTTAAATTTATGAGTTCATTAACTTGATTTTGATCTTATTCTATGTCACTTTGTGATAATCTGCAGGCCAATATTCAATTCAACCAATATGTATAAGGCAAGTACTATGTGTGAGGCACTATATCAGATGTTGGGTATACAAAAGCAAAAATGGAACAGTTAGTACCTTCAAGAAGCTTTTGTCCACTGTCTTGATTCAACCTTCTGCCACTACTCCTTTCATAATAACAATTCTTTCTTTAATAACTCTTAAACTTTAGCATTTCTTTTTACCATTCCACACAGGAATTTTAAGCCTTTGACGTCTGAAAATTTAAATATAACCATAACCCCTCGCCTCCATATTCATCCAAATTATAACTGTGTTTATAAAATGCTAAACATCTCAGGATCTCAATCCAATAGATTTCCTCATTTCTACCAAGTATGAAGTAAGTGGCAAAATCTACTTTATAGTTTGGACAGGGAAGTGGAGTCTAACTCTAAACTCTCTAAGGATAGAGACAGTCTTATCTAAAGCTTAAATTAAAATGCATTGCTTAAAAAGTGGTTCTTGTTATTTTTCAATCAACAAGGATATCCTGTGCATCCTAGTGCCTTCCTACATGGTAAGATCTTGACTTTGGGCATCTTATAGGCTAGACATATCAATCACTAAATAAAGAAAAGCATTGTCTGTAAATGAGAAACCAGTGTTTCTCCAGTGTCTAAGCTACTCTCAAGAGTTAGGTTAGGCATTTGGGGAAAGTGCACCTAATCTTAGAAGTTCTTTCCCTGGGTTTTGTAAGCTTTAAAAAAATGTGCATATCTGTCTATCTATCTATCTATAGCTATATATCTATATCTATATCTATATATATATATATATATATATAGAGAGAGAGAGAGAGAGAGAGAGAGAGAAAGACTTGTATTTCAACATATTTGGTTTTGTTTGTAATTCTTCATATTTGATTTTGTGCATTTAAAAACATTGTTAAGAGAAGGGGCCCAAAGATTTCACCAGACTGCCACACACACACACACACACACACACACACACACACACACACACACACACACACGTTAAGAACCAGTGTCTTAGAAGATATTTGCTTTTATGAAAGAGAGATGAATAAGCATTAACATAGTGCCTATTACATGCTGGTCTCTGGACTAGGCACTTTGACAAATATACTTTCGCTTGATCTTCATAAAAACCCTGCGAGACAGGCACTATTATTAATCCCATATCAACCTGACTCTTTTCATTTTCAAATTGACATATAGCATCTGGAAAAAAAATGAGGAAGGAAGGAATTAGGGGAAACTGATTCCTAAGAAATAAAAATTTAAACATTAAAGTAAAGCTTTAGATATATTTATTTTGGCCCTAAAGAAAGAGGGAAGAGGCAGGAAACAGGAGCTCAATATGAATATTTCATGAATAATCATTTTCTCTTTTATTTAAACAAGCATCGCACTAAAAGCAAACAGAGAAAAGTCCTTTATCTCATCATATAAAATCAATAACTACTCAATTATGAACCTAGATAGGTCGATCAATTCTTGCCTCTTCAGTGTGTTAAAGTGCTTCATACAGAAATAGGAAGCAAGTACCTTCATATTTCTGTAATCTTACCGTGAGAGCCTTTTGAAGTATATAACAAACAAAGCAAGATAAATATTTAAAGAATTTGTTTACACATATAGTATTCCAAAACACTTGCTTTAAAAGTGATGATTAAAAACAGAATATTTAAAATAATTCTACTCATAGCATTGCTTTTCTTAGGATTAAACTTGGAGTAAAAGTTTATTCCTCTGGCTTAGAAAATAAATTCTATATCCATCATCTCCTTCCATCCAAAAGTATATAAAATCCCAAAAATGTTAGTACAACAGCCTGCTGACTGTCTCAAATCTTTCTCCGCTCTAACCCAAAATCCATTCAGTCACTAAAGTGATTTTCCTAAAATAGAGGCCCAATCATGTTCCCTCCCTCCAGTTCAGTAAACTCCAGTGACTACTTTCTGTTTGACATTCAAAGTGCTTCATAATCTGTTCCCCTACTACCTTTCCAGTCTTCTCATACCTTACTCCCCAGAGAGCACTCTTTGATCCAGTGGCCTCCTCACTGTTCCATGAACAAGACACACATCTCTGCTCTGGTCATTTTTTCAAGCTGTCTCACATGTCTTTGAATATTGAATATTTACTGCTCATTCTGTGTCTTCCTAATTATGTTTCCTTCCTCTGTTGTGACTACGGATCTCCCTGACTTCCTTTAAGTCCCAACTAAGATCTCACCTTCTATAGGAAGCCTTCCCCAGCCTCATTAATTCCAGTGCCTTTTCCCTGTTAATTGTCTCTTATTTATCCTGTATATAGCTTGTTTTGTACATATTTGTTTGAAAATAGTCTCTCCCATTAGATTACAAGGTCCTTAAAGGCAAGGATCGCCTTTTACCTCTTTTCATATCCCATCCCAGCACATAGTAGGTGCTTCATAATTGTTGAATGATTTACTATTTACATGAATTGGAGTAATCATGTAAAATGACAAGGAAGTCCTTTCCTGCTGGTAAAAGTAGGATACAATCCTGTGATTCAGGACCAACTCAGTAACCAAATAATGAAATTCTGAAGTTGTAACCAAGAGAGGCTCCTGAACAAGTAGGGATTTGTGTGGGGTGTGGAGAAAATCATTAGGAGAATTTTAAGCAAAGGAACTGGAATGTGATTATGAGTCACTTTGGGTGGAGCATATGACTACATTATTTATGCATGCCATAAGAAATGTGGAAGCACCACTCTTCCTCCTGATCTGAACTGAGGCTCTGTATGTTTATACAGGCCAGCAGATAACACCAAAGTCACAGATGGTCCTGCTGCTTTGGAAGGAAAGCATTTATTCTGAAGCAACACCTCCTAAGGGACAAATTCAACCCCAGGTTTCTTGTACATTGAATGTTAGATTTTAAATTTGTTTTTATTTTAAATATTCAAATTAAATTAATCATATTATTAATAATTTAATTTTTAAATATTTTACCATATTCAGACATGTTTGGACTTATTTTTCTAATGAGTGGAGGAAAGAATTTGGACAGTCAGAATAGCTAGTTACATTATCATTAATATTCATTAATTCTTTAATTCATTCAACGTTTATTAACGTTGATTAACGTTTATTAACGTTGATTAACGTGAATTAATTCTTTAATTCATTCAACGTTTATTAACGTTGATTAACGTTCATTCAAGGTTTATTAAGTACCTATGGGGGAATGGGATTCCTAGGCCTCTGCTATCCTTTCTAGCTCTACATCTGTAACTTAATCATTCTCTGCAGTAGAACCCAGATCAGTAAGTTAAGTAGGTTTTTCAAGAGATTCAAAGTTTAGAAATAAGATACAGGATCCATTCTCAAGGAGAATAGAGGCTAACTGGGAAATATGGCAGCTAGGTGTCAGGTGTAACAGACAGCAGCACTGGATTTGGTGTCAGAAGGCTCTGGATTTGAACCCTTGCCCACACCTTTAGTAAACTGAATGACTTTTGAGTAAATCCCTTCTGTAAGCCTCAATCCCCTCATCTGTCGATTGCCACTAAACAGGTGGATATTATCTTGGAGTTAATGTAAGGATCAAAGGAGACTATCTATGTAAAAGTGCTTTGCAAAATTTTAGTCAGCAAACATTTATTAAGGACTTTCTGTATGCCAGTTACTGCGTTCATTTCTAGGAAGGCAAAGGATGGTGCCTGCCCTTTAGAGCCAATATAAAAACCACAAAATAGATACAGGTATATAGAGCATAAATCGACTAGAGGGCTTGGGAGGACTAGGAAAGGCTTCTTATTCTGAAGGAATTCAGAGATGCTAGGAATTCCAGGCATGATGTGTATGTAGGGGCAGTGTCAGCCTATATGAAGGCCCATGTGAAGAGCAGGAAGCAGTCTACTGTCTATATATAGTGTGTGTAGGAAAGAAAAGCACTACAGAAATTTGAATTATTTTTGTTATTATTGTAATACATACACAACCAACTTCTGCATTCCCCCTTCCATACTTTTGTTTGTGCCTTATTAAGTACCAACTAGATACTATGTGCTGGAGATAGAAAGCAAAAGGAAATAGTATTTATCCTCCAGGAGCTTTATTGCCTTTTCCTCCTTTTCACGTACTCAGCTTTTCTTTCATGAAGCTTCCACCGACAGCCCCAACCTACATCTACCTCCTACTGCTTTTTATACATGCATTATAGTATGCGTTGCTTGAACTATTTCAGATAGGTCTGAAATAGCATCTTCTGGTTCTTTTAATGAGGATAGTGCATTTATATATTGCTTTAATAAATGTTTCCAAAGTGTTTTACAGATATTACCTCACTTTTACCATCACAACAACTTTATGGGGTAGGATCTAGGATCATCCCCATTTTTCAGATGAGAAAATTGAGGCATTCAGAGGTTAAGGGTCACAGAGCTAGTAGTAATGTGAGCTCAGCACCAGTCTTCTATCCACTATCTTCTGTTGCTATCTATATCTGGTAGGTGTGTATTTTTTCTTAATTGTAGCATTAGACTAGGTGATGAATGAGGAGATTTCTACCTCAGGAATTGTTTCTGTGATTCTCCATCTCTGTTGTAGGTTTTGTCAGTTGCCTAGCAGGGCAAAGATGAAGTTCACCTCATAATCTTCCCTACTCCCTGCCAGAAGCAACTAGCGGTACATTGGATACAACTCCAGTGGGCTCTAGATAGGAAGACCTGGGTCCAAATTCAGCCTCTGATCCTTGCTAGTTGTGTGATTCTGGGCACAGATGAATAAATTAATGATAATATAAAATAGAATTAATAAACTTTGGAGTGTAATAAAACTTAGTTCTGACCTGCAATTTGCCTCAGTTTCCTCATCTGTAAAATGATGACAATAATGGCATCTACTTCCCAGGGTTATTGTGAGGATCAGATGAGATAATATTTGTGAAGATAACTTAGCATAGTATCTAGTAGATAGTAGGTACTATACAAAAACATTTTCTCTTCCCTCATGAGACACAAAAGCAGTTATCTAAAACAGGTGCCTTCAAGAGGGTGGTTATTGACAAGGAGCATTGGGGACAATCATGAAGAAAGCTTCCATTTTAATTGGGCTTTAAAAGGTGAGTGGTAATGCAATAAGAAAACCGAGTTGGGATGAGAATATTACCAGGGTAGCCAAGACCATAAACAAAAGTATAGAGATGCCATAGAGCATTGTTATTGTGTTTTGGGGGGCCTGGGGGTAGGGGTAGAGAGAAGGTTCATATAACTGTAGTTCCATAGTAATTATAGAGGAATACTGTGAGGTAAAGATGGACAAGGATAGGAGTTTCAATTGTGGAGGGCCTTGAATTCCAAGCAAAGAAGTTTGACTTTGGTCAACAAGCAGGCAACAGGAAGACTGACGACATACTGAAATAAGCTCTCATCATTAAAAATTGACTTCAAGAGTCAGAGTTGCCACTCAGAGCAAGAAGGAACTGGAAACCAAATCCTGTCCTTTTGTTTTCCATCAATAAGCTTGGTGATCTTTATTCAATTAAACAAATGATTCAATTCAGCAAGCATTTATGCAATTCACTCTGTACAAGACCCTGGGCAGGATACCAGGGTACAGACACAAAAATGAAACAGTTCCTGTTCATCAACAGCTCAGATTCTTTGGAATCAAATGTTTCTATTAGCTTGTTTCCTCAGTTCCTAAAAGAAATAAAATATTCTCAAACAATATTGACCATTATTGATTTTCAAGATTCAATATCATCAGAATATAAATTTTTAGAGTTGGAGAATGTCAGAATTGGACAAAAGCTTGGAGATCATTTATTCCAACCACCATATTTTATTGATGAAGAAACTGAGGCTTAGAAAGGATAATAATACTTGACATTTATATAGTGCTTACTATGAGGTGAGAGAAACGATTATTAATAAATGATGATTTGGGAAGATCCAGAGTTTCCCCTTTTTTAAGGTCCTGATTTCAAAAGTTCAGTCTCTTGAAGGACATTACTGATAATGATATTGGATTAACTTTCTTACCAGATCACCCAGGTGGGGAAACCGTTGTGCTCTGCTCAGTTTTGGGTGGGAAAAAATAATTTGAATAGATTGTTCAAGGCTGGGGGTAACTTAGAAGTGAAAGACGCAATCAGACTTGATTTGAATAGGGTCAGTCCCTCACTGTGATATTCCTTCTCTCATTAATTGTTAACCAGTCAGGGTTGATTGCCACCCTCAGGAACACTTCTTTTCCAAAGAATTGATAAGACTGAGTCTACCACCATGATAATCTTTGGTCTCAGAGAGAGATAGCCAAATGACCATTCTTTTAGTAGTAAACATGTTGGCATTATTAATAAAAATATTAAATTACCCAAAAATTATGTCTCTTGAACTTTTTAAACACCACAAGGCAGATTTTTGAACTGAGGAATTCTGAGATGCAGAGAACCATGCCACTCAAATGTCTACACTAAATTTGGCACCAATATGGTGAGCTCCAGGAGCAGGGAGCCAACCAAACTCTTAAGGAGGGATGAATTGGAAACAAAACCAGTGGTAGAACTACCTTTGTCACTGGACCTCCACTCTGGGAGAGACAGGGAGAGGCAGTCTTTTTAATTTTTTTTTTTTAATTTTAGAATAGGCAGGACACCTTTGATATTTGTCCTTAGTTTAAAAAATCACATTGAAGGTTTTTACATATATTATCACCAGTGCCTAACGCAGTCTTATGTATTATAGATACTTAAAAATATATGTTCATTGACTGATATAAGACTGACCTCAGAGATGCTCACAGGAAACAATAGTAAGGAATAGTTTCTCTTTTTCATAAATTCAGAACTTTGTGTTTAGTTATTGAGATGGTATTTAATCATAGAGAATAGATTTAAAACTGAAAGGGACCTCAGGGGCCATTAAATCTGACTTACTCATTGGTGTTTTATAAATGTTTCTTGAATGAATTAAAGTCGAACATCATTTTCCAAACTCACTGGAATTAGAGGTAAATTTAATAAGTTTATTACTTTGCTACAGTTCATAAATGACAGTCGAGATTAAAAGCCATCCTTTTACTTAAACTTCATCTCTCTTGACATCACCTAGTGCTTTCCTTAGTATGATTAATAAAGCTGGGTTCTGATAAAATTAACTTTTGTGAAAAATAGTCTTCTAGACCCTCCAGTAAAGAAGTTTCTCTGGATAGAGGTCAAGCTATTTGTACCTTCAATAAAAATATACAAAAGTCATATTCCAATGTCTTCCTAGTAGGATATTTCATTATTGTAATGAATACTTATATCCCTACTAGTCAACTGAGATTGTAAAGAATTTTGCAAAGTTAAGCAATTAAATTGCTATCTGTAATGAAACCTTGAAAGCTGCCACTGACAAATAAAGAACGATAACTCAATGAATAAGGTTAATGAACATATAGTGAAGAAATAAAAGCATAAGATAGCAAATCATCAGTTTTCATTGAATTATTTAGTTTGTATGGGAAGAAAAGAGTAATCTATTGAAAGCTCAGAGGAGAAAAGGAAAGAAGTGAAAAATATCACTACTGACTTTTTTTCTGCTAGCTGAATTTATTAGCAACTCAATGTTAATTTTGCATTTCAGTCATGTCTGACTCTTTGTGATACCATTCGGGTTTTCTTGACAAAGACACTGGACTGGTTTACCATCTCTTCCTCCAGATGATTTTATAGGAGAGGAAACGGAGGCAAACAGGGTGAAGTGACTTGCCCAAGGTCACACAGCTAGTAAGGGTCTGAAGCTGGATTTTAGCTTAGGTCTTCCTTACTCCAGGCACTGACCTCTATCCACTGAGCGACTTAGTTGCCCTAATGCTAATTTACGTCTGATTTCATCATGTCACTATATTCAAATTCAATACCAAAATTTGATGACAGATGTAAAAATTATCTTCTTCTTATATATATCCAAAACATCTTCTTGATAAGTATTTGCATTTTCAACAGTTGTTTGTCATTTTTACCTGTGGGATTTGAATTACTTTAGTTTCAAAGTAACTTATCAATTGAGATCTTCTCTGCTGTGTTCCATTGTTGGGCACAAGGCTATGATAAAGTCACTTTGCAAATCTTATTGCCTATGTTGGCAATACTTTTCAATATTTCTACAAAGAAACTCAAAAATTTTACATATCTATTGCAGAAATCTCATTCGGATAGGAGTGAAATATCATCTCAGTCAGAATACTATTTAAATTTCCTACCTCTCCAGTCTCCTCAAACTTTACTCCAGATATTCTACAATCCAGCAACATTGACCTATTTGCTATGCCTTGAACATGAAGCTCCATTTCTTGACTATATCTCTTTTCTTTGACTGTCCTCATGTTTAGAATGCTGTCTCTCTCTATATCCAGCTCCTGGACTCCCTGGCCTCCTTTAAGATGTCAATTGCACCTTTTACAAGAGGTCTTTCCCACCCCACTCCCCACCTCAGTTCCTTCCCTCTGATATTGCCTTCCATCCACCCATATATGGCTTGCATGTGTGCGTAGTTTTTTGCATGTCATCTCCCCCACTATAACTTTTTGCAGGCAAGAACTGCTTTTGTGTTTCTTTGTATCCCCAGTACTCTGTACAGTATCTGGCACATAGTAAGGGCTTAATAATGATAATTGCTTGACTGACTGATTCAATTGTTTCCAAAAAAAAATACATAGATTCTATTATAGTTCTAACTGGTTCATTTGCTATATGTGCTATTTGGTTGAGTTTGTGTGATCAGTTAAAGAAAAATAAAGATTGACATTAGTTTGATTTACTATTCAATTTATTTCTAATTGTTTATAGGGACAGCTGGCTTCAGGCATTCATACCTGGGTTCAGATTTCTACCTCTGACATTGACTAGCTGTAACCTCTCTGAGCGTTAGTTTCCTAATCCGTAAAATGGAATAACAATAACTTACAGGGTTGATGTGAGGCTCAAATGAGGTATTACTTAAAATGTAAAATGTCATATAAATGTCAGTTACTATAACTTTGAAAGATCTATTATTTCCTCAGTATGGGTCATATTTCTACTATCACAGATCCCAGGAGAGACTTTAGAGGCCGGGTAGGGAAGGGTCTTCCCATTTAAGGGAGCCAAGGCCAAGGACATGACTTCAAATCACTTCTAGCCCTTGAGATGAAAGATGAAAATAGAGAAGGAAAACAAGTCCCTTTGGAGATGACCTGAAAGATAGAAGAGGACTTTTTAAAGATGCTTAAGAAGATGTAGCTTCAGAAAGCCGGAAGCTCCCACACCCAGAGCTAAGGTTGGAGAGCAGGTTTTAGAAGGGTTGAGACATCTAACAATCTTGCCAAACTACCCTAGCTTGAAAACATAGACTTGAGTCCAACCTCCAGCCCAGATAGGATTGAGCTGACACCGTAAACAGGAGCTTAAAGAAGAGGTTGATTCAGTAAGATGTAGGAAACCAAAAAATATTAAGGTTGAGTTGTTTCTCTGTCCATATGCAGGGAAGACCAGGATTACTGGTTAAGATCTCTGTAACACTGTAACATCATGCCATAGGCTTCTTTATTGGGGAAATATATAGGTTTCTTTATTGGTTTCTTTATTGCTCTTTAAACAAAAGAGCAGGGCAAGAGAGAAGGGGAAAGAAAGTATGACTCCTTTGCTGAAGATGAAGTAGTGGATGAGGAGTTCAATTAGGCAGGAGGTAATTGCAGTGAAATACTGATGAGAGAAAAATAGGGTTTAATGGCTACCGCATGACATGCTATGAGTTGACACAGGGAATTTCAGTAGAGTTGTCCCAAATGTAGATGTCCCCAAAAGCCAAGGGATCAAGTTTTTAGCCCCTATGCACCCTGTGGAAAGGTTGACACTAGAGACACAATATGATGTATTCTGGTCAATCCATAAGCAATTATTAAGTGCCCTCTATGTATAAGATGATACAAAAGTAAAAATAAAATAATCCCTGCTCTCAAGGAACTTAATTCTATTAGGAAATTGACAAATCCTTAAATGTGTACATTCAACATAAACAAAGGAGCAGGGGTAAGGAAAGGAAACTAGCAGATAGCAGGATCAGAAAGGATTTCAAGTAGAAGGTGTCACTTGAAGATAGTCCCAAAGGGACTCTAAAAGGCAAAGGTAAATAGGGAGTCACAAGAGATCATCTTCCAGGTATGGGGCACAGCCAATACAAAAGCAAGATGGAAAGTCTTGGCTTTATGTTCAGGGAACCTGGGTCCTGATAATTACTACTTGAGTAAGCTAGGGCATGTCACTTAACCTCTCTCTTAGGCTCAATCTATTCATCTGTAAAATGAGCTGGTTGGACTAGATGACCTTTGAGGTTGAAATCCCATAATCCTAAATCCATGTCAGAGAACAGAAACCCTGGAGATATGTGGGTATCATCATCTCTTAGAGATTCAATTGATCTCCAGAGTGAGCAACACCAGTAAAGGTTTTAGAGACTACTTGATGTACTACTAGTTTTTATTCTGTTGAAAAACCTGTTTACCACTTTGTAGCACACTGTGGACACTCACATCCTACTGTGCCCTGAAGAGGAGCACCAGATTTCAAGCAAATTGGATATTTTTCTTCCAGTCTTAGCAAAATAAAACCAAATTACAGAAAGTGTTTATTTACCAGAGGAAAAACTCCCCATTACACTTGAGGGCAAGATGACCTCTGCTGACATCAGCAAGATTCATGATAATTTTGTGTTTGTATTTGTTTTGGCATTAAAAGAGAATTGTGAGTGTTTTCTGGAGAATTAGTGCTCTGATTCCCCTCTAAACTGAACTACTCCATCATAAATCATGTTTTGAGAAGGATAAGCAACTCAAAACAATCTAGCCAAGACCATCAGACACTTAAGCACTTCCTGAAACAGGCATATCCAGTAGTTAAAGGGGGACATGCCAAGTATGTAGTTTATGGTAATAAAAAACTAGAAAAGAAGGGAAAAAAGACTTTAATAGCTCCTTCTCTGTCCTGAATACCTCAGGAACACCAAACATTACTGAGAGTATTTTTGACTTTGATGCGTAGGCCTGGGTAATGTTGTTCAGCTGTTGCCAAGAAAGCCCTTTATCTTGACTTGAAGTGTTTTAAAGATATTGAAGGAGTGTTTGCATTTTAGTCCAGTAGACACAGGATGCATCCTTCATTACAATGACCTTGAAGATTTGTAGTCATTATAATTTTTTTCAATGACATAGTATGAAGAACAATATTTCCCTGTCCTAGTCCTTTTAGGAGTAAATGGCCAATGAGAAAAGTGTCATGACCCTGAACTCTGGAGGAAAACTTGATTTCAGTCTTGTGATTTTTTTCTTGGGAACATTCTGTAAAAACATAACCATCAAAAGCACAGTCTTCTTATTTTAATATAAAATGATAAAAAGACAAAAACCAATACACAGCATCTCAGTTTGGGTCAGTGATGCTAACCCTGGAGCCTCAGTAAGACAACCTGTACCTTTCAAGATTATGCAGCTGCTTCTGCTGGCTAGACCTCACTGCTGATGGGCTAAGCAACCCTTGGCAAATGAGGTGACCTTGATCAAATAGTTTGATTTCTACAACAGCAAACATCATAAGGATGCTATAAGAACTAATAAGTGGAAAGGGCATTATTACATTCATGGAGCAACTCTATGCCCTAGTAACTATGGGGGGGAGGTAGGTATAAAAATACTGAGTGGAAGATTAAGGAAACACAAAAATTGGATATATGCTTTGGAAAATATGGTTATTGAGTATTGCTTCTTGTACAAAACACAATTAGATGCTGTGTTTAGAAAGATGGATAACAGTTGTTGGATTCATTTATATGAATTTCAGTTTTCAAATTTACGTGAAGCCCATCTCTTGTTCCATATCATTTCGAGGCCATTCAGTTTTAAGAAGCAAGATGAATTAAAGTCAGGTAAAATGGACATGACTCATTTTTTTTTTTACTTTTAGTTCTTAAGAATAGTAAGCAATGACATTAATGTGATTTTTCTGACCTATACATCATGCTTCTATTCAGCCTTGAAAAATGTGATTTTAGTCAGTCAAGTGATTACTATGAGTCCAGTACTATGCTAAGTGCTGGAAATACAAAGACAAAAGTGAAATAGTCTCTGCCTCCAAGGAGTTTACCTGGGGCTACCAAGGGAATCAACATAGCCTGTCCATATATATGTATAATTATTTACAAAATATAGACAAAAATGAACAGAATGTTATTTGGAGGAAGAAAGCACTTGCAGTTCTGGGGATCAAGGAAGAATCCATGGAGAAGATGATACTTGAGTTGGTGGCATTTGAAGAAACCTAGGAATTCTAAGAGGTAGGAATAAGAAATCACAGAATTCCAGATATATGTCATTTAGTGCAAAGGTATGGACTTGACAGATCACATCTGTCATGAGTGAGGAACAAAAACCAATGTGATTGGACCATAGAGTGTGGGAAGAGCAACACTGTATAAAAAGGCTACAAAGATAGGTTGGGGCTTATCCTATTCTCCAAAATGTGTATTCCACTAATTTGTTATTAATTGGGAAATCAGGGAAGCTGGGTGATACAGTAGAGAGAGTATCCTACCTGGAGTCAGGAAGACCTGAGTTCAAATCTAGCCTCAAATACTTATTAGCCATGTGACCCTGGGCAAATCATGGAACTCTGGTTTCCTCATCTGTAAAATGTTGCTGTTGTGTTCATCCTTCGTTGCCAAAGAAGACCATGCCATCAGAGAAATGATGACGTGACTTGCACTTGACTTTAATTCAAGTGAGGGAGAGCTGTGCAAGGTCACCAACCTCACTTCCCCTCCAGAGCCAACTGAATTCAGTCACCAGATATTCATCAGGATGACTGGAGATGACCCAGGATGCAGTGGGAGATCTTGGCCCCTTTAGGCCAAGGCATATTCAGATACTCAGATACTCATTCAGTGAATGGGCCTGTTTAAGAAGTAGTCAGGGCATGGTCCCTTTAATGAGGTAAAGAAAAATAACTAAATCAAGCTGGGAGGGAAACAGCAACACTTTCTACTGATAATCACTCTTAAGCCAGGAGGGTCCAGAAAACAGTCCTGAAGTGGAGCTTGGGTAGGGGCTAGTGCTGTATAATCTATGGGCTTCAGAGTGCAGTCTACTGTTTCATAAACCCAAAGATTTCAGTTTCTGGGATAAGAACTCACTATTTCACAAAAACTCCTGGGAAAACTGGAAAATAGTATGAAAAAACTAGGTATAGACCAACATCTTACACTACATACCAAGATAAGATCAAAGTGAGAGCAAGATTTAAACATAAATGGTAATACCATGAGCTAATTAGGAGAGCAAGGAATAGCTTACCTTTCAAATTTATGGAGAAGGGAAAGAATTTATGACCAAACAAAATATAGAGAACATTATAAAGTACAAAATGGATAATTTTAACAACATTAAATCTAAAAGGTTTTGCACAAACAAAACCAATGCAACCAAGACAAGATGGAAAGCAGAAAGCTGGGGGGAAAATTCTTTTACAACCAGTGTTTCTCATAAAACCTCATTTCCCAAATATATAGAGAACTGAGTCATATTATAAGAACACAAGTCATTCCCTCGTTGATAAATTGTCAAAGGATGTGAACTGACATTTTTCAGATTAAGAAATTAAAGCTACCTATAGTCACATGAAAAAGTGCTCTAAATTTCTGTAAAATAAACTAGAGAAAGAAATGGCAAAATATTCCAGTATCTCTGCCCAGAAAACCCCAAATGGGGTCAAGAAGGATCAGACATGACTGAAACAACTGAACGACAACAAAGACAAAATATTACCAACACTCTCTTCTATCTAAATCTCAAAGTGCTACATAAATATGAGCTATTGCTACTATTACTACAGCATAATTATAACAGTAAACTATATATTACTTATTATAGTAAACTATTATATTGGAACTTGGAAAATTATATTTCACACATAAACAAGGATTCATTGAAGGTTCTCTCTGAAATTTTTCAGGTAGGAAGCCTCTCTTGCTTTGGGATGGGTTTAACAAAGTAACTCTAGAAAATCCTTGGCTTTTTCTCATCATAAGATATCCCTTCTAGGGTGAAAGCAATTGCCACTTATACAGTCTATTTAACTAAACAAAGGATAGCCAGCCTTTGCTACAGGTCTGTAATCTACAACTCCTAAGCAAGAGCACCTCTTACTTTCTGGTAATGACACCCTTTTATTCCACAGAGTTGGAAGATGTAGTTCAAAACCTGATACCCCTCTACTCTTGAGCTTTATTTCACATTCTCCTTTACTCTCTCAACAGACTGGACCAGTCTTGCTCCTGACGGAGCTCTTCCTTTGCTTGTAATAACATTATTCCCTAAGCAAGTGTGGGATTCCCACTCTCCTTCTTTTTGCTTGATAAATTCCTACCTTAATTTTAAAGCCCATATCCCATATCACCTCCCTTCCCTAATCTGAATCATTCACCACCTTCTGACTCCAACTTCTCATATCACTTGGATTTGTAACTTCTGATGTACTAAAGCCAGGATCAGAAAACTATGATTCCTTGCTACCTGTTTATGTACAGCCTGGTTGCTAAGACTGCTTTTGATATCTTAAAATGAAGTTTAAAAATATAAAAACCATTGTAAGCTTGAGGAATTTGGCTACTGGGTCAAAATTTGTGTAGTCCCCTACACTAAAGTTTTTATTTGTGTTGCATCTTCTCCCCACACTAGACCATCAGATCCTAGAGTAAAGGGGGTTATATCCCATTTAAACTTTCAATAAACTTCAGTACCCAGTACACTGCTTTGCATATGATAAATGCTTCATAAATCTTTGTTGTTATAACTGACCAACATCCTCACTGTTTGCACTTAATGTGTTTCTAATCATTACACTTTTCTTAAACAGGTTAATCTACTCTCTGAAAACAAATAATAAAAAGAATGGGGGAGAAATGTATGTCTAGGTAAGAGACTTTTAATCCTGAAACCCTTGGGAGGAAAACCTCTGGGATGATTTCATTAAACTTTTTTTTTTACTAAATGGAGCTTTTACAACCTATTTAAAATTAAAATCCCAAATATAGAATGTTTGACAAAAAAATTGCCATATACAAGTATTTACAGACAAAAATTTTGAAATAAAACAATTAAAACTAAGATATATATATGTACAAATATATAATACATATAATATATTTAACACACATATCCATCTTTATGTATGTATATGTATATGTATACCATGATCTAAATGAGGGTGAGGATTTTGGAGTACCCAAGTTTTCAAATTATTGGCTTTCCAGATACAGTGGCTACATTTTGACCCATTTATATTAAATGCATCCCATAAAGAATGTCTTTGGTTAGTTGGCACCAGATTAGGCAAAAAGTCCTTAGGTATGTTCAAGGTTTACTTCAGATATTTCTCCCAGCTCTAGCATTGGTTTGAGTTTTAAGAAAGGACTCCTATGTGGCAAGGCATTCTTCATAGTAGCCAATATTTTTCTCAGCCATATCTGTAAATGCCAACTTGATATCATTTAATATATTTTGTTTCCATCTGTCCCAGCTTTCAGAGCATTCCACTTTATTTTCTATTTTTCTGATCTTTTCTGTAAGCAACTCCTTTTCAGCATTTTTGTATATCAAAGCTTCAACTCTGGAATCCAGTTCAGCTTGAATTTGATCTCTTCATAACTTCCATCAATATTTCATTACAAAGAACATATTCATGTACAACTGGAAGCAGTATCTTGGAAAGATCAAATATTTGTCTTTCAGTGGCATTACAACACTTGTGAATGCAGCTGGCCACACCTTTCAGGGAGTCAACCAGATCTTCTTCTGATGTAGACCACCAGGTATAGACTGGTCCATATTCTTTCATTTCATCAAAATACTCCTTTTCTTCCTTGTAAATTGTGTGAGATATTTTGTCTATTAAGTTTATCTACTGGCTAAATGTTCCCACATGATCATTCATTTCAATGAACTCATCTGTGACATTTTTAACTCCTTTCACTGAGGATGCTACAGCTCTGTCAGCCCCACTCTGCTAAGTAATCCAGGACTTTATTTCTTGAGCAAAGAGGGCTTCTAGGCTTGTGTAATAAGAAAAACTTTGAAATCTTCATTAAAGTTGGATGATCAGCAATTCAGTTTAAGTGCCTTTTTTCTAGTCTCAATGAAGTCATCATTAAACCATTCCCACCATGCTTTCCATTATGAATTTTTCAGGCAAAGGAGGACTAAGGAGAGTGGGACATGCTTCTTCAAATTTTCACTTTAACCAAAGGAAATCTGGATAATGTCTTTGAACTTCAAATTCACTAGAATCAAATTCACCCTGAGATGTCTCATTTGTAACTCTGTAAATGATGAAAGTTTCCACTGTGACTTTCAGGATCAACTGCAATGACAAGGTCCATCAAGTCTGACTCATCTTCAAACTTATATTGGTTTATCATGGATAAAGAGGATGCTGTCATCAAAGGACTTAACAAGCTCATATCCATCAGGAAGGCATTCTTTCTGAACACCTCTGGGTCATCCTTATCCTCATCTAGATCCAGCACCTCCTGCTCCAGCAGGACTACTGCTCTGTGGCTCCTGTTGGGGCTCTCCCCAGTGCCGCTGCCCACTCCACCACTGCGGTCACTACTGCTGTCACCCCTCTTGGATGATTTTAAAATGTGAAAATAAAAGCTGCTCTTGTTTGATCCCTTGGGAACAGGTTTTAAAAGAAGAAACTTTTGATAAATCTCATAATCTCCCAGATAAATCATGCTAAAACATACAGGGTTACAAATCACATATGATCTTACATATTTTGAATTGGAAGCAAGTGATTAAAAATTACAAAAAACAATCATATAGGTAAGTGAGGAAAATATACCGATTTGTAATTCAAATAGAAACAAAATAGAAATTTATTTATTTCAGGGCCAAAGGAGAGATTTTTTTTTTCACTTCTATAACTTAGTCTTTTGCTGATTAGTGACTACATTTGTAGCTCCATTTCCTAGTTCTCTAATGGGCTTTTTAGTTTTCACCCATCACCAAAAATATGGTAAGTAAAGTCTCTCTATTTTTTCCCCAAGTCTCTTACAAATTGATATATTGCACTTAGCTAGAAACCGGTTTGGAGAAAGAAGAAAAAAGTTACAAAGGGGAAGTCCACACCTAAACAAACATCCCCCAAATTATATCACACCTGTTACCTTGAATGTGAATCAGAAGGCACAGGAACATGAGGAAGGAGATTTTCTGCCACCTTTCCATGGTCTTCGATGGAGGAAACTTCAATAGCTGCTCATTCCAAATAAACAATATTCAAAACCCCTCCCACCTTTGTGGATGTCTAGTCTTCAAGTGCAGATATGAGAGAAGGGGCGAGTTACGTGGCAAACAGATTTTTAAGTAGGGGGCGTTAGGGAGAGCCACATTCCGCCTTCACCAAAATCTCATAGACTTGTCAGAAATATTCTAAGTCCAGGTAGCCAAGGAACAAAGGGAGGTACAGGTATATGCATGCTTAAAGTATGCGTGGGTAATTAGCTTCTCAGTATGAGGAGTCAATCAGGTTGCAACCTAGGCCTATTAGAATGGCATGGCTTGTCATTAAAGCACCAATGAGAAAATGGGGCTTCTGGAAGCTGGCATAGCTTGCTCCTATGTCTTGCCTCCCTTTTGGAAAGGGGTGGTACTCCAAGTTCAAAGGCACTTCCCCTAGAGCTATGGCAAGAGCATACACAATGAGTTCTTAAGTAGCTTGCAAAACTCCAAGTGATTCAATGTTCCCTTTTGGGAAGAACTGGGAGAGCAGCAGCCAAGTCCATCATTTAACTTTGGATGGGCATTAGGATCACAGAGTAAGTCCTAGAAGAGACTTTAGAAGTGTTGGACACTCCACCCCAACGCCACCTCCATTTCTCTTTTTCTGTGTTTTCACGAGTTCGTTCAGCAAATCATAATGAACTCTTTTTTACATTCATTTGTACTCTTCCAGTTACCTTGGGAGATAAAAACAAGTGAAAAATTGAATCCTACTTTAAAGGAGAGGATTACCTAATTAGGACCACACACATGGATGAAAAAGTTAGCTATCAATACTAGTAAGTATTTACATAGTACTTTTAGATTTGAAAAGTGCTTTACAACTATTTTTGACATGTTGTCTTCACAACAATCCTAGTAGGTAGATGCTACTATTATTGCCAACTTACAGATGAGGAAACTGAGGCAGGGAGAGGTTAACTGACTTGCCTGGTGTCATACAACTGTTATTAATAATAATTAATAACTGACATTTACATAGCACTTACTATGTACCAGTTGTAAGTGCTTTACAATTCTTTTTTTCTTTTTTTTAAGGCAATCAGAATTAAGTGACTTGCCCAGAGGCACAGGGCTAGTGTCTAAAGTCAGTTTTGAACTTGATTCCTCCTGATTCAGGGGCCAGTGCTCTATCTACTGCACCACATAACTGCCCCTTTCATATTAGATTCTCACAACAACCCTGGGAGATAGTGCTGTTATTAACTCCAGTTTACAAATGAGGAAACTGAAACACACAGAAGTTAAATGATGTGCCCAGGGTCATGTAGCTAATAAGTGTCTGAGGTCATATTTGATATTAGGTTTTCCTGACTCCAGGCCCAGCACGGATTCTAACCACCAAGTCACCAAGGTTTTCCTAACAAAACAAGATATTGCACAATTATAAGTGATAAACACAGTAAGTTCTTTAGGAGTTGAGAAGACAGAAATGTTAGTTTAGTCTTATAGATATTTAGGATTTTACTTGTAGGAGAAAAGAAAGAAGTCCATTTTAGTAGGTTGCAATGTTGCAAGCATAGACTTGGAAATAAGAGAGACAAGGAATACATATGAGAACACGTTTGAGAGACAGTAGACCAATCTGGTTGGCATAGAGGGTTCAGGAAGGAGAATAGTGGGATACAATGCTATATAGAGAGTAGGATTCGATAGTATGGAGTCAGACTGTGAAGGGATTTGAGTAAGGATAGCAACAAAAATGACAATTAATACACCTTATCAGCCAAATGCCTGGCACACAACAGACACTTACTAGGTGTTTATTGACTGACTGACACCCAGGGGTATACTAGAACCATCTGGAACTCCTTTACTCAGTCTGGATTGTTAGGTTTTTAGTGTTAGCATTTACACCTTGCACGCAAACATTACACATCTGGACCTACTTTAATGTTCTGTTGATTACCTAGACTTAAGACTTGGTCAAAGAATTGGAAATTGTAAGGATGGTCATCCATTGAGGAATGACTGAACAAGTTGTAATACATGATTTTAGTGGAATACTACTGTGCTATAAGAAATGATAAGCTCAATGATCTTAGAAAAACATGTAAGGACTTACATGAAATAATGTAAAGTGAGCAGAGTCAAGAGAATGCTGTATGCACTAACGACAATACTGTTTTAAGAACAACCTTGAGTGAGTGATTTTGACTATTATAAATACTCAAATTAACTACTAAGGCATATGAAGAAAGATGCTGTCTGCATCCAGAGAAATAACTGTGGAAGTATATACAGAATGATTTTACACATGTGTGTATACATACATACATATTTACCTCTAATGGCAGCCATCTCTAGGGTCGTGGGGGAGGGGAAGAAATAAAAAAGGAAAAAAGAGGAAAAGAAATTTATATAACTTTATTATATATTTAAAAGAAATAGCAAATTATACATAATATATTTTTAGTTTCAGTGCAAAAAAATTAGTAATGGAGAAAATGTTAATGATTCAGATCAAATTTAAAAGTGTAGCGTGCATATGTTTGGTTTTTTTTTTTCTGAACAGATTGTCAAACATTTACCAACACACCAAGGCAACCCTTTAACATTTGTTAGGTGCTTTAAATGTATTTTCTAATTTGATCCTTGCAATAATAAGTGAAGCAGGTGCTATTATTTCCCCCATTTTACATACAAGAAAACTGAGCCTGACAGATCATGAGTGATTTGCCCAGAGTTAAACCTGCTAGTAAGGATCTGAGGTGGAACTTGAGTTTAGGTCTTTCCAACTCCAAGATGGTCATTCTACACACCATGTCAATTCCAAATTAAGGGCTTTAAACAGATCAGTGGTTTCCAAGGGCCTGTGGCTCAAAAGACCCTCAAGGGAATTTGTGGTATAGTTTTAAGGGATATGATCCACCAGTAAGGGCATAGAAAGACAAATTGAATCCACACCTTCCTTACAATAGTAATGAGGGTATCTCCATCATAACCACACCTAGCCTTCTTTTTCTAATGCACCTTCACTAGATGCTCTCAACCTGCTTTATTTTTTTAATTAATAGAATAAAATAAGTCTTTTTTATAATATAGTATAATTTTAAAAGTGATTGCACATGAAACTATACATCTATTAGGTATAACTTGATATTCCTCTTAAATATAGAATAATATTAACATCTAAATTTCTTTTTTTCTTCCTTCCCCCACCCTAGCAACGATTATCATTAGACACAAATATGTATGTATACCTGTGTGTGTGTGCATGTGCGTGTGTGTGCGTGTGTGTGTGTAGCATCATTCTATACAACTTCCATTTGTAAGTTCTTTCTTTGGATGCAGATAGTGTCTTCCTTTATATGTCCACCTTCTTCTTAAGCTCCTGTTTACTTCACTTCAGATCTGACTTTTGACCCCTAAGGATAGTTATAATCCACTTGCTACCTGAGCACCCACAATAATAGTTATGTAGGTACCATTGGGAAAATTCCTCCACTCATAGCCCCTTGCCCTGTCAGAGTACATAGTGACTGCAGTAGATGCCCCTTGGAAAATAAGCTGTGCATTCTAGGTGAATGAGAGCTTTACCTTACCTTCCATTTTTATCTTATACATGTATATCTCTCTCTGTATATATATATATATATATAGTTTGTACATGCTCAAAATTTTTTATTGAGAATTTCTGAGTGAACTGGAGAATTTCCTGAATCACCAGGCTTGATGTACTATGCACTGTAGTAACAAAGTCAAAGACATGATAGATGCTAGGAGCAAGAGAAGAGGCAGCTAGAGTCCTGTGTGACCAAATGTGTTGATGACCACATGTGCATCATCCCCACCATGACCAAGAAGATGAAGGATTCCCTGGCATCTATTGGGAAATAAAGTCATTGTCAGTAGTCATGGAGTGGAAGAATAGGTTGACTTGTAAAATTGTATGGAAAGTTTTACCTTTCAGTGAAAATTTAAGAATGAAAAAATTGAGGTTGGTTGCATGGAGGCCTAATAGGACCTAGACCCATGTCATCTGTGAAATTGACCCCTGTTCTACCTGTTGAAATCCTTAATGGCTTTTAACTGGTGGGGAAGTATTTCATTCCTGGTAGCTGAAATAGCCCTGTTTATAGGTATTAGTAGTTCTTGGCCCCAACCTATTCTAGCCCCTGAGGTAGTCGCCCACTTTTGTGTGCTAACTTCATGTCCACCTGATTGAACCATTTCTCATAGACCATAAAGCGTAGCCATGAGTTCGCTACTGACAGGAAGGGCCAGGGTCTCACATTGCTTCCTGGGCCATTTCCAGTTGTCCTGATGAACATCATGCCACTGGACCCAGATGACTCAGGAGAAGAAAGTGAAGTTGTTGAACTTGCGCAGCCCTTCCTCATTCAAATCAAAGTCAACTGCAAGTCATGTCATCATCTTGATGTCCTGGTCCTTTTCGATAACGAAGGACAAACACAACAGCAACAACTGATAGGAAAAGAGAAATATAGTTGTGTTTTTCTCTCCAGTACAAGAACCTGGCATTCAGAAGGAAGTCTGGGAAAAGAGGGTTAGAATTAGAGAACTGAGCTGCTCCCTGGTGATCTTTCCTTTGAGAAGGACAATGCTTCTACCAGCTTTCAGCTGGCACCCCAAGCAGGAGCACAAAAGGGAAATCCCCCACCAAGCATGAAAAGCTGTGATTCCTTCACATTAGCTTCTCTACACCTTTTGCTCAGGTTAATTTTTCTTGCCCTTCTGGAAGGCACTGAAGGGCAACACTTGAATTAAAATGCTGTTTTTGAGACTAACATGAAACAACTTTGAGTTAAGGCCAAAGAAAAACTTTTTTGCTTGCAGAACAATCTTGAGTCTCTTTCTTAAGAGAATGGTAGATGACTGGTTTTGTGTAGTTTTCCTGAAGCAGAAAAACATGTGAAACCTGACCCTGGCCCTTCTGATCTGCTCTCTTCATCATGAACAACTTGTTGAGATGACCTTCATAGAACTGGAAAGGGTAGGAAGACAACTCGGACTTCTGGGGGGTAGGCAGGTGACACGGGAGAAATTTTGCTTCCCAAGAGCTCAGGAGGCAGCTGGCACCAATTACCTGGTTATCAGTGTTGACTAAAACTTGGAACAACATCTTAGTACCAGGCATTGTTTTGAAAAAAATCTTGTTCTTTTGTAGTAGCATCTTACTGAACACAATTAACATCTTTTCTATTCAGTTTCAAGTCTATTTTATATTTTCTAATGATTTGATTAAAAAAATAAGTGCAGTTTGCTTTTTTTACTTCAAAAAATTGAATAAATAATAAATGTATTGTTAGAAAAAGAAAGAAGCTATGAGTATGTTTAATACAGAAAAACTAAAATGAAAAAATTGGACTAAGGGGAAAAAATGCTACTTCAGATACTCATTATGTGAATCCTAGTCAAATCACTTAAGTGCTCTCAACCTCAATTTCCCCTTCTGTGAAATGGGAAAGAGTTAGGGGGAATAATAATATCACTTACTTCTCAGCGTTTCTGTAAGGAATGAATGAAATAATATATGCAAATATTTGCAAACTTAAACATTGTTTAAATGCTGACTTTATACTTGAAAAACAAATTCACCTTCACACTTCAAATAAGTTAGCACCAGAAGATCCTCTCCTGATCTCTCAAGTTTTTCCTTAGTTCAGTTCTTTCTATTCAATTAAGTAACCAACCATTTTGTATCTACTATTTATAAGTCACTGTACTGTGTGCTGAGAATATAAAGACGAAAAATGAAAAAATGAAGCAAAACAAAAACCAAAGTCAGTTTCCAAGGAACAGACATTCTACTGAATTCTTTCTCACCTACAAAATGAATTTGACAAAATTTTCATTCTGAATATTGTGGAAACAAATTAAGTAGAAACATTTAAGCCCATATTTTCATTGTCTTCTCCTCACCTTCATGTTGTATGAGATGTCGGAGAAGGGAGAGAGATAAGCGCCAGATAGAGGGAGAGCAGGAGCTATCTCATTTTAATCACATCATGAAAACCCTGCTCAGGTCATGTACACTGACATCTTCTATAAGGAAGCACATAATGCTCCACAGATATTTCAGTCTATTAAGAGGAATATATTTTTTGATGATGATGATGATAAGGTTATGATGAGCAGTGAAATAACAACAGATAACATGAGGGACCTAGAATCAGAAAGGCCTGAGTTAAATCTGACCTCCTGTACTTATAACTATAAAATTCATGGCAAATCACTTAACCTCTGCCTGTCTTCATCTATTAAATGAGGATAAAAATAGCACCTGCAATTCTGTGTTGTGGTGAGAATAAAATGATAAAATATATGTAAAGTATTACATAAATATTAGCTATTATTATGAAACAGTTTTAAGATTTCCAAAGTCCCATGGTTATGCTCTAAATGTAAGGGACTGTGAATTTGTTCTTTTAAAAAGAATGTCAGGGATGATCTCTCTTTAACAGGACTGAAGAAAATGAAATCTGGAAATCGAGAGTATTTCATGCATAAGCGGATAAAGATTAGAAAAAAGCATCTGATATGGATCATGGAATTAGACAATTATCACTGCAGCATTTTAAAATGTGGCATTTCTGAGGATAAGGGTAAGTACTTATTTTTGGTAATAGACTCAGTAATGCCAAGGATAACACAAGGATCTGTCCATATTCTTCTATTCCGTTAGAATGTGGTCTATATTTTATATTGTTGAGCAAAGATGGAGCCAAGTAGCATTCTCTACAAAAGTTAAGACCATTCTTCTTGACATGGTGTTCCACATAAAGAATTAAAGAAATGTTATTAAATGTGGTTTCTTTTAATGCAATCTACTGCTTTCTTTTAAAAACAAAAGACAAAAATGAGGAACTGAAGAAAAATGGTAGGGTATCCTAAGAGATGAAACTTATAATTATGGCATTTCATTACCAAGAGCAAATCACTAAACTCTTTGTAAAAATGTCTGATATGTAATTTAAAATAATTAACTACCTTGCCACCCTGATGGCCTCATTTTGTAGAGCAAGATGGAAATTGGCAGAAATTAGTTTCAAACTTGACATCTATAAAAACCTCTATCTTTTGTTTCGTTCTGACATCTCTAGACAAGAAATTACCTTAGAGAATCCATCATGAAAAGAAAGTAGATCCCTTGAGGAGAAATATATTTTTTTTAAACTGTGAAGAACTTTAATACTAAACAGATTTCCCATCTCTTTACTTTTAAAGTTTCTCGGGAGAATGCTCAGGGTCTAAATGGGAACTTGGCCTTTATAGACCTCATTACTAATTTTATTATGCATTTTTGTTTTTCAAAACTACAACTCTTCACTTTTCTATTTCTAAAATCACCACAGTAGTATTTAAAGCTACTAAATTCAAAGGCATGGGGAAGTAAAAGTTACTACCTGCAAAAGACTTTGAACTCCTCAGATTATAGGGTTAATGAGTATATGAAAAGAAAATAAATCCAGGTAATGATGGCGGTTCATTAAAGACTCTGTGTAGGTGACTTTGTGTCAGATAAACTTATCAGGAAAAATGGTTCTTTTTTAGTATCTTGTTACTGGATTGCCCCATTTTTTGACTTACTCTTTGCCAAGAGTTTTATTGTACAAAAAACTTCCCTGGTATATGTTCCATTTTTCTTCCTTGAAATATTTTTTTTTATTTTTTAAATTAAACTAGGACACTAGGACATTTATAAGCATTTCCCTCTCACTTCCAAATTTTCTGGATCTATATATGACTTGTTTTAAGAAAATCAAAGATATGACTAACCTACCTTTGAAAAGTGTTCAAACTGAATGTGACTGTTCATATTATAAAAAAGGGGGATTCTTTGCTTTTCAAAAGATTCACAACAGGATCCTTTTATTATGTTAATCAACACTGACATAGTATTTTAAGATTTGCAAAGTGCTTTATGTATTATCTCATTTTATCCATATAACAATATTAGAAGGTAGGTATGATTATCATCCTCATTTTATAGATGAGGGAATTGAGGCAGACAGAGGTTAAGTGACTTGTCCACAACCACACAGCTAGTATATATAGGATGGAAAATTTGAACTCAGATCTTCTTTACTCCAAATCCTATACTTTTCTACTATACTATCTGGCTTGAGATTGATCCCCATAGTAAGCCTGAAAACTTTTTGAATTTGCAAAAATTTGAATCATACACCTTCCCGGTACACGTCTGTCGTGCTTTTCATACCACCTTCCCTCTCTAGTTTCACCTTTCTGCCAAGAACTGAGAAGTACTTTTCATTATGTCTTCTGAAGTCAAGAGTTGGTCACTGTATTGACTTAATTCTGTGGTCTTCCGAAGCTATTTTTCCTTTGCATAATTGTGCTTATCATGTAAATTGTTCTTCTGATTCTGCTTACTGCACTCTGTATCAGTTTTATATATCTTCCCAGGTTTCTCCAAATTCGTTAGTTACATTGCTTTCAAGCCATTCCCTAAATGATGAGTCAGAAAAGTTCTTTGATGAACTTTTTGCTTCTGACAGTCTCAGAATATGGTCCTATAATATTCAATATTTACTTAATTTTCTTTTTATTGTGAACTTAACATCAACAAACATGGTCATTTCAATACACAGTGAAGAGAAAAAAGAAATTATATATGAAACCAAACTTTTATATAGTTTGTTTTAAAAATAAGCTTATGTTGAATTTAGCTAAGAACTGTGCCACTTGTCCGCCCCTTTCTGACCTACCTTGTCTCTTGTGCATATAGTTTTTAAAAATCATTGTTCTTTTTTTCTCTTTTAATATTCAATATTTTTATGGACAACTTGGGTAAAGAACTAGAGAGCACATTTACCAATTTACAGATAACTCAATTCTGGAAGGGGATCCCTAATAAATAGGGTGACAAAATAAAGATCTCAACTGGGGTGTGGAACCTGTGGCCTCAAGACCACGTGTGGCCCTCAATGTCTTCAAGTGCGACTCTTTGACTGAATCCAAACTTCACAGAACAAATCTTTTTATTAAAGAGTTTTGTTCTGTGAAGTTTGGATTTAGTCAAAGGGTTGCACTTGAGGACCAAGAAGGCCACATGTGACTTTGAAGTCACAGGTTCCCTACCTCTGAAAGAGATTCTATGGTACCAAGAGGACATTTGGTATAAATAAATGTAAGATATTGTATGTAGGTTAAAAATAAACAACTACAAGATGGAGAGACCTGTATTACCAGTCTACCATTTGGAAAAAATAATAACTAGGGAATCTTGTCCACAGTGACAGGACAATAGTTGTGATATTTGACTGTGAAACAAAGTAACACAATTAATTTGTTAACAGAAGTAGATTTTCAGAACAAGGAATATAATCATTGCATGAACTGAACTAGTCAGATGACATCTGAATTTCCTTTATGGACATTGCCTCATATGATGTACATGAGCAAACTGGAGGTCATTATAGGAGGGGAAACAGAATAGTGAAGGATCTGAAAACCACATAACACAAAACATAGTTGAAAGAACTAAGCATAATTAGTCTAGAAATAAGATGACATGAGGTGGGGTAATATTACGATAGTTTGAGTGTTTGAAAGTCAATTATATGGAAAGGGGATTACATTTATTTTAAGTAGCTTAGATGAGAATTGAGTGTTGGTTAGACAACTCTAATTCAACATCAATTTTAGCTCTAAATTCTATTAACACAGTAAGGACTTTCTAGATAGTGTCTATTGCTGTAGTATAAATTATTACAGAGGGAGAAAGCAGAGAAATCAAATAACTAAAAAGTAGAAAATTGGCCATATATTGGACACAAAATTGCAATCCTTGAATCTGTCAGTCAAGTCTTCTACACTTCTACACTTCATCTGTGAGAAGAGGACAGTAGTATAGTCTATACATGAGTGATCAACTGTATGGAGTGTTTATACAGTCTTCTTCATAATTATATCCAGTGAGAAACCATGAAGTAGTCATCTTTTTCTGACTCAGGTACAATTACTCTTCACAAAGGATTAAAATTTTCCAGCAAACATTCTCTTCCCATGAAGAAGTCCGAAGAAAATTAAAGAAGCCTTCTGGATCTCCCTCTGTCACTAAGAGCTTATCCATTCAGTGTGCATCATTTATTACCTGTATATAAATGACTCATTTCTATATTTGGTGCTCTCATCTCTAACATTCTTTCCAATCCTGTTTTTCTAGGTGTTTTTAGAACACTACTATTGGTACCTTAGAACTTAACATGTCCCCAAGATCAAAACATCACCTTCCTCAAAAATAAATCCCTTTTCATTTTTTTCCCATGACTGTCAATGGCTATAGATAATAGTGTGTTTGGTTTTTGTGACCCTATTAGAGGCCTATTTTATGGCTCTCCATAAGAGAAGAGGTTTTATCTCCCTGACTAGCATAGAGTTCTGCACACAGTAGTGAATTTACATTTATATAATGTTAAGTTGTTCCAGTATCTTTTCATTGCTAGTAGTTTTCAGCCTTGAAATTTTTCATTTATTTTATTTCCTCTCAATCCATCTTTAAGTCTTTCCAGTGCCTTCTCCATGATTTTACAAATATACCCCTTCTCCCTCAGTTACTACCCCATATGTGGTCTTCATCTCTGTATTCAAATATTTTACATTGTCTTTTTTTTCTATTTTGGTGAGGTAATAGGGGTTAAGTGACTTGCCTGGGGTCATACAGCTAGTAAATATCAAGTGTGTGAGATTGGATTTGAACGTCAGTCCTCCTGACTCCCGGATTGGTGCTCTATCCAGCACAACACCCAGCTGCCCCTAAATTGTCTTTTCATAAATAAAATGTATAAAATTTTGTTACTGTGTTGTGTAAATTACTTAGAACAAGCTGTGATTTCAATATGGTTTATTCTGTGGCAGCACTGACTATGTGTGTGCTGCTACTGACATTAGGCTGACTTGGAAGCCTTTCATCAGCTAAATCCGATTGAATTGGCTTCCCCATCTTTTGTTATTTTTGTCATTTGGGTCCTAGATTTTGAGATATGTGCTCACTTGGTTGCACTCATGTTGCATTAAGAATGGGTATTATTCTAAGGAAACATGCAAAAATTAAGAGTTAAGGAAGCAGCTACTTGCATGGGTTAAGTCAAGCATTTCAAGGATCACAAAAAGGGATTAGTCACATTGCAGTGCCAAAGAAGGTACAGGCAAAAAATTAAAAACACCAAGAACTGAAATTATTGAGAAATCAGAAAACAAAGACCGTGAGAGATACTTGCCAGCTGGAGAAAGTGTTGCCAGTGCCTCAGTAGTGAAGCACAGGCTTCTTACAGCTGCAGCAAGAAGACCAGTTAAAAATACAGAAAGAAGTAAAAGGGCTTCTTATTTTGGACCTCTGGTAGAAGAAAGTCAGACAAGAGTGAAAGATTCAGATACCTTTATCAGAATGTAACACATCTACTTCCCTCCTCACCCCGAAAAATGTATTTTGTAGATTTGTTCCTTCCAATGAACCAAGAATACTTATTTTTCTTTTTATTAAAAAATTAGTTTTATTTATTTATAATTGCTATTATTTATTTTTTAGTTTTAAACAGACACTTCCATAAGATTTTTAAATCCCATATTTTCTTCCCAACTCTCCCCTCCACCTACTCCAAGAGAGCATGCATTCTTATTACTCCTTCCCCCTTCTCCTGATTCCTCCTTCCTTCCTTCTATCACACCCTTCTCTTTGCTTATCCCTATCTCCTCTATATTCTCATAGGGGAAGATAGATTTCTATACCCCATTGCCTGTATATTTTATTTCCCAATAGCATGTAAAAAACAATTTTTAACATTCGTTTTTAAACCTTTGAGTTCCAACTACTCTCCCTTCCTCTCTCCCTACCCATACCCACTGAGAAGGCAAGCAATTAAGTATAGGTTATACATGTGTAGTTATGCAAAACACTTCCATAGCAGCCATATTGTAAAAGACTAATTATATTTCCCTCCATCCTATCCTGCCCCCCCATTTATTCTATTCTCTCTTTTGACCCTATCCCTCCTCAAGAATGTTTACTTCTAATTATACCCTTCTCACATTTGCCCTTTCATCTATCATCCCCCAACTCCCACTTATCCCCTTTGCCCCTACCTTCCTGCAATGTAAGATAGATTTTCATACCAAATTGATTGTGCACGTTATTCCCTTCTTAAGCCAAATTTGATGATAGTAAGATTCACCCTTTCCCTCTCACCTGCTCCCTCTTCCCCTCCATTGAAAAAGCTTTTTCTTGCCTCTTTTATGTGAGATAATTTGCCCCATTCTAGTTCTCCTTTTCCCCTCCCAATATATCCCTCTCACATCCCTTAATTTTATGTTTTAAATATCATCCCTACCTATTCAATTCATACTGTGCCCTCTGTCTATATGTATATAATCCTTCCAACTATATTAATACTGAGAAAATTGTCAAGAGTTACAAATATGATCTTTCCATGTAGGAATGCAAACACTTCAAATTTACTAAGTTCCTTATGATTTTTCTTTCCTGCTTACCTTTTCATCCTTCTCTTGATTCTTGTGTTTGAAAGTCAGATTTTCTATTCAGCTCTGGTCATTTCAACAAGAATGCTTGAAAGTTCTCTATTTCATTGAATGACTATATTTTTCCCTGAAGTATTACACTCAGTTTTACTAGGTAGATGATTCTTTGTTTTAATCCTAGCTTCTTTGACTTCTGGAATATCATATTCCAAGCCCTCAGATCCCTCAGTGTAGGAGCTGCTAGAGCTTGTGTTATCCTGATTTTAGTTCCACAATACTGATATTGTTTCTTTCTGGCTGCTTGCAATATTTTCTCCTTAACCTGGGATCTCTGGAATTTGGCTACAATATTCCTAGCTGTTTTCCTTTTGGAATCTCTTTCAGGAGGCAACTGGTGGATTCTTTTAATATCTATTTTACTCTCTAGTTCTACAATATCAAGGCAGTTTTCCTTGATAATTTCTTGAAAGATGATGTCTTGGCTCTATTTTTGATCATGGCTTTCAATGTTATGAGATATTTCACATCATCTGTTATTTTTTTCATTCCTTTGTCTCTGTTTTATAATTTCTTAATTTTTCATAAAATCATTAGCTTCCATCTGCTCCATCTTTAAGGAATTATTTTCTTCAGTGAGATTTTAGATCTCCTTTTTCATCTGGCCAATTCTACTTTTTAGGGCAGTCTTCTCATTGGCTTTTTGGATCTCTTTTGACATTTGAGTTATTTTTTTAAGTAACTATTTTTTAAGTGTTATTTTCTTCAGCACTTTTTTGGATCTTCATTAGCAAACAGTTGACTCATTTTCAATGATTTTCTTGCATCACTCTCATTTCTCTTCCCAATTTTTGCTCTACTTCTCTTACTTGATTTTCAAAATCCTTTTTGAGCTCTTCCATGGCTTGAGACCAATTCATACTTTTCTTGGAAGTTTTGGATGGAGGAGCTTTGACTTTGTTGTCTTCTGTTAGTATATTTAGGTCTTCCTTGTCAGCAAAGTAAAATTCTATAGTCTGATTCTTTTTCCAGTTTTTGCTCATTTTCCCAGCTATTTACTTGACATTTGAGCTCTTGTCTACTTCCAGTGAGGGTGGAGGGTATACTGTCAGCCACCCAATCCCTCCACAATCTGTGAGCCTAGAGCTCCAGAAACAGTTGCTGCTGCTGCAGCAACCTCCTCCTCTGCAGGGTTCTTCACCCCTTTTGCCACTCTGGGACTGGGGCCCAAACACTCTACTTTCTCACACAGGTCCCACAGGTTTTTTCCACTGACCTTTCAATTTGTCTTTGGTGTTTTGGAACTCTGAAGTCTGGAAACCACCATAGGTGCCCAAGATTCAGTCCTTCCAAGGCCTGCTCAGGTCCTGTCTGTGCTGTGCTCTGGGGTGTGTGCTCTGCTTTCAGCATAGCTTGATAGACACTTCCTGGTGACCTTCCATGCTGTCTTGGGTTAGAGATTTGCTTCACTCCATCATTCTGTGGGTTCTGCACCTCCAGAATTTGTTTAGAGCCATTTTTTACAGGTATTTGGCTGGGTTTGGTCTGACAAATACTTATTTCTAAGGAGGGAATACTAAATTTTGGTAAATATTTGAGTATATTGAGAGACAGAATTGTTCCAGAATGATAGACATCACCAAATGGATGTGGAATATTGCAATATAACTGTATACTATGCTACAAGTCAAGAAAAGTTAAGGAATTTATATACAAGATTGAGGTATAAATGATTCTGTCATCTTGGAACTCACCCAGTTTAATCCCACTGAAAGCTTATGTGCTATAATCAAGACTAGAATTGGAAAAGAATGGACTGTTCTTCAAAAATATAAATAATCTCCAATGTGATAAAGATAGAATCAAGCACTTATAAAACATCTACTATATGCCCAGCATGATGCTAAGTGTTTTATAAATATTAACTCACTTGATCCTCAATATAATCCTACGAGGTAGGATTTTTTTAAACCCCATTCTAGAGGTGAGGAAACTAAGATACATAAAGGGGAAATGACTTGTTTAGAGTCACCCAGCATCTGAAGAAGGATTTGAATTCAAGTCTTCCTGACTTTAGGCCTAATGCAGACTTCTTAAACTTTTTCCCTCTCATGACCCCTTTTTGCCTAAGAAATTTTTACATGACCCCGGGTATACATGTATATAAAATAAGTATACAAATCAAATATTCACTGATTATAAATCATAAAGAAATTTATTTTAAAACAATTCTTTTGTATATATATATATATATACTTTTACCATTTATTAAAAATGAAAGCAAATTTGCATACTAATAAGATGGATATGCTTATTTATTTTTACATAAAGAATTAAATATTGATGTAATATTTGATACTGTAGGACATAGAGAGTCTTCAACATTTTTCAGAGTTGATCGATATTTTAATTTTATAGTCATCAATGCTGCTTCCCATAAATGCATACTATAAAATGGTGGAAGTAAGTTTTGGACCATTTCAGACATTGTTGGAAATTCTGTCCTAATCCCAAGCCAAAATTTGTTTTGCAATATTTTAGAAAACTCAAATTTCAAACCTCTGTTGCTTGATAATTCATCAGATTCTTCTTGAACGTTTGATGACAGATGACTGACATTTTTTATTTGACTTCAGTGTGGTTCATGATACTAAGCTTTTTAGAATCAAAATTTGAAAGAATGATTTCTGAAACTGTGTCCTCAGGCACTTAAGATGATCAATTATAACTCTTACAATTAAAACTTTGGGAAGGTTATTTTCTATTATAAAACCATCTGTAGCTGTAAACATTTCCAAAGAATGATTTTTCACCCTCTTCTTTCATATTAACAATTTTAGTAAAACTTTCAAGCTTATCTTTTAACATAGATGTTACAATTTTTTCCTTGAAGCAACATGTTTAAATCATTGAGTTTTTTTTTAATATTCAACAAATAACATGGTTCTGAAAGTCACGTCATTATGAAAAAAATTAACAAAATTGGATTTCTGCTCAGTCAAAAATGTGACAATTCCTCTTTCAATTTCAATAATCTGTTTAAATTTCACCCTCTCAAGAGCCAACTTACCTCTGCTCATAGTAACAAGCTTTTGTAATCTGAGTCCATGTCTTTCCAAAAGGTTGAAAACAAATGGCTATTAATCATGTTAATTGTGTTGTGAAGCATAACATCTGACTCTGGTGATTTTTGGGCTATGCATGTCTCCTGATGGATCATGCAACGAGTAAAAGTTATATATATATATATAGATATGTATGTATGTATACACACACACACACACACATATATATGTTCATTGCCACCAGTTTATATATGTTCATTGCCACCAGCTTTAACTTTTGCTACAGATCTAATATTCTTGCCCATCATTGGTCCAGCATCATCTGTACAGACTACAATGTAATTTTTCCATTCTAAACTTTCATTTGTGAAAAATTCATCGATTTTAAGATATATATCTTCTACTCTTGTGCTCCCTACCAAAGGGCAACAAAACAATAATTCCTTCATTAACATATCTTAAAGTAACAACTCTGACCTGTTATAAATAGTGGTTATTTTATATAACTGAGTTGCAAACTTTGGGCTTACTCCTTAAGTCTGGCAATAAACCGCTGGAATTAGTCATTACTAATTTCAGAAATTCTTTTGGAAACAGTATCATTCAATAAAGAAATTTTATGAATTTCATCCCCATACTTTTTCCCATGAACTATTTCTGACATTTTAATAGCAGCAGGTAACACAAGCTCTCCTATTGATCTCCTATAGGGATTTTTAGTTTTTGTGAATAAATAAGAAGTATTGGAAGATGCAAGTAAATACTTTACATTGACAGTAATGAACTTCTCAAAACATTGTCTTTATTTGAAAAATTTTAAAGTTAATCAAAATATTCCTTTAGTTTATTGCAGCATGCTGCATTCATATTCAGACACCTTTTAGTTTGACTGGTTTCATGCTCTCCACAGCCAAAACTTCATTACAAATTAAGCAAAGAGGTTATTTTTCCACACCATCATCACTATTAGAAGTTAATCTGTATTGCAAAACTTACTTGAAATTTTCTTTTTCTGGTCAATTTTTTTGTTCTACAACCTAGTAGCAAAGACTATGCCACATTGTCCTCAGTATTCATTGTCCTCTTCTGTCTAAATTTATCCACTTATCCATACTGAGAAATATTTTTGTCCTAAAATATAAACATTGCTAATAATTTTTCAAGTAAATACTAGCCTTAGTTTATGAAATCACAATTTTTTGTGCTTAATTTAAAAAAAAAACTGATGTTTACACTTACTTTCACATATAGTGGAGATGGTGGAGGCATATTATTAAGGGGCTTTTGTTTTTTATTTGTTGCAATTAAACACATGTTTCTGTAAAAGAAGGAGATAACAGGAATTTTTAAAAATCAAGCATTCTAACACAATACGATCTTAAGATGTTCTAATTTGACACTTACATGTTGAGGAATGATGACAGGAATATATTAACTTTTTATTTTCTATAATTAAACTATTGTTTCTTTAAGAGTAGAAAATTTTGTATGTACACTAAAAATACATCAATTCATAATGTAGGTCTCCATACTGAATCGAGGTATTTCTGGCAGCATTTGTTGGTAATGTATAGCATGATGGCATGCACAGTGCAAAGTGTGCATGTTGTGTGTTCGGAATCCAGGAGGCAGCGAAGTTATGCAATGCAACATGGGCAAACAATGCCAAAAACACCTCAGAGTCATCAGATGTTTGATTTTGAATTATTTTTGCTCATTGTATGTTCAGAAACCCGACCCCATGTGGTGTTGTGACCCACAGTTTTAAGAAGCTTTTACTACATCACCTTCATTTAAAAATGTGTCAAAATTTTGTGAACTCAGTGTTAAATCATGTGAGGTAAATGATTGCAGAAAAGGGAATACATATAACATATTGGAGGTTTTTTATTAATGTAAAACATTTTTAGGAGCATTTATTTTTCAGTTAATTTGCCTACCAGTATAAAACTATTCTAGGTTGTGAAATATGCCTACATGTTTTTAGTTAAAAACTTAACAGGAATACTGTACCATTAAAAAACAGATTTACAAATCACTTTATATGCACAGAACTTTCCAAGTAAAATAGGAAATATTTTCATAATTATAGAAAATTAATAAACCAACCAATCACCACAATGGTACTCCAAAAATTTAATTCTGAAGACAACGTTATGAAATGAACCATGTAGCTTTCTCCCAGGGCTTCTGTCAAAAGAGATGTGCTCATCCTTCGTAGTCGAAGACGACCATGCCATCAGAGAAGTAATGACATGACTTGCACATGATTTTGTTTTGAGTGAGGGAGGGCTGTGCAGGTCACCAGCCTCAATTCTCCTCCAGAGCCATCTGAATCCAGTAACCAGATATTCATCAGGATGACTGGAGATGACCCAAGATGAGGTAATTGGGGTTAAGTGACTTGTCCAAGGTCACACATCTAGTGAGTGTCAAGTGTCTGAGATCTGAACTCAGGTCCTCCTGATTCCTGCACTGATGCTCTATCCATTGCAGCACCTAGTTGCCCTTGTCAAAAGAAAAATTTAATGTGAAATATTTTCCAAAGGTAAGGGCAAACTCTTGATGTCTGTATAATTTCCATAACTTGAGAAATTTACTCCTTCCCAAATTTCTAATATGTTACCAGTGATTCTATAGTTCAGTTCTCTCTACTTAGGCTGAAATGAAAAGTACAAGAATCATATAAATGCTGTGTGATTATTATGAGACAAATCAATGACAACCACTAATTCACAAAATACAATTTTATGAATGGTTTTATTAAAAAACAAGACAATGCAGAGATATGACAGATTCACAACTGGGAAAAGATGTAATTTAAGTTAAAGCCTTGCAGAAATTTGATTTTTTTGCTATCACTCATCCATAGATAGGTAACACTTTTGTTAGCTAAATGCTGAGGCAAACTGATGCAGAGGATGTTACTTAATGTTAAGACACTGAATTTCACTAAGGTTGATGGCAACGAGTACCTGATAGTACTAAATTATTTATTATTTCTCATTTGTTTTCCCTATTTCCCACATTAAAAAATTATGAAGTTGTATAGAATGTGGAAGGTATGATTCAAATGCAAAAAACATACCCTAGAATAATTCTCATCATGAACACCTTGAAAATGAACTTCCTTCACCTACCCATTTAGTAGCAATTACTCAAAACCAGGCCTAGTGGAATAGTCATGTCTTGGTCACAGGCAAGCACCTTGGATGGGAGCATGATTGTAAAAAAGCCGAATATAGCACATGACCTAGTAATTGCAAATGTTTAAGAATTTAGCGGGAATAAGGAATGGTAGGAATCTAGAACCAAGATCCAACTATCCACTGGCTTCATCCTACAGGAGATGAGTTTAAATGAAAACAATTCCTAAGTTTTAAAACCAAAAGGAAATCCTAGCTCCACATCCTCTCTTAATAGAAAAGGGTTAACTGATTTATCCAACATTATATAATTAGTAATTTGCAAAGCCAAGAAACATGCTTAGGCCTTCTGACTCTACATCCAAGACTCTTTCTGCTAAACCATATTACTACGGGCATCTAGGTAGCACAATAAAGCACTGGGCTTGGAATCAGAAAAACTCATCTTCCTGACTTCAAATTCTGCCTCAGACATTGATTAGCTGTGTGACCCTGGGCAAGTCACTGAATCCTGTTTGTCTCAGTTTCCTCATCTGTAAAATGAACTGTAGAAGGAGATTGCAAACTACGTCAGTATTTTCTCCAAGAAAACCCCAAATGGGGTCATAAAGAGTCAAACGTGACTGAAGTGACTGCACAATAAAGATTACTACCTATAGGTCTGATTGTAATATACTTATATTCACACAAGAAGGATGCATGTGAATTTTATTGGTGATATCTGACATGAGAGAGCATAAATAACATTAACTACCAGTGGTTACATTAAATGTACCACATTAGAATCATAGTTCATCTGGATGGCATTGTAAGAATATCCCATTATGTGGACCCTACCGGGAATATAGTGAAAATAGCAATAATACAATGAAAAATCCTAATTTGTTTCCAAATGTAGAAAAGTTTATTGACCTTCACAATTAAAAAAAATAGACCATTAAAATCCTCTGAAACTTTTCATCAGTCATCCTAAAATACATTTAAAACCTTGTTCTGTATGAATAATCCTAGACTGCTACATTTTAAAGTTCATGGGTTTATATTTAGCAAGGGGGAAAAAACCTGAAAATTTCAATTTATTCCAATTTACTGTTAGGTTCAAAGGGGGTTACTGTATGATATAAAGCATATATAAATGACTTCATCCAATAAGCAACCATTCACATAAAATGATTAACTCATTTTGTAAAACTGCATGAATTCATCCAACTTTTTAACAGCTGTGTCTCGGACACACTTTACAATAATTATACACCTAAATAGCATTGTATTCTTATGATCTGGCCCAATTACATTAAGAGAAAAAAGGAAAAAGAAAGAGGACAATGAAAAGAATAGAGAGAAGGCGGGGAAATAACCTTAAGCACTAAGGATACAAAGAAAGGTAAAAGAAAACAAAACAAAAAACAGCCCTCAGCTCAAGGAGAATTTTAACAGGAGAGATAAGATCTAAATAACTAGGTATGTAGAAGATATGGGAGAGGAAGGGGGTGGGGAAGAGAACCAGGAAGGCTTTCCTGCAGAGGATGGGATTTGAGCTCAGTCTTGCAGGATGCCAAAAAAACAAAACAAAACAAAACCCCAAACCAGAAAATCCTGACTGAAGAAGGTAGACAATTCAGGCATGGGGGAAGAGGGAGACGACAGTTCAAAGGCAAAGAGGTGGGAGATGGAGTGTTGTATATGGAACAATAATGTTGAACAACTTAGGTAGATCATCGAGTGACTGGAGGAGAGTAAAATATAAAAAAAAAAATAGAAAGATGTAAAGGGAACAGTTTATCAAGAGATTTAAATGCAAAATGGGATTTTATATTTGATCCTGGAGGTAACAAGGAGCTGCTAAATCTATTTTGTGTGTGTGTGTGTGTGTGTGTGTGAGAGAGAGAGAGAGAGAGAGAGAGAGAGAGAGAGAGAGAGAGAGAGACAGACAGACAGACAGACATACAGAGACAGAGAGACCAGCTTGTTAGGAAAATCACTTTGGCAACTGAGCAAAATACAGGTTAAAATGGAGACACAGGACAGAGCGTATTCCAATAGTCTAGGGGAGAGATGATGAAAATCTGAATTGGAATGGTGGTTATGTGAGTGAGTAGAATATAAATGTGAAGTGGAAAAAAAAGTGGCACTGGTTTGGTTATATGTGAAAAGTGGGAGAAAACCATATAGAATGGCAGAGAAACTGCAAGCCTGGATGACTGGGAGGGTGGTAGTATATTCAAAAGTAATAAGAAAAATTTGGAAAAGGGGAGATTTGAGGAGGAAAGATAATGAGTTCTGTTTTGGACATACTTAGTCTGAAATGCTCATGGGACATTCAGTTCAAGATGTCCAAAAGACAATTGGTGAATCTGGGATTATGGACTAGGACTGGATACATACATCTGGAACTCATCAACACAGAAAAAAATTGAACTCATGGGAGCCAATGAGATCACTAAGGTCCTTATTTTTCTCAAACACCAAAAAAAGGTGAAGTTCAGCATACTAAGTTCTGCAATTGTTCTAAATCCATCTTCAAAGTTACCAAACTATAGATAATTAAAACAAAATGGCACATTTTCCTATTTAAGTATTACTTTGATAGCAAAAGATTTACAAAAATTAATTCTGAAGGAATGAATGTCTTAGAGATGTATCTCGCAAATTTATCACTTATTTAGTGATATGTTTAATTGCTATATAATTTTAAAATAATCATGAATGTATGGTAACGGATAGAAGGTAACCATTTTCTGATTTCCTTATTCCTTTATGGAGAGTTGAAAATCATTAAAAACCTAATGGAGTTAAATATAATAAAGGCCACCATATTGGATAAAGGGTTCAATTTCACTCTGAAGAATTTTCCTTACTCTTAAAATGGAGACTTTTAAATGATAGTTAGCCACATGTTGTACAGGACAAACCACTTTCCAAGTGGTTTTTAAATGCCCTATTCACAAACAACCCAGTGAAATTAATTTTCATGTTCTCTAAGGTATGTTGTTTCAGGCAGGTAAGCAGTCTAATCCAAATGTGTTCCTCTGTTTTCTCACTCAGAATACGACTATTTCTGTAGAAGGGTTCGTTGCACTGAAAAAAAAGAAAAGAAATATTTTTATTGGTATCTCCCAAAATGCACAATACACCTAACAGCTTCACTACATTAATTTTAAATGCTTTTTTTAAAAAATGAAAGGCCTTGATAAATGAACCAAATAGGCAAAAGCAGAAAACAAAAACCAAAAGGTTACAAAGACAAGTTTGGCTAATGTCAATACAAGATAAAGTCATACTTCCAGTGTAGAATGGAATGGCAGAGTAGAACATGGATCTTAGACATTGGAGATGAAAGTAAAAAATTAAACAGCCTCTATGCTTGTGTCATTTTCTTTATTTCATGTCTTAAAAGCTTGAATTTTCAGACAGGTAATTGAATTACATCTTAATTGGAGCTACTGCTATTTACACTATATTCAACTTCAATCAAGATTGCAAATAAAAATTAAAATGATGTAGTAAATTATCCTTACAATAGAATAGAATATTAGAGCTTGTCTGTACCTTGAAAATCATAGAGTCTGGTCTCTACATCCCACTATTTTAAAAATATATAGATGGAAACTTGGGGATTCTAAGTAACTTGTCCAAGGTTGACAAGCTGAATTGAACCTAGATATTTTTATTCCTACTTCAGTCCGGAATCCATTCTTTTATAACGTTGCCCCAAATGATTACCTGACAAGGGGGAAGTGTATTATTTCCCTATAACTCAAAGTAAAAATGAAAGCATGGAGCCAAGAAAACCCTCTGTGTCCCAAAAACCATACATAGAAACTATTTCATTGTTTAGTCATTTTTAGTTGGGTCCAACTCTTTGTGAACTCATTTGTGGTTTTCTTGACAAAGACACTGGAGTTTTTTTTGCCATTTCCTTCTCCAGCTCATTTTATAGATGAGGAAACTGAGACAAACAGTTCAGTGACTTGCCCAAGGTCACACAGCTAGCAAATGTCTGAAGATAGATATGAATTTAGGAAGATGAGTCCTCCTAAGTTCAAGCCTGGCACTCTATCTCCTGCAGATCATCAACAAAAAAGATAATGGGATCAACTTTAGGAGAAAAATATTCAGGACTTTAAAAAAGTATAAAAGACTTGTAAAAGGTGGCAGAAGTAAAATTAAAAAGTGATTCATAAGGTAATTACTAGGTAAATTAGAGGTAATCTCAAAGGGAAGGCACTAGCATTGGGGGAGTCCAGGAAAGACATTTTGTATAATTTGAGCTGTCTTGAGGGAAGTATGCTTCCTCATGACAAATACTTAAAACTTTGTACATTAAACTGATTTTTTTTTGCAAATGGGTCAATTTTAGTATATGAGTTTTAAAACATAAGGACATATGTCATTAATCTTTCTTTCATTATAGAGTGCTTTTGTTAGAGAAAAATAGCATGAATACTTAAATGGAATCTCCATATTTTTAACGAAAGAAAAATTTTAAGAATGAATGAATCTTTATGCACAGTTATACTAAGAAGATTAAGGTAGACAGTGACACTTCAGCATTCTATTTTGTCAAAAATCCACTGAAACTACAGCACATTTCTAAAATAGTCTATTTTTGTCTCTTAGTGAAACATGCAATGAAATGGTAGCTAAGTAGAGCAATAGATAGAGCTCTAAGCCTGGAGTCAGGATGAACTTAGATGTCTAAGTTCAAGTCCTGCCTCAGATACTTATTAGCTGAGTGACCTTGGACAAGTTTTCTCCAGTCTCCTCAACTATAAAATAGGGATAATAATAGCATGGACCTTCTGGGTTGTTGTAAAGATCCAATGAAATAAAATGTGTGAGGCAATTAGCATAATATCTGGCAAGTAGTAGATGCTGTATAAATGCTAGCTATTATTATCATTACCACTACAACTGCTGGTGCACTTCTCCTCCTCCTACGTCTACCACAAGTGCTACTACAACTATTACTACTGCTATGATAATTTATTAGCATATTTAGAGCTCTGCACTAAATGGTACAAAAAACTAAGAAATCCAATATCCCAGTGATCAGTTCTTCTATCTGAATCAACTTGTCTCAGAAGCTCCTGTACTTCACTCTCCCCAGAACCTCACACTGCTAACAAGTCTCTTTGAAAAACTTGGTCATTATTGATTAGAAAAATACAAATTAAAAACAACTCTGAGATATTATCTTACACCTCTCCGATAGGTGAAAATGTTGGAAGAGGAAAGCAACAAATATTGGAGGGGATAGGGAAAAATTGGGACATTAATTCACTGTTAGTGGATCTGCAAACAGATCCAAATATTTTGGAGAGCAATCTTGAATTATGCCCAAAGAGTTATTATATTCTGTATACCCTTTGACCTAGCAATACCACTAATTGGTCTACTTCCAAAGACGATGAGGGAAAAAAGGAAAGGAACTTCTACGTTCTAAAATATTTATAGCAGCTTTCATTACGGTGGCAAAAAACTGGAAATTGTAGGGATGCCCACTATTTGTGTGGCTGAACAAATTGTGGTATATGATTATTATGGAATACTATTGTGCTATAAGAAATGATGAACTTGATCTTAAATAGACAGACTTGCATTAAAAAATCAGAGTAAGATGACCAAAACCGAGAATCCTGTAGCAGCAATATTGTTCTAAGAATATCTTTGAGTGACTAAGTCTTTTTGACCACTATAGATACCCAAATTAACCACAAAGGACCTTGGAAAGGAAGACATTATCTGCATGCAGAGAAAGAACTGATAAACAAAAGTATGCATAGAATGATTTATATACATATTTGTATCTAATGGTAGTTGTCTCTAGGGTAGAGGAAAAGAGAAAAAATTATATGATAACTTTATTATATATTTAAAAGGAATAGTAAGTTGTACATAATAGACTCAGTTTCATGAGCAATTTTTTTTTTTTATCCTATTGTGTTATGGAAATGCTTGCTTTATTTCATAAATTAAAAATAAATAAAATTTTAAAAAGAAAAAGCAAAAAGAAAGACTTTGAGAATATCAGTTCCTTGTAATCAGAGATTATTTTATTCTTTGCATTTGTGTCCCCAATGCCTAGCCCAGTGCCTATCACACCGCAGGAACTTACTAATACTTACTGATTGCTTATGGTTTGATTAATGGATATCTTCATAATAAAATGGCAAATAGGATGCATTTTAGAGGAGCAGTCAGTCCATTTGGTAAATTATCTTTTCCAGGATTATTTTTTTAACTAAATGACACATAAGACCTGAATTCGATAAATGTGCATTGACATGAGCTGGCATTCTCTAGCAGTAGAAAAAAGCAATCACTTGGGCTTCAAAGGAACTGCTTTAAATCTCAGCTCTGTTATCACTTGTTTGACCTTGAGTAAATGACTTTAATCAGACTTGCTTTTCTCATCTGTCAAAAGAGAAAATGCTGCTATATGGCATACCTTTGCTTCTCCAAAATGTATGATTCCTACTTGCAAATAATGTGCAAGTTTCAGAAAGTACAAAGATGAAAAATTACAGTCCCTAACTTCAAGGAGTTTGCAATCTAGTAATGGTATGAGATATATTAGAATTATTTTAAATTACATAAAGCATAGGAACGGTAAAAAGAAGAGTAGAAAGAAATATATTGAAACTATTTTCTTATCAGGAGACTCAAGATACAGATAATTTCCCAAGTGGTGAGCTTTAAAAAGAATAAAAGGTTATAGAACACTCAGCAAATTCTCCAAATTTGTCTTTTTTTCTTACCAGGTGGTTCTGTGTTGGCTCCATGATGACTCTCCATATTAACATTCTCTGGATCTTCTGAAAGAATGAACATATGAAGCAGTCAATCAAACTAGTTTCAAAACTCTCTCTCAACCTGAACATGTTTGTTTTAGTGCTAATAAAAAAGGTTTCTTTTTGTTATTGGTGAATTTATTTTTAAAGTCTTTTTTGGATTAAATGAAGTTTAATTTCTTTTCCCACAGGTAAAACTGCTCTGAATGCATATCAGCAATTGAAACTATTCAGCAGGTAGAACAAGCTGGATTAATAGTCTAAGTTATAAATATACACACACACATACATACATATAAATATATGTGTATGTATATGTGTGTATGTACATATACATATACAGATACACACACACACACACATATATGCAGTCACTGTTTCCAAGTATAACAAGCCAGGCTATTTTGGCGTTTGGCAATTTCTGGACTCACACTTTTAGACAGGAATAATGTGAAACACACAGAAAACAAACATCTGCTATACACAAAAGACAATGTTCTCTATAAGCTAAACCAGTTATATGCCTATAATTTGACCTACAGATTTTTTTACTGGTTCAGATAGAAACTTCAGTCTAGTCCCTGACTGAATTACAGCAAATTCATTTGTGAAGAGAGTGTACTTACTTGGAAGTTCCTTATATCAGTGAAATCATAAGACCAGTCCAGGTCCCTGTCCATATTGTATTTTACATGTACAGACTTCCTTTTTTCAAGAAGCTTATATTACCTGTATAAAGGAACCTATCTTGATGTATTTTTATTAATATATGCACCTAAAATAGTTACCCAATTACAAGTCCAGATTGTCTTCACTCCCTATATTCCAGGCTTTACCAGATGACAATTAGGTGAAAATTCAGGAGGGGAACATTCTTGGTATCCATGGGAATAGGGCCTGGGAAATTAGTTCTGGTTTTCCTTTCTTTCATGTTTAAAGTATAGCCTCACCTTCAAACAGAGCTGCTATGGTGGGCAAACATAGGGATATCTTCCTTCTCCACCAGGAGTTTTGTTAAATCAAAATCATGAGGAAGTTAAGATGTATATAGAAAAGGTCCCCAAATCTATTGGTTTTCCAATTAAATGTACAATTTTCAAAAACTTTGAAGTCAGAGGGAAATAGATATGTAGATAATTATACATACATACATAGATACATTAAGTCAGTAACAAAATTCAGAGAACTTCAATTGATTATAAACCAGTAGAACTAAATATTTAATGGTTAAAATAATTTAGTAATCCCTCTACCACAAGATTGAACATTCACAGGGCATTAATGCAACTCAACCAAAATACAGGGATACTTGATGAAAGAATCATAAACTTAAAGCTGGAAGACAGACTTTAGTGGCCATGTAATCCAACCCCTTCATTTCACAGAGGGCTAAACTAAGGTCCGAAGTCCTATAAATTATATGTGTGTCTTTGTGGGTCTGCATGTGTGTATATGTATATATATATATATACACACACATACATACATATATATACACATACATATATACATATACATATATACATACATATATACACATACATATATACATATATATACATACACACAGAGAGAGACATACATATCACACAGACACACACATACACACTCCTCTGAAATTACTAGGGAAATTGATGAGGATTACATGTTGAATATCAGCCTTTACAGAGCCAGACTCCTGCCACTAAAGAAAATGAAGCAATGGTCACTTATAGAGTGGTTTAACGTTTCCCAAGTACTTTCCTTCTGACAAATTTCTGAGATTCATTGTATTATTATTCCCCAATATACAGATGAAGAAATCAATTCAAAGTAGTTAAGTGACTTGTGTTTCATTAACTCACCTAGTAATCATTGGAGCTGGGATTTGAATTCAGGTCTCCTGACTTTAAATCTGGTATATTTCACATTACCTTTCATAAATATGTACCATGTGTCCCTAACATGAATTTTTTGGGGGGATTGAGGCTACTGGGGTCAAGTGACTTGCCTAGGGTCAGACAATTAGTAAGTATTAAGTGTCTGAGGCCAAACTTGAACACAGGTCCTCCTGACTTCAGGGCCAGTGCTCTATCCACTGCACCACCTAGCTGCCCCTAAATTAATTTAAAAAAAAAAAAAAAATCTGTAGGACTCAATACATTTAAATGGGTGAAAGGCTGCAAAAAAAAAATGGAAAATGTGGAGATGAAAGAGGAGAAATATGGAGATTTTCCTTCTGATGATGTATTTGAAGATATAAAGTCCTACAAATTAAACAGAAAATTTGGAGAGAGTGGACAAGGAAGTGAACTAAAAACACTTTCAGAAAAACTCTTGAAGTTTTTCCATTCTAGAGACCAGACTGAGCCACATCTGAAAAAAGGTAAAAAGCTTCCAATTAAGTTTCTTCCTGACATTAAAAAAACTCTTTACTACCATAATTCTCCCAATTACTGCAAACCATGGCACTCTAGAATGATAATGATGATAGCTGACATTAATATAGTGCTTTAAAGCTTGCAAAGTGCTTTACAAATATTATTTCATTTGAGCTTCATGACAATCCAAGGAGGGGGGAACTAGTGTTATCTCCGTTTTACAGAAGAGGAAACCGAGGCAGACTGTCCCAGAGCTACAGTGCTAGTAAATATCTGAGACAATATTTGACCCAGATATTCCTAAACGAGGTCTCGCATTCTATCCACTGTGCCACCTACTGAATCTCGGAAGAATCAAAATTGACAATGGTTCAAATGTCAAAGGAGAAATGAATGCTAAGCATATTATTCATGACAATTCTACTTATAAGGCGGTAAAAAGAATATAATCAATAAATGTTATAAAACAAAGAGGTGGGCAGACCTATACAGTAAACAAGGGATACAAGAACCCCATTCTGAAAGTTTCAGCGGTACCCAAAAACCTAGACAGAGGTCTCCAGACTCATGAGCATATGTTTCAGAGAGGATTTATGGGAAGGAAGTACAAACGGGACACAAAATGAGATGGTGTGAATGAGTTGAAGTGTGTGTGTGTGTGTGTGTGTGTGTGTGTGTGTGTGTGTGTGTGTGTGTGAAGGAAGTGCTCATATCAGTAAGATCAAAAACACACTGAAGTTTGGAGCATGTAATGAAGAAAAATTACTGTGATGGCATGAAAAGGCATATACTATCTTTTGGCTCCCACTTAGTGGTTGGTAAACTACTTAGGAATTCGTCAGTGGTCCAAAGGGTTCATGTTAATGATACTTTAGTGGAGCCTTAAGCAGTATATTGTAAAAAATGTTACGAACAGTAATTTAAGTTACCCTGGGGTTTCACAACACATTTTTGTGTGGGAGGGGAGGGATGAAAAGGGTTTGTGGAAAAATACGTATTGGGAACCACTACACCACATGCATCCAAAAAAACCTAATCTGCAACTTATAGTACAGTTTAACAGTACTCAAAATATAGAAGACAATGTAAAATCTTTATTTCATTGTTAAGTTGTTAAATGAAAATACAAGTCAAACTTTTTATTAGCTATATAAGAAAAAAGTTTAACAAATTCATCAGTAATAAAATTATTTAAAGGAAAATTTCAATTGATTATAAGCTAGCAGAATTAAACATTTAGTGATTAAAATACTTCAATAACCTCCTTTAACAAGATTAACCACTCATGGAATATCAATGCACCTCATAACTAAAATACAAAGACAATTCATGGGATCATGGCTGTAGAGCTGGAAGACGGACTTTAGGGGTCATCTAATTCAACCCTTCATTTTAAAGAGGGCCAAACTAAGGTCCAAAGGTGCAATTCTGTATGCTCATGGACAACAAAAGACTTCAATGCAAACGACTACAAAATTTCAAAAGAAAAATTACATACACAGATGCAAAGCTCAAATAGATTTGTTTAAAAAAAAGTGCAGGAAGTCATTTTTTTTTTCTGTTGGCCATGGTTGTTAGCAGCTTTTTGAAAGGCATAAAACTACAGGGCATATACACAGGAAATTGATTTCTAAGTCTGTGCAAATGTTGGCAACCTAGTCCTTATTTGAAAGAATTAACCATTATTCAAACATAAGCATGTGGCTTTAACCGAAGACTACACTAACTGGCCTGTAACAAAACTACATCATAGAGAATCCATTTATATTTAAAGGAAAGCTATTAACTCAATTTTAATCCACAAATCATCAGATGAACAGAAATTGTACACTTATGATTTCTACTATCTATCCTTTTTTTAATCTAGCCTTACCAAAAAAAAAAATCTACAGCAAACAGAATTTAGTTAAAAATATTAAAATTCATGAATTATAAGTTTAGGGAAAATGAGAGCATACAGAATTTTAAGAGTGCTAATTTTGAAGTGACCAGGGCACAGACAGAATAATGTTACTAAAAGAGGTCTGAAATCAGAGAATATGTTAGAAAAGAATGAGAACTAATTCTGGAATTATAGGAGAATTTTAAAAAATAGCACCTGGAATTTACATAGTGCCTTAAAGTTTGCAAAGCACTTTACCTAACCATTCCTTTTGATCTGTTATCAGACATGATTCTAAGCTGCTGAGAACTGTGTGGAGTTCAAAAATGGCCAACAAAATTAGTATGTGAAATTATCCTACTATACAATCTCATTCAAGATCTGTACTGGCACAATAAATGACCTGAGGCATCATTTATCCCTACCTGCTTCAACTTTCCATTACAATAACCAAAAAAATAAAAAAAAAGACTGCAAGTCACAAACTTTTTAAGTGCCGATTTTTTTTGAATTTTTTAAAACACAGGCTTGAATATGAAGTATAATGATCAGTTGAATTTCTTTTTTTGCATAACTCGTATGTTGGACTTGCCTTTGATTTACCCAGTTGGGATAAATGTTTACCAGCACAACACATTTTGAGAAATCTTAACTTAGGACATTCAGAAAGAAATTCAAATTCCTGATAATGACTTGGCTTTGTCAGAAATGAGAAGTCTACCAAGCATATCACTAAAATGTTGCTATAGTGCAAAGATGAAAAAGGGTACAGACAGAATTCTACTCTACTCTACACGTAACTGTTGCTCACAAACCAATTCTGCAAAAGGATGAAAATGTACATTAAAAGAACACCCTCCCTATTTTATCTCAGCCTTCATCATAACAAGATATATCTCAGTCCATATCACTATCAGATAATATGCAACTCAAGGGCACCTTCATCTCACCAGGAAAGATAATTACACTTGACTTGGCAGAGTATAAAATTTGACAGATGACCTTCATGATCCTTGGAAAAGTAATTCCTTGTATGGTATCATTTTGTTTGCTTATTTGGAAGAATTTAAGGAATAGAGGAGAAACCAAGAACAGTGATCATTTAAGAAAGCTGATAAGAGAAATGTACTCAGATGTCACTAAAGAAAGACATCAAGTGAAGATGTGGAAAGAAAGTTCTAAGATGTTAGTGTAATCTGACTTAAATCCTTTGAAAGACATCACCCTTATAGGTCATGAAATTTGTTACTAAACAAATTAAATGTTCTTCAGAGAACTGGTAAGTTCACAGACATAAAATTCACTTCAAGAAGAACAAACCATGTCCAAGAAAAAAATTTAAAACTCACAGTGATAACTGAAGTAGAAAGAACTGAAAAGAAGTAGAAAACAACTGGATGAAAGGTTCATTCCTTTCAATCATTTTTTTTAATGTCTAAAATGCTAAGAAGGAGGGGATAGCTCAGTTTACTAGTGCTGTAGCCAAATTTATTGTCAGTAGTGGGTTTGGTGGAGGTGAAGAGGACTTCACCATGTTTTCTAGGAGTCAGGCTCTTGGCCCCATAAAAGTACAGAGTGTACTGATTTAAAAAAATAATTGATTTATAAACTAAAAGATAATGGAAAGTAGATTTCTGTCCTCATTTCATAAGTCAGAGGTAAGATCAAACTCTCAGGTTCTTCTTGATCTATTGAACTTCCTATCTGTTGCAGAGAAGAAAAAAATGTATAGATTTCTTAGGAGAATTCTGACTTTCTTCAACATTATGTAAGAAATCTACTAGGGGATGAAGGCAATGTCCTTTCCATGCTTATTCTGGTTTTGTGGGATGAGAGGTTTTTCATGGTTAAATAGGGGAGAAGAAAGAGGTCTCTGAGTCTTATTTGAAAAATAACTGTATCTGCTTGATCTTGTAGTCATAACTTGAAAGTTGTTCTTTTCTCATTCCTAGATCTTCTGCTCATCTGAAACGGAAGTTAAAAAAAGAAAAAAAAATTCAAAACTTCTGATATGGTTGCTAAGATTTTCACTTTTTCAAAATTCAACAGAAATAGAGCCCATAGCTTAAAAAGTTATAACTTGGGGCTTCAAAAAGGAGAAAAAATATACATGCAGATTATTGTCTAGCTGGCATAAAGATAGCTAGAAAATATATAACAAGAATAAGAAGCTTTTTAGTAAAAACCAACACACACATGCAAACAGCAAGGTAAAAAAAAGAAAAGAAAAAGTCATCAGCTTTACAGCTAGCAACAGACCTCTGAAATTAGAGTGAGGAACCTTCTGTGGAAACAAAATGGATGACAGTAAGGTCACCAATGAATAGCAAAACTTGGTCATTTCGGACAGCGGGAAAGCAACACCAATGCCAAGTGACAGTAACTTAAACACTTTACAAAAGTCAAGACATGTCAGTATAGAATTAGGCACAAAGTAGAGGAGAAATCTCAATTAGTCACTAAAAACAAACACGGATGATTTCAGCTACACAGATGCCATTACAGAGACAGCAAATAAAGATCAGAAGGGCAATATAAAAATATTAACAGCTAAAACATTCAAAACATATATTCTCTAACCCTGTTAAAACTGTACATGTAACTGGTCTTCCAAATTCATTTTAACACATTAGCACAAAGTAATAATTTTTATAAGCTATTAGAGGAAAGTTTGGCACGTTTATATATGCCCACTGTCATCTTGTGTGGGAAATTATACTACTTCCCCTATGGACTTTTCCTGAGCTATACTTCTTTATTATAAATTTAATCAATTAATACAAAGTTTCATATTCTGTGAGTTATTTTAATATGAACTCTAACACTTCACCTCCTGAATTTATGTGACCAAAATAGTGGCAGAGACTAAAGCATCCTAGATAGGAAAATTTTTCTGAAACGGTAGAACCATAGATATCGAGGTGGATGGTACCACAGAGGCCACCTAATTCAAATGCCATCATTTTTCAGATGGAGAAACTGAGACTCAAAGAAGTCATGAGACTTGCCAAAGACCATAAAGGTAGCAAATGTAACCATTCTATCTCCAAGAACTAGAACACAAATCTCCCTTCCCCCACCATAAGAAAAAAAACAACTCTTCAATAAGCTACTAGTTCTAGGCATCTTAAAATCAACAGCTCTCAATAACAGGGACAGCAAAAAAACTAATATTGATGAATTCTAATATAAAGTAGATACCAAGTATATGCAACTTTGCAAACCTTAAAGCACTATACAAACATTAGCTATTGTTAATGTTATTACCAGTTATTTTTCCTTCATGTTTAAGACGAAATTACGCTCCTAAGGAAAGATGAATAATAAATATATTTTGTATTATAGATGTTAAAACTGAACTAGATGTCATGAGTAATGAAATTCATACAGTATTTTCAATTAAATTCTTTTCAATTTTCACCTTAAAAGGGTAATTTCTAGCATTATTATAATAGCTTGCATTTATATTGCATTTTATGGTTTGTAAAACACTATGAGTTATGTGTATTTATATGTGTGTGCGTATATATGTGTATATGTATATGGATGTGTTCATGTGTCTATGTATATATAATATACACATACATATATACATATACATGCACATACTCACACACATATATATATATATATAATGTATATATATATATATATATACACACATATGTATATCTTCATTTCATTTTCACAAAAATCCTGGAAGTTTAAAGATATTATCTGATTTTACAGATAAAGAAACTGAAGATGGGAGCCTGACTTGCCCAGATTGACACAGCTAGGATCTGTGATCATCTGATCATCTGTGATCATCTGTGACACATCAAGGATCTGAGATGACTTCCTGACTGCAGGTCTTTATATTCTATCTACTACACTACCGAGACAGCCCATCCTTCTTTACAGATAACACACTGGTAGTTTCTTTTTTAAGGTTTTAGTTAATACAGCTAAAAGCATCATTTTTTTTTTGTTTTTAGTCAAATAAGTGGCTCTCCATCAGAATTTCCCCTTCATTCGCCTTGTCTCTGCCCTGTACAGATGCTGCATGAGTTATATAGCTACTATATTCCTTTCAACTCTTTTTTTCCAAAGGTCGAGGAAAAAAAAATCAAAACTTTACTTCAATACCCAACAATCTTGTTTCTAATTAAGCATAACCCACTTAGAATCTTAGACACTTTCACAAATTTCTTTGTATTAGAAAATTTCATTAAATATTCCTTCAGTCTTTCAGAGGTTAATATATTATGTATGAAAGATAAATATTTTTTTTCCTATTTCAGAAACAAATTTTAGCTGCTATGTAATTTTTTTTCCAAAGTAAAGACAGAAAGACATCTACATGTAGCACTGTCCTTTAGTATTGTCTGGAAGTCTTTTTAAAAATGGGGTTTTTGTGTGTGTTCTGTGTGAAGAGGGGAGAACTCCTTGCAGAGTTTCTGAGTTATCAATAAAACTTCATGCTTTTTCTATAATGAGCCATCAAATTTTCTTATACTAGCAGAAAATGCTCAGTGACACAGTTCACCAAAGGGGGAAAATGATTTCTTGAAAGTAGATACGTTTACTTTAATCAAATTCCTAATGAACCGAAGCTATCAGCTTTTACAAAGTCAGGAAGCCTGTTTGCAGTGGAAAATGCACAAGACTTTCAGTTTAAACTCAACTACTTAAAATGATCTTTGTGACTCTGAGCAAGTCATTTGACCTCTGACATTTGATTTGTTCATCTGTAAAACATGGGGACTGAGATGATCTCTCAATGTTAATATGATGCTGTGTCCCCTGTTAGGCAAAATGATAGGTACTTGTTCCAAGAAAAATTATCACCCTAAGGGCACTTGATTTTGAGGTTAAAGAAAAAAACATATCAGCCTAACTGGCCTTGAAAAACAACTCACCTGAGTCATTAATTGGTTTTACAGGAAATAAAAAGATACTCTGATCCAAAAAATTTTAAAAATGAATCTATAGAAGGACAGAAACTAATTTCTTCTCTTTTCTGAAAGACGGAAGAATAAATGAGCACAGAGTACATCAAAGGAAACAGCTCCCACCAAAGAATGAACAGAGCCATTTCCTGAATGTGTCTGTCAGTACCTTCGTTTGAATGAATACAAATACCTTAGATGAGTTGTGGTTATTAGATAGTCCAAAGGGCCACCTAAAATTAGTGTCAATTGTCTTTGAGAAAACTGCACAGAAATTCTAGAAAATATCTGGGGGACGCACAGTGCCATTTAGTAAGCTGTGATTTCAACTGCACTTTTACATTTTCTCCATAGTGCCCAGCATATCGTAGGTACTTAAATGCTGGCTGATATTAAAAATAGTTGACATTTATATAGCACTTTAAGGTTTCCAGAGCATCTTTACATGTTATCTTATTCAATTCTCACAGTAGCCCTCTGAGGTGGGTACTATTATTATGCCCTTTTTTATGGGGATGAAGATTAAGAAACTGAGGCTGAAAGAGGTTAAGTTGGTTAAGTGACTTGCCCACAGGTCACAGAGGTAATGAGCAACTAAAGTAAGAGTCAAACTCTGGATTCCTGACTCCAAGTCCAATCCTCTATGCACTATGCCACCTAGCTGCCATTGGTTGACATTTTTATAGTACAAAAAACAGACAAGGACAAGTTTCTTATTTGCAATCAAAACAGTAATATCTAATAATAAACCTTACCATTTCCTTTAAAGCAGAGTTTCTTTTTCTGGTAAGCAATAAAACTGGACACAGCTCCTACTAGTGCTACAACCGCAGCACTTACAATTCCAGATATTACTCCAGGGGAATCAGCTACAAAAAGAAAAGGAAAAAAAATCAACTTAAGAAATTCTATTATGAGTTCAAGATTGACCAGAGGAAATAAAGAAAATCATGATAGACCCAAGAAGGCTGCTACATATTTCCAATGATGACTTGTGCACAAGAAATGCCCAAAAGAATGTCATCAAGGAAATATACAATGAGAAAAGGAGAAGAGTCAGTCATGGGATAACAAATAATTCAAGTGCAATCCTGCTACCCATGAAATGTAAAAAGAACTAGAGAAAGAACTCCAGCATATTAGATTCTCTGTGAAACATCTATGGAAAAAGAAATAGTAACAAATATTTAGGATGAAGAGGTATAGATGGATTATGATCTGTATCAATAATGGGGAGACCTATATTGCCTAGTTTCATTTAAACATTATAACCCATTTTGCAATGAAGATCACTGACTCGGCAGGAGAAAATTTTTCAAGAGACACGTACATAAAAAAAGTTATTGTTTGAGACAAAAAAAAACTTGACTTTTTATTTTAATTAAGACCATTAAATTTTATACAAAAAATTATAACTTTAAAAAATTCCAGTTCAAATCAAGAATAGTTAAGGAAAGGGGAAAAAAAAACAGAAGAGAGGTCGAAAAAGGAAATATAGAAACAACAGAAAGGGCAGTAAGAGAAAGACAGAAATACAATAAAAGGAGACAAAAATAGAAAGAGAAAGACAGAAGGAAGATAAAAGAAAAGAGAAAGACAAAAGAAAATAGTGGAAAAATGAAAAAAAGAAACAGCAGTCACAGAGGTGATGGGAGGCATTAGTACAAATTATGTTACTTTTGTCACACCATTCCATTCATCAAAGCTGCACACATACTGAGTTTTTCTTTCCTGTGACATCTTAATTAGTTTTCCAGGCATTTTTTAATAGTCTTTTCCCCATTAAAAGCTTGTCCATTTTTATTTTATAATTTGAAAGTTTTTGAAATAAAACTTTACTTTTACATGGGATTCCTAAAATTTTATACTTGTCTAAATAAGTTATATAAATTTTATAAATTAAATTTAGAGCCCAAACAGGCAACTTTGGACCTTATTTCAGGAGAAACTTATTAACAATTGGAGCCATCCAACGTGCAATGGGATGCTTTCAGAGATGTTGGAGTTCTTAAGTCAAAGACTGGTTGAACACATTAGGACATAACACAATGTAATGAACTATTTTATGGAAGGTAGAAAGTAACAAATATTCTCAGAGAACCTATCAAGTTTGTATCATTTTGCCTGCTTTGTCACAATGTAAGAAGATATGAACCCATAGATACTCAAAAATAAGCATACATACCAGGTGCATCATTATCATCATTTCTTTTCTCATCAGAACCTATATAACATTAAAATGCACATTAAAACATGTATATTTTATATACTTTTAGCAAAAAAATTGATAAGAAAAAAACTTGTGCAAGATGTTAATCACCTAATACAAAGTTTAAAATTAGCATATACTTAGAGTCTACCTTCTCTGTAAGAAGAATGAATGAATGAAACTATATATCAATGAACAGAATACTAACATACATTTACCAGTCCTTTACAAAGCACTTTGCTTAAAATAGCCCTGGGAAATAGGTGGTACAAATATTATGCCCATTTTAACAATGAAAAAAAGTAGGCTCAGAGTTTAACTGACTTAAACATAATTACATAGCTAGTTATCTGTAACAGAACTTTGAAAAGTTACCTGTACAAAATCTGAGAGCTTTAATCTCTAAATCTTTAAAATATTTACTTCCCTTAATTTATGAATTTCCATTTTTTATCTTTTGAGTATAACACAAGCAGCTTACCTAATAAATTTCTATATTTCTTTCCTCTATGGAGAAATGAATGTGCATAACTGGACTGGTTATGTGTGTATACACATATGTACACACAAACAAATGCGTTCCAAATTTTCTCCCTTCCTCCAGACTCTCCTCTACTCATTGAGAAAGCAAGAAATATACTCATTATACAAATGTAGTCATGCAAAACATCTCCACATTAATTATGTTGTAGGGGAAGAAAAGAAAGTAGGGAAAAATGTATTTCAATCTGCACTCAGAGATCAGCAGTTCTCTCTCTGGATGTGGGCAGAATTTTTCATAATGAGTCTTTCAGAACTGTCATGAATTAATTAATTGTCACTGTATTATTCGGAATAGCTAAGTTTTTTGAAGTTGATTATTATTACAGTGTGTTTTTATGTACAATGTTTTCCTAATTCTGTTCACTTAACATTGCATTGGTTTATAAGTTTTCTCAGTTTTTTTTTTCCTGAAATCATCCCTTTAACCATTTCTTACAGCACGTTATATCACCACAATCATATACTGCAATTTCAGTCATTCTCCAATTGAGGGTTATTTCCTTTAATCTTATGGGTATAGGGTATACCTCAAAGTTGTTTGGATGTGACTTAGAATTTTTTATATGATTGTTGATAGCTTTGATTTCTTTTTCTGAAAACAGCTCATATCCATTTATCAATTGAGGAATGGCTCTTATTTTTTTTAAAATAACTTTTGCTTAGTTTACTATATACTTAAGAAACAAAACCTTTTCTAAAGAAACTGCTATGAAAATGCTTCCCCAGTGTCCTGTTTTCCTTCTAATTTTAACTGAACTGATTTTGTTTATGCAAAAACTTTTTAATTTAATGTAATCAAAGTTATCCATTTTACCTTTCATGATCTTTTCTATCTCCTATTTGGTTATAAACTCTTCCCTCTTCCAGAGGTCTGACAGGCAATTTTTTTCCATGCTCCCCTAATTTGCTTAAAATATCACTCTTTATGTCTAAATTATGTACACATTTTGAGCTTATCTTGGTATATTGTGTGAGATGTTAGTTTATACTTAGTTCCTGTCAGACTTTTTTCCAGCTTTCCCTGTAGCTTTTGTTGAATAGTGAGTTCATGCACCAACAGCTGGGATATTTGGGTTTATCAAACATTAAGTTACTGTGATCATTCGCTTCTGTATATCTATTCTACTGATCTGGTCTAATCTACTGATCAACCATGCTATTTCTTGTCCATTGCCAGATTGTTTTATGATTATTGCTTTGGATAGCTTGAGTTCTGTTACTGTTAAGCCACCTTCCTCCACCTTCCTTGACCTTCTGTTCTTTCAGATAAATTTTATTATTTTTTTCTAGTTCTATAAAACAATTCTTTGTAGTTTGATTAATTTGGCACTGAATGGGTATATTAATTTAAGCAGTATTATAATTTTTACTAAAATGGCTCAGTCTACCCATGAATAACTAATATCTTTCCTATTATTTAAATCTGAAAAATATTTTATAACTGTGTTTATATAATATCCGTGTGTGTGTTGGTGGACTCCCAACTATTTCATACTGTTTGAAGTTATTTTAAATGGAATTTCTCTTTCTATATCTTCCTGCTGGGTTTTGTTGGTAATATATAGAAATGCTGATGATGTATGTGAGTTTATTTTATATCCTGCAATTTTTCTAAAATTTTTAATTGCTGTAACTAGATTTTTAGCTAATTCTTTAGGGTTTTCTAAGTATGTCATCATATCATTTGTAAAAGAAGATATAATTTTGTTTGCTTGTTGTCTCTTTTTATTCCTTCTATTTCTTTTTTCTTTCATCTTATTCTTTGTTCCTGAGGAGAACCCATCCATTTTAAATGTACAATCTTATTCATGGAGATCACACTCTGTTAACAGTCACTAATCAGTTACAGGTGACAGTTACAGGTGAGAATGACAAAGAAGGACGACAGCATTAAGCATCTACAAGATTAGCCTTTCATTCTCAAATCTATTTTACTAGCAAATGTCTGAGCTCAAGATGCAGAACAGACTATGAATTGGCGTTACCCTCCAAATATCAGACAATATAGCCACACTGAAGGTCAAGAATTATTTTTTGTAATTTCTCCATAATGCTTTGCAAAAAAAGAGGTGCTCAATAAATGCTGACTGACAAAACTTTTAAAAGTTGCAAGGAAACATTAGAATAAATAATATTCACTATACCTCCTGAGGGAAAATGCCCATTGAGATCATCATCTGTAATGCCACCTATAAAGGGGGAAAAATTAGAATCACCAAATTAGATATTTTGTGCACCTGTGCATTATTCTATGTCCTGTATTTCATACAGCCATAAAAGAAAAGTAAGTCTGCAGTTACCCACATTTTAATTCTTTATTACCCTCTGATAGATGTATCAGGATAAAAAGTCAAAGATCAGCTTAAAAGAAACTCACCTAATAAAGGCTAAGCCACATTAGCAGTTTCATGCCAAGGGAGAGACTAGCAGCCCACTGTGAATGATAGACAGGTAGCTAGGCCCAAGCAAGCTGTAGTTAGGTCTGCAGGGGAAGTCAGATCACAGTTAGTACTAGTGGAATCAATTTCAAAATAATGACATTTTAATGGCAAAGTCAGGATAGGCCATGAGGTTAGAGCTAGATGAATAAATTTAAAAGTCAAGGAAACAGAGTATGAAGGAATCAAGCATAAAAGAGAACTTAGGAGAAAGACAGGAGATTACAAATAAAGAAGGCAGAAAGCATAGAGGTCTAGGGTGAGACTGTGCACAGTCCTTGCATTGGGGTATCTCTTCCCTCCCTCCTAACGTGTTAAACAGAAACCTCATATCACAACCAGGGGCTGTGAGAGGTTGACTGGCATAATGTAACCCTTCTTGGTTTCAGCTCCCTTATGTGAAAAATGAGGTTTAGACTAGAAGATTTCCAGCTCTAATTTAAAGATTGCTATCATCTTAACACTAACTGCTACATAACTTTCTTTGGTAAGCTAGATGTGCTAGTATTACAGTAGGCTAGGGTAAACAAGCCAGTCCAGACTGAAAAGAGATCTCCACTTACCTTGGGTGAGGGATAATATTTGATATATTGTTGGGGTCCATATTAAGAGACACTTCAGACCCCCCATGAACCTTAAGCTAGAAGGATGGAGACAGCCACACCACATGTCAGTTACAGTACCATATAGATAACCAAAGATTTTTCCATTTCTGGAGTTCTTGCTTTTGACCTCTTTCCACAAGATCCTCCAAGTAAAGGCTCTGAAAGGTGTTGAACTGTTTATTTAGTTTTCTGTATTGCTTTGACTCCTTGTGTCATCTTGACCTTTTGACTTTTTACCTTGATTCATAATTAAAGGAATCTAGGATTTATGACTTTGTTTTCTAAATTCCTTTCCTCACGTTTATTTTATTTTTTTTATTTCCTTTAGTTGGGCAATATGACATCCAGGTTTTCTGCTGTTTCTGACACTGACGTAATCTTCCAAGGCCTTTCTTCAGACATCTGACAGCTCTTACAATTTTGTTCTGTCATGATGATGTCTAATGCTACCATTGGGGAATTTTCCGATACCACCAATGGTTCTCACCACAGCACCGGCTGCTGTATATTCTGTGTCAGCGATTACGATTTCAATCCCTCCTTTCGCCACCTTTTTGCCATTCTTTTGTCTCCCCTCTCTTCCTGAGAGACCATGAGAACTATTTTCTTTCATTATATGCCATTGACTTGATTAGAGTATGCATGTTTCCCTTCATCCTCTCCTCTCCCTTTTTCCTCTTCCCTCTCCTCTTCACATTCTACAGTTCAGTTCCACATGAAAAAGAAACTTATCTAACACTAATCAATCTGTAGGCATGGTGCTCTGAGGTTTAGTTCATGGTGTTTTGGCAACTGTTCCACCATGATCATATCTATTTAAATTTTACTTTCTACCCTTTTAGAAAGAAATCTCTTAATCATCATTTGTTGTTATTTAAACCCTATAAAAGTTATTCTTTCTAGTTTTTCCTTTTTTCTAGGGCAATTGCTTTTTTTGGTTTGTCGTTTGTTTTAATGAATGACTTTTGTGGTAGCTGTGTTCCACTTTCCTATATTTCTATTTTTGAAGTATTTGCAAAGAAAGCAATATGCTCATGTATATGTTTTGTAGGAAAGCTACAAATGCCTTTTTCATTGGTGACTAGACTTAGAATTGCATCCTTGATGCCCCTTGTTCTTTGGAAAGTATTTCATTCTCTTCTATGGTCCGGTGGGTGCAACAACAATCTTAAGTTATTCAAATGTCCTTTTCTTTACATTAATTCCTCCTTTTTGTTTGCAGAGTTTTTGTTTGGCATTGGAAGTGTTCAATTTAACCATTATGTGTCTTGAATTATCTTAACACAGTGTCACTCTCTTCTCTTCCCGTCTCCCCCCACCACCCTGAGGTGATCTGTGGATTCACTCGATTGGTCCTTGGTTTTCTCTGTTCAGAAGTTCTGAGCAGTTTTCTTGCATTTTTGACATTCGGGCTTCTTGACTTGCCATGTCCTTCTAGGAGAGCTACAGCTTTAAGTTGCCTCCACTCATCTTATCTTTAAGATGACCATTTCACTTGTAAAAATATTATGGACATGTCTGTTTTAATGTTATTGCCAGATTGTCCTTCTCTTCTGTATACTGGCATTCCCAATCATTTTTTCTCTCTTGTTTCTTTGGAGAGACTCACCACCATGGATTCAAATTTTTCTATTCTACCAGTTATGTCTATGGTTTGGGTCATATATTCTGTTTTCAGAATTCTAAGTCTCTCTTGAATCATTTCTTTCTTGGGAATCAACTGAGCCCTCTGGATCATCCAGGAGTGATTTATTTCCCTTTGCTTTGCAATATTAATTCAGATAGTTGGACTCATTTGTAAGTGCTAGAGGACATCTTCCTTTCTGTTATTAATATTTCCCCTGTTGATTTCCTCTTGAGACTTTTGGTCAATTCAATATGTTTCCCCCTTATATTCTCCTACTGCTCGGTTTCTGACTCCTTTTACTTTTATGGCAGATACCTGAAGGCTGGATTAAACTGACTCAGACTCCTCCCACATTGGGGAGTTCACCAGCTTCGGTCCTGGTCCTGAGTAACTTCTGAAGCAACAGAACTGGCCTCTGCTGGATGACAGTCTCCTTTCATTCAGGTCTAACGTAGTCCCAAACACATGCTGGTGTCCTAACGGCTGCTTCCGTCCTTTAGCTCTCTGGCTAAGCATTGCTGCAGCATAGATAAAGCAAGCTTGTGTGGTACCTCTGTGGGGGAAGAGATGCGGCTGCAGTGAGGGGCGGCAGAGGTGAATTCTATTACCTGTTACCATAGAATGGTGGAGTGAGGGCAGAGGTGGCAGGGATACGTTAACACACTGTAGCAGTAACAGGGGAATTGTTGGGTGGATCCCACAGCATATGCCTGTGAGTCTCATTGTACAGCCAGAGTGGAGGGGGTGCTGAGAGACCATTTTAGGGAAAAAAAGATTCACTTTCTCTGCTGTTAATTCATCAGGATGTTGACCATGTAAGGGACTTGGAGTTTTGGTCTATGGAGGCAGCTGCAATAGCTTTTTCTCCTGCAAATAATTCCTATTTTGGAGAGTTCTAAGAGGCTGTAAAGATCAATGAAAATAAAATATCTAGTCACATCTACCCCATCCTTTTCTTTGACTCTTACATGCTTACATCACACTGAGCTGTGTGTTGTTAGTATCCTGCTAACAGTAAATGGTACCACACAAGCTAAATTTGCTAATGTTTCAGAGTTTCTGAAAGTTCTTCAGAGCTACTGCAATAGCACAGGATCCACAAAGTCCCTGCTATATATCCTTGTAGCTGGCATTCATCTATTTTGCCTTTGTTTCCCCCATCTCGTTCCTATCTCTTACTCTGAGAATTATAACCAAACCATTAATCTAAGAGCCCCTAAAAAGGTCAAATCAATTAATCGTCCCAATATCCAATTAATCATCTTTGTAATTTCCTAGATCATAAAGCCCTTCTCTGGTCACCACTCGCCTACATTTTTTTCTCTCTTCAGGGGGCACAGACGATCTCACTTTGTATTTTTCCCCGGCACCTAGCATAATATTCTTAATGATTATTAAACTCTTAACAAATTATTTTCATTCATAATCACTTCAATCTGTAAAATCCTTCATCTAACAGTTCAGTAACAAAAAATAAAGTTAACCTTCATTATCTTTTTTTCTTGAAACCTTTCTCTTAAATGTTACTGATACCTTTTGTTTTTATAGCTTTGGCTATAATTCCTCCCCCCTCTTACCTGCAATAATGTGATTGGACATGTCTTGTCCCAAAGAAAAAAGAGTTATGAAAAAGCAGCCAGTAGAGAGGCTACAATTGGCCCAGCTCTTTAACTTCAACAGAAATAACCTTAACATATTTAGAGATCACTTCTAAATACTTCTAAAAATGATAGAAGAGATACATAGGTTGAGAGTTCCTTATGTTCTTTTGTTACCATCTCAGCAATAAATCCATCTATAATTTTTTAATCATTTCATTAAATTTTTCTTCCTAAGATATTCTGAAATTTAATCCCTCAGTGTTTTCAAAACTGTTTTGTTTCATCTCTTCTGTGAGCATCTGGTTCAAAGTTCCTGACTTATTCCTCTTCAATTTAATTTCTAAATCTCCACATAAAATACTGCTCACCGGAGAATTGAGTCCATATGTGGTGGCTCTACCATAACCAACCATAAGAGATTGCCGTGGAATGAATTTGCCAATGTTTCTATTTTCTATTTGTTTCTCTTTGATGTCTTTCTTTCAGTTTCCTATATTTTTGGCAAGAGATAGTGGTGCTTAGGTAGAATTATCATTATGGTGGCCTTTTTTCTTATGTTCCTTACGAAGAGGGTAAAATGATCAAATGAACTCTGAAAGGTTGTTTCTACTGTCCTTTGGAGGCATAATAAAACCAACTCTGCCAATAATTTTATTTGGCTCTCAAAGGATAGCCTATGAATCATTCTTCTATTGAGCTGTCACTTCTTTACTTCTGCTGGTCTGATTGAAAGTAAAAAAGTCAACTCTGATGTGGTCCAGTTCCTGCAGGAACAAATCAACTTAGTGGACATTGGACCAAGATTTAGAATATCAACAGTTATGATTATAGACTATGTCAAAACTGATTCTCAAGCCCTCTGAGAACTCCTGTGATTATGACATTGTAAAGCAGGAGGCCAAATTATCCCAAAGGCCATTTATTATACCTTGTTTTGTGGATTTTATGGCCAAAGAATGTCCCCTAATCATCAATGCACTGGTAATGAGCCTCTCAGTTCTAAACCAAAACTCATCTTCATATAGCAAATGATCTGTAATCAGAACTGTACTAAAACTTTTCTTAATAAGCGTTTCTGGGAATTCAGGGACACCTATGTTCTATGGCAAGGTATTAGAACGAGACATTTCCAATACTAATCTGAAGTTAGTCGTTTTTAACTCCAGATATAAAGACCAGATATTGAAAAGTACTTAGTTTATACAAAGGGGATGAATTGTCTTACCTGTGTCACCATGATGGCCTGGTTTGGGTTTTGGTGGATAAGGCTTTGCAGGATCATCTGCAGAAAAAAAAAGTGAAAGATCTAGCTTTTCTAACTGTAGTGGCAGAGAGGGAGTAATTCATGCTAATAAAGCTGTTTATTCTCTAATTTACATAAAGCTTACATTTTGCTTGAATCGATGTGAGGGCATAACTTCATTATCTCCCTTTACCTACATCCCATGCTCTCTCACTGAAAACCAGCTATAATATTTCAAAATATTCTCCACAACTGACCTTACCTCAATTTACCAAGAATGTAGTAAGTTATACATCTTAAATTCTTGTAGGCTACCTATTTCCCAGACTTTGGGACAATAAGTTTTCAAGACAATGAACTGACTGTAAGTGTAGTCTAAGAGAATCCTCTTTCTCCCTTCAATATGAAAACAGAATTACAGTTAGGAGGAGTAGCAGCAAGTGAGGAGGAATACTGGACTTTTGTCTCCTCATCAATAAAGTCAGTGTTGAATTAGATGACCTCTGAGGTCCCTTCTAGTGTTAGAGATACAATTCTATAATCCTGTGCAACTTTATATAAAACTAACACTTATATGCTATGAATATTCATTTTCTTCTAAAATTTAAATTTGCTCTTAAAGAGAAAAAACATATTTTGGCGGTAAATAGGATATACATTATATCAATGCTTGCATGGATGTGACATTGTAAGCAAATATTAAAAATATTAAATACAACATATTTAGACTTGATAAAAGATCTAAAATGATAAAGGTAGTTGCTTTATATAATTATTTTAAAAATAATATTTTGAAAGCATCTTATTAAATTAAATTCCAGCGAATGACAGTGACAATAAATAATGAACAAATTCATGACCTTTACTTTGTTAAAAGTTTCTGTTGTTACTAAGTGGGTATTCAATGTTCGTATTTTTCCAACAATGTATGAATTTCACAAACTCTGTGCCCTTTAGCAGGAGACATCATCAGTAAGCATGTTTACCTGTTTTTACCTCTCCTGTTAAAGTTAGAAAGTTGTTTAGGAAAACAACAACATACAGATGAGAAAAGTTGAGTGGCACAGGGAACAGGGTTCTGTGCCTGGAGTCAGGAAGACTCATCTTCCTGAGCTCAAATATGGGCTCAGAAACTTTTTAGCTGTGTGACCCTGGACAAGTCACTTAACCCTGTTTGCTGTTTTCTCATCAATAAAATAAGCTGGAGAAGGAAATAACAAACCACTCCAGTATCTTTGCCAAGAAAACTCCAGATAGCTCACAAAGAGTTGGACACAACTGTAAAATGACTAAACAGCAACATATGTGCATTATATATGTGTGTGTTTAATTTTTTTAAACTGTACCAAAGGGAGGTTATCTCATAATCTGTGTTCAATATGTCAAGAGACACAGTAAAAGGTCTATTGATCGTTAAGCTCACAGTACAAAAAAGGAATTTTTAAAAAGTCAGTGTTAAAAAGTAGTATGTATAGAATAATTTTACATGCACACACACACACATCTATTTGTGTCTAATGGTAGTCATTTCTAGGACAGGGTGTGGGGAGGGTGGGAAAAAAGGAGAAAAAAATTTATACAATAATTTTGTTGTATATTTGAAAGGAATACTAAGTTGTGCATAGTAAATTTGCAGTTTCATGTGCAATTGTTTTTTTTATTATGGAATGTCATATTATGGAAAAGCTTGTTTTATTATAAAAATATGTATTAATGCAATAAAAAAAAAATAAAAGGAAAAAAACCCCAATGTTTTTGTCAACTGATGCCACCTGGTGGAAGTGAGACAGTGGTTTCTCCGAAACCACACACTGGAATCAGAAACAAGAGGTGATCTTATTAATACCAATCTATCAATAGTTAACATAAATTTACTGGCTCAAGCATACTGAATAAAAGCAAACCATCAGCGATATATCAGTAACTATAAGAATTTCATCCTAGGAATATAAATTCTGCTATGATCTTATATTATGGAAGATGAGGTTTGCAAAAATGATTTCAAAAACCTGAGGAAAACCACAGCTAATTATAAAAAACAACAAAGCTCTGTATCACATTAACAACCCCTTTAAAGAGTACCAAGTCCAGATAATGTATTGTTTGTTCATAAGTGTGCAAACATATTCTTTTGCCTTTATGTAAGTATGGACTGAAACCTAAATGAGAAGCCATGTGAGTTACGCTTGTTTGGTATAAAGAAAGAGTAATCAAATATCTAAAATTTAGATAATTTCACATTTTGGGCAGTTCTTTTAATATGTTTCAACTTATAACAGTAGATTTCTATGCCCTTCAATTGAGGAATGGCTGAATAAGCTGTGGAATATGAATGTAATGTAATACTATTGTGCTATAGGAAATGTTGAGCAGGAGGATTTCAGAAAAACTTGGAAAGATTTACATGAACTTATTATACTGAGCAAAGTGAGCAGAACCAGGAGAATATAGTAACAGCAACATTGTGCAATGATCAACTTTGATGAACTTTAAGTCTTCCCAGCAATATACAATGATCTAAGACAATTTCAAAAGACTCATGATGGAAAATGATATCCACTTCCAGAGAAAGAACTATGGAATCTGAATGCAGATCAAAGCATACTATTTTTTTTTCCTTTCTTGTGTTTCTTCCCTTTTGTTCTGATTCTTCTTTCACAATATGACTAATATGGAAATATGTTTTATGTGATTGTACATGCATAGCCTATATTAGATTACTTGCCTTCTTGGGTAGAGGAGAGGGGAAGGAGTGAGGGAGAAAATAACTGGAACTCAAAATCTTATAAAAGTGAATGTTGAAAATTATCTTTACATGTAATTGGAAAAATAAAATAGTAGTAAGTGAAGAAAAACGATTTCTTTCCAAATGGTATCTCCCCATCTATAGATCTACATATATCTGCTAACAGAAATGGTACATACCATCTCCTCCAAATGAAAGAGCATCTTCTAAAGACAAGCCATCATCTACAAAGAAATGAAAGAATAGTTAATACAGAGAATACTATCAATACAAAGAAATAAATGACAAAATCTATGAGATAACTGGACATGAAAATCACTCATTTCATAATATTTTGTTGAAAATTTCTATTAAACAACACCTGTCTTGGGAATTTTTGATAGAATTTCTAACCTTGTTCCTAGTAACACCCACCATAAGCATTAGGAGAAAATAAAGTTTTATAATTCATTTATAGCTTATAATTAGTTTATAATTTATACTATAAATTATATTATGGCATAATATATTATATTATATATTAAATTATATAAATATAATTTATAATATAAAGTTTATAATTCATTTGCTAAATGCTGAGATAAAGCTGTGTATATATGATCTAATAACATAATTAAACAGTTTGCACTGTTTATCCTAAAATGCAATTCTATTGATTTGGTACATTTCACATATTATGTCTTCATTCAAATTCCAAAACATAATTTTTCGGCATTAGCCTTTTCAGAATTAGCCTTCTCAGTCTTTGTCCCTTAAAATTTCCAATAAGTAGATGATAACTCATTTACATAGTTTAAACTCCTAGCCTTATGATGAACAGGTATCATACAAGAGGAAATTGCTTTAGAGACAATATGATATCATAGAAAGAGTGCTGGATTTGTCATCAGTAAGTATAGTTTCCACTGCACACTGTCTAGCTTTAACTAGAACAAGTGGCTTAACCTCTCTAAGCCTCAGGCTCTTTATTTGTAAAATAGGGATATTTGTAGGTCTTCTCTAAGAAATTTGTTATGAGAATCAAATAAGATTATGCATGTAAAGTGATTTTCAAACCTTAAAATATATCTCATTATATAATTATTATATTATATGAGATATAATATCTCATATAATTATTCTTGTCTTTTTATGATCATCATATTCCCTAGTAACAATTGATGTTATGAATAAATTGGATGATAATCACCAACAAAGACAAACTGCTGAGAAAAGCAAGACAGACTGACCGAGACCAAAAATAAGGCACCAGTTTACTGATGTCATTTTAATAGCGCACCATCCCTGCACTATTCAAATCAGGCTGTAAAATGAGATAGAAATATAAAGATTTTTTTTAAAAGACAGTAGGAAGAGATAAATAAAATTAGCCATTAAATTATTAGAACACACTAGAATAAGCTAATATCCAAATGAGGGTTGTCCCCATCAAAATATTTTTGATGATCTGTTTTGGGGTTATAAGAATTAAGAGCTCAAGGAAAGACCAAAGACAAAGTATATCTGGATTTCAGCAAGTCATCAGTAGTGAGAGCAGTATCCAAAATGTTCTCCTCATGCAAATTAGGTTAGTTTTTCCTTAGAAGCTTTAAAAATCATTAGGGAACCAGTGTCTCAGGCTGCAGGAACACAAAATATCTATAAAAACTCCATGTGTTGCTGGGAAGGCGGACCATGAAGGGCAACTCAAAAACCAGGGAAATCCATGTTCTCTATCTTTCTCCTACTATTTACTAAGTCAATCTCTTCATGCTGCTTTGTCTATGACCCAAGAATGTTTCATTTCATTTCAATACTAAGCATCAATTACCAAGGATGGGGTCAGCCCCATCAGGAACAGCACCAGACAAATTATTTCACAATGTATTTATTTATCTATAAATAGTATTTTTTCAATTACATGTAAAAATAGTTTTCAACATTCATTTTTTATAAGATTTTGAGTCTGAATTTTTTTTCCTCCCTCCTTTCCTCTCTACCTCCTCCAAGATGGCAATCTGATATAGGTTATACATGTGCAATCATGTTACACATATTTCTATATTAGTCATGTTCCACAATATATTTATGAAAAAGATGAACAAAACGTGGGCTGGAGGGTCACAGCCACTGCAGTCAATACTGTGCAGATTGGATATTTTAACTTTAAAATTTTGTTTTAAAATTTTATAGAATATGCCTATTGGCTTTTCAGTTTGTATTGGAAGTAAGAGTTTGTAAGGTTAACGTAAGTTTAATGGGGGAAGGGAGGAAGAGATAAAGATCTTCCCCACTCATTAATAGACCTCAGACACCTCTTGTTAATTTCTAATAAGGCACAGGCTCACCAGAGTCCTGTCCGCTTGTCCTGAAAAGAGTATATGTACTCATGTACTCTAAGGTGAGGTTTTGCTTTGGGGCTTATTTTTTGGAAAAAGGTTCATGCACCAGATGAGACTCTAGGCAGCTGTTTTAAGAAGGTCCCCTGGCTTTGAAAACCCAGATGTTTGTGCTTCTTTCTCTGATAATGATGTATGCACTGTCTATGGTCAGACAGTTGGAAGCCCTGTCTGTTGGGTCTTCCTTTTTATAATTTCTGCTTGTAATCTCTGTATTTTCTCTGAAGTTCAGGGTGCTAACTTTTTCCTCTCTACTAAGTGAATGACATATATGCTTGAGTAAAGTGATTACTGACCCCTCAAAAATTACTTTCCTTTTTAGAAAAGCATATCTAAGAACCTATTCAGCAGGCCCTCCTGTGTATGCCAGGGTCCTTGCTGATATAGAGTTTAACAGACACTTATTTAATTGTGGTTTTGTTATACTATTGAAATTTCAAAAAGGCCTTGAAGAAGTTTTTACAAATAATAAATGCTTAATAATTGCTTGATGAATGAATGAATGAGTTAGCACTATTACAACTGGGTGGACGAATAGTTTTTTCAACAATTTCAAGGATATTCAAAGAATATAGTTAATGTACCAACTTCAAGCTAGACTCAGCAACATGTCACTCGTGAATGTTTTAAGATCTCAGATTTCTTATTAATACACTCTAAAGATAACTCTGCTTAACAGTCCACTAATGAGTAATCAACAAGAGAGACAGTAAGAGCCCATCAGTATTTTCCATCAACTTTGAACTCGGTCTGAAACTGGGTAAGAGAAGGAAAGAGGGCTTGGTTACACCTAGGAAAATTATTTCAATGATCCCAAGCTTCCCCATGACACAAAAACCCATACTTTTAAAACACAATTATTCTCTCAGTTATATTCTGTATGACTACAAGTCATAGAAAATTGTGATAAGAAATCAAAATGGCAAGTGACGGAGAAGCCAAAGGAGAGATTATTCCATTTAATGACTTGCATAAGTAGCTATATAAATTACATTATCAAGGAAATGTATGATCCCAAACTGAGGTGAACTTTAGAATCTGACCTGGTAACTACATCCTGACCATCACACATTTTATTAATGCATGGAATTATTAACTCAGGTTCCATTTCAAAATACAGAATAGTCACAACCAGAAAACATACATATACAGAAGTGTATTATTCAAAAGTAAAATTTGGACCACAACTTTACTACCGGCTTATATGTTAGGAATGTCTACTTAGTCTAATTTCCTAGCAGAGGGAGATGAAAAAAGGGAAGGAAAGTGAATTTTATAAAAAAAGACCTCTCTCTCTCTCTCTCTCTCTCTCTCTCTCTCACTCACTCATTCTCTGTCTCTGGAACAGTAAGGATTTCAGTGGACTCTCATCTTCTGGTGGGCAGGAGAGATTAGAGGTCTTTATTTATTTTTTCCTTTGGAGGGGGGAAGGCAAGGCAACTGGGATTAAGTGATTTACCCAAGGTCACACAGCTAGTTAATGTCAAGTGTCTTGAGGCCAGATGTGAACTCCGGTCCTCTTGACTCCAGGGTCAGTGCTGTATTCACCTATCTGCTCCAATGTCTTTTTTTAAATCCCCTTTCCTTCTCCTTTTTCACCTCTCTCTGCTAGGAATTAGAAAGTCTGCTTGGGAATCTGTGAAAGGAAAACTGCAGCTATACTCCTTTCAGAAATGACTGACTTATATTTTAAGAAAAAGTGTTAATTATTCTATTTTACTTAGCCAGTAGTAATATTTTTATAGACTTGTGCGTTCTCAACAGAGGAATTTCCCCTCACAGTCATTGTCTTTGATAGGTCTCCATTTATACTGGGTTTATAACTCACTATTGAGGTAAGCATTTCCCCTGCAGTCTATGGACCTTATCATTCTTATTAAATGCCTCTCTCTGTCTCCAGCAAATTTATGACTTTATTTTGCAGGGTTCATCTTCTAGGTTGGGGTGGGGAGAACCTGCAGCTTTGAGGTTCCCCACTCCTGTTTTGGTTCTCTGATGACAAGTTCCTAAATCCCCAGAGGCCCATTCCCCAACAGATTGAAAGTAGAGCACTCTCAATAACAGCTGGAAATACCTCTCCAAAAGTATCCTTCTTCTAGCAGTTTAAACACATGCCAAATAATATTTAATAGAATTTTAATAGAACAATTAGATATTTAGAATTTTAATAGAACAATAGAAATAATATTTAATAGAATATTTAATAGAACAATTCTCCTAAAACTCATTAACTAAGACTGGCAATTTCCTGCGACATTGCAAATATGAATCACTAATGTACAGCATAAGCTGTATATTATTCATAAATTTTCATCCCAACTTCCTCAACGCAGTTGATCTCAAGAAAAGAGGTACAATCCACTGTATGCTTTAATGATAACCTGCTGTATAATTAATAAAGTTAACATTATTACTCACCAGATGGTGGCTTTTTGGTAGCTGGAATTGGTTTCTTTGTAGGTTTTCCTTCAGGACAAATAAATACAAATCAATTAAAAATTATAAAAAAATAAATGAACATAAATCAAAAGTCAGGTGTAAAACACTATTACCAGGGAACATTAGTTTTGGCAAAATATGTTGTTGAGGCCAATCTGTTCAGTTGCTCCTAAATACACTGTCAAATCAGTTGTTTGTGGACTGAAATTTCAATATAAACAAAATCTGACTGGATTTTTTTTTTCCAGGTCATGTGGACATAGAAATAAAATCAAAGTGTTTTGAAACCACGGTTTGAGCTAAAAGATAGAAAAGAACTAGAGTATTCTACCTCATTCACCCTAAGTACATAATTTTTTATCTTCCTTCCCCAATCTTAACCCTGCACCATCATCACGTAAATACAATACCACAATCATCTCAGACTTTGGGTGAAAGAGAAAAGGGGCTAAGGAAAGACTGAGAGATGTAAACAGGAAGAAAAAGTCCAATAGTTTTTATGAATGTAAGGAAATAAGAGCTATCAAATTAATTGACAATTAATTGACAATTAATGTCCCATTAATTTCAATGGTCCATAGACAAAAGAAGACAAAAGAAATGATACTGAGCAAGGAGATTAGAAAGTTATACATTAAGGGTGAACTTGAAGAAAATAAAAACAAAGCAGGTAGAGAGAATGAGGAAGGAATATTACCAACATGACCAGATTTTTCTTTTTTCCCCTATTTCTTTTTTGGTTCATTTTATGGAAAGTTTTTTTCTTTTTTTCATAATTCTTGGGAAATTTAACTGAGCCTAAATTTGCTTCTTTGCAACTTCTACATATTGACCTTAGAAACCATGTCCCGAAAGCTCTAAAATTATTCCTACAGACTCAAGTTACTGGATCACTGTTCAATCACTGCCAGCTCCCAAGGGAAAGGTCAGCGTATATAGATGGGGAGCAGTACTTGAGGTTAAACCAACTCCCAGCTTCCCATTACTCTTTAAAGAGCCTTTTCACAGGACACTAAAATCAGAGTTTTGGTAATAAATGAGAAGAGGTTGTGCATTGGTCTCTTGGCTCTTTTAGAATAAAAAATAAGGATAGTCTTAGATTTCTTGGGCATTTGGAAACATACTTCACTCCTATACAATGTAATACCTACTAAGCCCAAGCAAAAGGTCTTTGGCTTAGCCCATTTTTTTTTCCAGGTCATGTGGACATAGAAATAAAATCAAAGTGTTTTGAAACCACGGTTTGAGCTAAAAGATAGAAAAGAACTAGAGTATTCTACCTCATTCACCCTAAGTACATAATTTTTTATCTTCCTTCCGTAATCTTAACCCTGCACCATCATCACATAAATACAATACCACAATCATCTCAGACTTTGGGTGAAAGAGAAAAGGGGCTAAGGAAAGACTGAGAGATGTAAACAGGAAGAAAAAGTCCAATAGTTTTTATGAATGTAAGGAAATAAGAGCTATCAAAAGCAAACTTGGAACACCACCCCTCTTACTTCCTTATACCTTAAATAGTAGTTGAGGCTAATAACTCCACATAGATACTGTGCATATACACTGGTGAAGTTTCACTATGGCAAATTACTAAGTGCCCAGAAATTTATTTTAACATCATTCATAACTACAAAAGAGCATGACATATTACATGAAATCAGGCTTCTTTTTCTATAATCAGGCTTATTTTTCTATAAAGAAGAAACTGGGCTTGTATTAGACAGGGCAATCAGCTACAAATGCAGAGGATATCTATTACTCACCATTAGAAAGGGCATCAGACAAGTCGAAATCTAGGGAAAAAACATTAATGTTAGACGGATGAATTAGGACAACCATTGTAAATCAGTTAATAAGCATTCACAAAGCATGTACTGTATTCCAGGCACTGTGCTAGGTGCTGATGAGATAAATACAATGAATGAAACACCCACTCTCCTTCAGTGGATTATATGATCTACAGTTATACAGATAGATGCAAACTATATACAAAGAAGGTACAAGATGATGGAGCGGGGCACAGGACGGTGAAGATGGGGGGGTGAAGGTAAAGCTCTAGGTGGTACTACAGCAAAGGTTAGAAGGATTCTAAGGGGTCAACTAGGTGGCAAGTGAATAGAGCTCCAAGCCTGGAGTCAGCAATACATGAGTTCAAATTCAGCTTCAGACACTTATTAGCTGTGTGACCCTGGACAAGTCAGATAATTCTATTTGCCTCAATCTCCTCATTTGTAAAATGAACTGGAAAAGGAAATGGCAAAACACTCCATTATCTTTGCCAAGAAGACCCCAAATGGGGTCACAAAGAGTCAGACACAACTGAAATGGCTGAACAATAAAAAGAATTCCAAGACCAAAGAAGAAAAGTGAATTCAAGGATGCTGGTCAGTTAGTAATTAAGAATGGATCTTTTAAAAATTTCTGAAGTGATTTAAAATTGCTCCATAAGACCAGTAGTGATGAGAAGTAAATATGATTTTGCATTTACAATAATACCCATAGTATATTTGCATAATAAGTTCCCCACAAACAAGTCACAAAAATTAAATTTGTCTCGAGACACTTTCCTGATCTCAACAAAGAATAATAATAAAAAAAAAAACCCTACTACCATTATCCCCTGCACATCACAGGGGTTAGGGGAATGGCTCCCCCATGACCTGGAAAATCTGCATAAAGATTTTTGGCTCTTTCTTCAAACCAGAGAACTCTGAATTTTTTTCTTTTTCTCTTATGGGGTCTTTACAGTACCTTTTGTAAAATTTGAATTAAGTACTTGAATCATAGGCTCTGTGTCATCTGCTGACCTTTGCAAGTCATCTGTAGCTTCCACAAAACTCCCTCAAAATTCCATTTAATTTCTTATGCCAACCCAAGATATATCAAAATTGCGATGGGGAAAGTCATGATATGGAAGGGATGACTGTATATGCAGATGGATGTTTCAATCTATGCAGCTCTTCTCATACTCATTCTCAGTACAGAGGGTGGATCTCAAGGTCTTGGAGGAAGTGAAATCATGGTGGCAGGGAAAAGTCAGTTCATCCTATTCAGAAGTCTACGGCTTGACATAACCACCACTAAACTGTCAACTGTTCTCAGCTTTGAAGCTCCAGCCTCCATACGTTCCCCTTCCACTCTTCCATGGCTTTATCACAGCTGCCAAATCCCAATCCAAGAAATGCTATGGATGAAAAACTATCTACAAGGCAGATTTTCAAAAGTGGCTCTCAGCAGTTTCAAGGCTAGTTGAGGATGCATCCAAAAAAGGAAAATAACATTCCAAAGGTGTTTTTGGACACTTCTAAACACAGGAAGGCTCTATTAGAAATATAAAATGATGATTATTTACTGTATTCAGTCATGACTTTCAAGTTCAATGAAGTTGTTCTTCAAGGTCCCAAGCAGCTATAAGGTCAAATTTAAAGAACAAGCTACTCTAATTATAAATTAGTGACGAACATCGGTTTGTCTGTGAGAAAGGGTTGAGAAACTGTACGACTGTTTCTTCTTTGAAGCTTGCATAATGGGTGTAGAACAGTGCATATAATGTTATATAATGCAAATGGTGTCAGGAACAACTGATTTGTCAGTTGTTTTTACCAAAATACTTTTCTTTTTGATTTTTTTTTTTATTACAGCATGGTTCACTGACAGAGAGAAGGAAAGGGATATATTCTCTAAATAAATATAGCAACAAAAAAGCATCATTTTTTCAAAGAAATAAATAGGTAATATAAATCAACTCCAGTCAATCCTCATTTTTATAGATGAAAAAATGAAGAATCAGAGAGGTTAAGTGATTTGCCTAAGGATGTACAGTAGCATAGCAGATCTAAGACTGGAACCCCACTGATATCCAGGTTATCACTCTTTCCACTTCTTACGATGGCCACTATTTGGTACAAGATATAACTAAAAAAGATGAACTTTAGTGTTCTAGGAAATGTGATTTTGTGAATAAGGGTTTTATTTCCACTACTTCCACAATTACTTAACAAGATTAAAAAAATCTAGTCCAAAATGGAAAATAACTGAGTTACAGAAGGTTGCAGTTGTTTTCAAGCATTAATACTCATAAGGGCATAAGTTCACAGACCTAGAATTAGAAGGGATCTTAAGAGGTCATTTGCCCAACCCTCACATTTTACAGACAAGAAAATGGAGGCCCACAGAGGTCAAGGGACTGCCCTAGGCACAGAGATAGCAGAGAGGTGGGATTTGAACCCAAGGTCTCTGATTAAAGGCTCTCTCCCTAGAACTGCACCATAGCAAAATAGGATTTACAATATAGCACTATTCAGTTTACAAAATTATTTTCTTCCAACAACCTTGTACAATAGCTAAGTTAAGAATGACAATCAGAATTTTACAGATGAGGAAACTGAGGCTCAGTGTGTTTAAATGACCTGCCATTTGCTCCACCTATGATTTAAATCCAGATCTCTCCACACTCCATTTATCCACTGTACCAAAACTATCTCTGTCCCAGAGATGACTGCAAACAAATTAAATGGGAGTAGGCAGTATTGTTATTAATAAACCAATATTAGCATAGTGGTTCAGCTCAACAAATATTTATTAAGTCTTACTCTGCCTAGAATGGTATGTAAGCAATGGGCAAGGTAAAAGGTTTAAAAAGAAAAATATAATATGATCTCTGACCTCATAGACCTTACAATCTAACCCTAAATGTGTGAATAAGATATACACATATAAAACTTTGATAATAAAAGTTATACAGAAGGGTAGTAGAAAGATACAGATCAGTGCTACATGAGGTCCAAGGAGGGGAAGGTCACTATATTAAGTACCAACTATTTAAAAAAGGCAATTAGGTGGTGCAGTGAATAAAGCACTGAGCTTAGAATTAGGAAGGCTCCTCTTCATGAGTTCAAATCTGGCCTCAGACACTTATTAGCTATGTGACCTTGGGCAAGTCACTTGACCCTGTGTGCCTCAGTTTCCTCACCTGTAAAATAAGGTGGAGAAGGAAACGGCAAACGACCTCACTATCTTTACTGAGAAAACTCCAAACGGGGTTTAGCATCTGAAACAACTGAACAATAGCTCTTTATAAGGTACTTTAATAACTTTGTGGGATATAATGATAAAAAGCAACTGGTTTTTTAAATCTCTGCACTCAGGGGTTTTCCGTGTGAGAGAATGAAAAAGGAACTCAAATGAGATCACAAATTTAGAGCTAGAACTGGCAGGCATCTCAGAGTTCATCTAGTTCAACTTCCTAACTTTACAGAGGAGGGCACAGTAACCCAGAAAAGGTAAATGGGGGATTTGGAGAGTCAAGATTTGAACTGATCCAAATATCTTTCAAATGTTAAATGTGTTATGTGTTTATGTGTGTATTACTTACTTATCTCTTAACTTTGCTTGCCCCAACACAGTCCAGATACAGTCAAGTTTCCACTTAGGGAATCAATATGACACATGTTAGAAAAATGTTCCTTTCTGTTTTACCTTAGATCTTTACATTTCATATTTCATATCTTTTGTTTTCTAAGACCTTTATTTGCAAAGATATCTCTCCCCTTCCCCTACCAAGCAAGCCACCCTAAGTAACAAAGAATAAAAAAGGTAAAAAGCAGTTCATTAAAACCAAGTAGTATAGCAACCAAGTCTACAGCACATGCAATGTTCCACACCTATAGATCCCACCTTTATAAAGGAAGGAGAGAAGTACGTGTTGTGAAATCTTCCCCTGGGCCAGGTGTGGTTGTCATAATTATAGTACTCAGTTCTTTTTTCTCCCCCATAGTTATCCTTTCTATTTATACTGTTGAATTATTATGTATTTAAAATATACCCTTTCTCAAGTGAAGAGTTTGGTTGCCAAAAAGGGCAGAAAAAAAATATTTGTGTAGGTAAAATTGATGAAGTCGACTTATAAAGAAACAGTATGTCATATAAAAGGTTGAGGAAAAACACTAACTGTATTGAAGACCTGAGAGAACTGCCCCTTAGACAAATGTACTGAGGGGACCTGTTTGAGGTCAGGGATTGAAGTATTAATAATTCACTGTGATCCATCAGCTGATTTGCAAGACAGCTGCCTGTTTTATGATTATTATTGGGATAAGACTAGGAAGGCCTGAGGCCATGTTTGTTTGCAACTTTGCAGCCCCATCCAACTCTTCATGACCCCACTTGGGGTTTTCTTGACAAATATGCTGGAGTGGTTGGCCATTTCCTTCTTCAACTCATTTCACAGATAAGGAAACTGAGGCAAACAGGGGTAAGTGACACCCAGGGTGATATGACTAGTGAATGTCTGAGGGCCAAATGTGAACTCAGGCTTTCCCAACTCCAGGCCTGGCACTTTATCCATTGTGCCACCTACCTGCCCTACAATCCTAGTCCAATGCTTTCTTATAGCTTAGGTAAGGGAGTGGGATTCCAAAAGGCTGTTCCAGCACAGCACAGTCTACCAAGTGGAAAAGATTTAAGCACAGAGACTGTTTGTCTATACTGGAATGGAAATCTTTCCAAATTTGGATAAGATCATCAAGAGGTTGGCCACAGCAACTCATGACGCACCATCCACTAAGATTTAGAGAGACTGTGATCTTCTTGCTGTATTTATCCTGACCAAGGATCTTTTGAAAATAGAGTATCTATCTCATTAAGACCTTTACAATTTACAAAGCTTCCCCCACTCCTACACAATAACAATATGAATAATACAAGTATTGTAATAATTTCCTCATTTTCTCGATGGGAAAAACTAAGACTCAGAGAAACTAAATGACCTGTCTAATGCATTTACTGGCTAGTAAATACTAGAGATGGCACTCAAAACCAGGTAATCTGATTCAAATTCCAGTGTTCAGCCTTGCTGCAAACTGGGGGAAAGGCTATGTGTAAAGTTGAGTTCCTCTAAAATAGAGACTCCCTTGGAATTTTTAAAATAATTAATCATCATAAATAATTTATCATTTGAAATAATTAATAACCATATTTACATTTACTACATATATCTTTGGTCCCTCAGGTTACCCTTTGATCTATGATTGACTTTTTTGAAGAGACATCTTAGTTTGTCTTCCTTTTACAAGCCAATATATTGCTGAGCCATATTTCAGCCTGTTATCTGTCAAATCATGTGTTAAGTGTAAAACTACTTCAGAATTAATCTAAAATGAAATATTTTATCTAAAGTGAAATATTCTACATTTTTAAAAAATCAAATCCTAAAGCTAAATATCAATGAATCCTACATTATTTCTTAAAATTCTAGTGTAGCTAATTCTGAACTGACTAGAAAACAGAGTCATATGTCTTTGAGATTTATCACTTTTCTTCTGCCCTTCCCCCACGTTTGGAATAATTCCTTACCTGCCCTTTCCCTTCAAAGCATTTTCATAATTATTCTATCCATATATTTTTGCCAGTTTACTTCCTTTTCTCTCCTTTTGGTTATATTTCCTTGATGACATGAATTATGTCTTTTTTAATATACACTCCATACTTGTATATTGTAGGCTCTCAAATGATTGATGAACCTTTCGATGACATCTTCCCTCAGTAAACTAAACATTTCTGGCTATTAGAAAATAAAAGTATTATAGTGAAACATGCATTATGACAGATTGAAAAAACATCAATATTTCCTCTAAAATATTCCAGTACTTCATAGGATGGAAGTAGCTGCTAGACTTGTGAGTTCCTTGGCATTGGCAGGCATCTCAAACTCTGTATGTCTAAAACAGAACTCATCCTTTTCTGCCCTTCTGAACTTCCTTATTACTGACTGAGGCAACACTATTCTCCAAATCACCCAGGCTTGCGACTTTGCTCTTATTCTTGATTCCGCACTCTGAGTCACCCCACATAACTAATAAATCACCAAATCTTGTCATATCTACTATCAAAGCATCATACATATATGTAACATGTATATATACAACTATACATTAAGTATATATGCATGCACATATGTATGTGTATACATGTATATATATGTGTGTGTATATACATATCCATCTATCTCTCCATCTAATCTATCTATCTATGTCCTCTTCTCTCCACTCATACAGCCTTAACTCTGGCTCAGACCTTCATTACCTTTCAGCTGGATGACTACCACAGCTTTCTGATCAGTCTTCCTGCCTCACCTCTCCCCACGCAAATCTATTCTCTATTCAGTTGCCAACATGATTTTTCTTTTTTTTCTTTTAAAAAAATTATTTATTTTCAACATTCACTTCCACAAAATTCTGAATTTCAAATTTCTCCCCATCTTCCTCCTCCCCCTCCCCCAGGACAGGATATATTCTGGTTACCCTTTCTTCCAATATGCCCTCCCTTCTATCATCCCCATCCTTTACTCCCTTTCCTTCTATTTTCCTATAGGGCAAGATAAATTTCTACACCTCATTGCCTATATAACTTATTTCCCAGTTTCATGTAAAAACAGTTTTTAAGTTTCATTTTTAAAGCTTTGATTTCCACATTCTATTCTCTCCCTTCCCCTTTCCCCATTTACCTTCATTGAGAAGGCAAGCAATTCGATAAACGTTATACATGTGAAGTCATGCAAAACAGTTCCATAGCAGCCATGTTGTGGAAGACTAAACTATATTTCCCTCTATCCTGTCCCACCCTCTATTTATTCTATTCTTTCCTTTGACTTATCTCTCTACCAAAGTGTTTGCTTTCAATTACCCCTTCCCCCAGTCTAGTGTCTCTTCTATAATTCCCCCTCTCTCATCCCCTTCCCCTTGCTTTCCTGTAGGATAAAATAAACTTCCATACCCAATTGAGTGTGTATATTATTCCCTCCTGGAGCCAAATCTGATGAAAAGAAGGCTCAATTACTCCTTTTCATCTTCCCCTCCTTCACTTCCTGAAAAGAAGGCTCGATTACTCCTTTTCATCTTCTCCTCCTTCACTTCCATTATAAAAGTTCTTGCCTCTTTTATGTGAGATGATTCACTACATTCTACTTCTCCCTTTCTCTTTCTCCTAGTACATTCCTCTCAACCCTTAGTTTTCTCTTTTAGATATCATCCCTTCATATTCAGCTTGCTCTCCGCCCTCTTTCTCTCAACATGATTTTTCTAAAGCACAGTTCTGACCAGGTCACCTAACCCTGATCAGTGGGGTCCATTAGATATTTATTACCTCCAAGATCAAATATAAACTCCTTCCTCTGTCATTTAAAGCTCTTTATTACCCAGCCTCTTTCCACACATCTAGTTTTGTGCATGTTCTATGTTCCAGTCTACTTGCAGTTCCTCAAACGCCATGCACCATTTCCTGTCTCAATACCAGTTTTCTCTCCACTATGCCATGCTTCCTTTCTAACACTTCATAAATAATCAAATATAATCATTATGATTCAATAACAGTTACCAGCAGTAGGAGGCTAAGACACAGTCAAATATAGTATCATCCTTCTAGTCTGTCAACCACTTTTCCCATACCTCCCTGCTTATGATGTTACAACTTCCCCAGAAAGACCTAAATATTGAATCAGAGCCCTCATTTTATCCATCCTACTGCTCTTTTGACACCTTAGTTTGATTGGGGAAATAAGCAAAAAGGAAACTGACATAAAAAAAAAACAAACACTGGTATTCTGAGAGCCTATAAGGGTAAAAACATTGGAATGCAGCGCATCAAGTGCATGGAGTTTCTGAGACTTTCTGAGCAAACTTCAGGGGTGTGTGCATGTGTGCACGGGTATGTATGTGTGTGTTAAGAAGATTCTGACAATGACTCACACAGGGTGGGGCAGCCTTAAACTAGCTACTATGACTCATCCCTGACAAGACATTCTTTGCAGCAGTTTCAGAGAATCTCAAAACTACCACTCAGCCATTTTAAGAAGTTCAGTGAGTAACACAATGTGAAATTTGTGGGACTAAACAACATATTGTTTTGAATTGAAGACATTTGTATTTAATTTCTCATATTTGAAGATAAATCAAAAAGGCTTGCCAGTTCAGATTTTAAAATACTCTTTTCTCCCTCCTCCCACGCCCCCAATTACTACCCATTTAAATAGTATATCCACTACCCAGAAAAAGAAAGACAACAGTCAGTAATTGCACATACTGAAATCCTATAGCCATGTCAAAAATCACCACCAGAAAGACCTTTTTTTCTTTTGTGGGAGGGGAGTAAAAGGGTTCTGAAGAGTCCACTATAAAATGTCTTCAAAATAAAGAAAAGCTTTCCAGATTGATACTCCAAACTCATAATTTAAATGTGCCATTTATACATACATACATACATATATATATATATATATATATATATATATATTCTGAACAAAATGTAGTTTGCTAATATTCTGTTTCTTGTTACTTTGAATTACCTGAAACATCCTTATATGGTTCAACAGATTAAAATTGCCCTGAAATTTCTAAGAACTACATTTTCTTACCTTTCAAAAATATTTTAAACTAGCCTGATGATACATTTAATAAAAACTTTTACTCATTAGCTTATTATAATCAAATGGGTGAAAATTACTGAAGGGAAATTATGTACTGGATCTGGGAGAAAAGGTAATGCTTATATTCTGAGAGCAAGATCATAAATTGAAAAGAAAAGCAAAAGAAGGTATAGTGACATCCCTGAAAATGAGAACAGAGAAACTCTGGCCCTAGAATTAAATCCAGATCTCAACTTAATTTTACCAGCCCAGCGGGCAAATATTAGGAAGTAATGTTTCCATGTATACCAACAGCTGCAAAAACATAAAATAGCACTAAGTCTACAGTCATATCCAAAAAGACCACAATGTGTGGATGTTACTCCATGACAATCTGTGTTGCCTTTTGTGTCTTTGTGGTTATACACACAAGATGTGTGTGTATAGTGTTTTGTAGTTACTAGACTCCTTTCTTTCAGGAGGTCCATAAAGTAGGTGATATTGATATCACAATCCCCATTTTGCAGATAATAGTCACAGCAAACAATAACTTAAATAATTTGCTGAATCTTACAAAGCCTGTAACACAACAAGCCTGCGAGACCAGCAATTCAAATATTATTATCACCATTGTACATTCCAATAAACAAAGACTGGAAGATGTAAGTGACTCACTATACTACATGCTTGCAACCGAAGAACCCGGAGTTAAATTCAGATCTTTTGAACAGTCCAGTGTTCAATTTGCTATGTGATGCTGCATCTCATAATTATATCACAAAATCAAAATAAACTTCTAGGTATCTCTTTTAATAGGGTTTGTGCTTCCTAGGGAGTAAGGAAATAATTGTGTAACCTACAGCATTTAACCTAGAACAAGGATTCTTAGTCTGGGATCCATAAGAAAACTGACTTCAGAGGGTCGGTGAACTAGAATGGGAGAAAAAAAAAAAACGTCACTTTTATTTTCACTAATTTCTGTGTTTGGGCTGGGCTTGCCTCGAGCTATTCCTCCGGTAGTACAGGTTTGATATTGGAACCAAATGAGACACTCATCGGTCTTTCAACAATTAACTAAAGGACGTTTGCTTAGATACATCAGGAGAAGGTATTCAACAAGAAAAGGCACTGAGAACCCCTAGAGTTGACTCAGCTGAGCAAGGCTCTCATCAGGATCTTACTAGCCAAGCATCTGAGCTCCTCATGGTTGCTCTCTCCTTGAGTGATAGGAAGTGACATCAACAGTTTGAATTTTTAACTCCTTGAATCAAGATCTTATGGATCCCAGACTAAGAATCCTTGTTCTAGGTTAAATGCTGTAGGTTACACAATTATTTCCTTACTCCCTAGGAAGCACAAACCCTATTAAAAGAGATACTTAGAAGTTTATTTTGATTTTGTGATATAATTATGAGATGCAGCATCACATAGCAAATTGAACACTGGACTGTTCAAAAGATCTGAATTTAACTCTGGGTTCTTTGGTTGCAAGCATGTAGTATAGCAATCAAGATCACAAGAAATGTTTATTATTATTTTTTAAGGAAAAACTACCCTAACTTACATGAGGGGTTGGATTAAGATGGTATTCTTAACTGAAATTTAGCATTTCCTCCAATCATTTTTTTAAAATTTATTTATTTATTTAACTTTTTACATTCATTTTCACAAATTTTTGGGTTCCAAATTTTCTCCCCTTTTTTTCTCCTCCCCCCACCCCAATACCCCAAGCAATCTAATTTTCCCTATCTCCAATCTGCCCTCTCTTCTGTCATCCCTCCCTTCTCTTGTCTCCATCTTCTCTTTTCTCCTGTAGGGCCAGATGACTTTCTATTCCTCACTAACTGTATGTCTTCTTTCCTAGTTGCAACAACAATACTAAACAGTTGTTCCTAAAACTTTGAGTTCCAAATTCTCCCCATCCCTCCCTCCCCACCCATTCCTTTTGGGACGGCAGGCAATTCAATATAGGCCATATCTGTGTAGTTTTGCAAATGACCTCCCTGATAGTCGTGTTGTGTAAGACTAACTGGATTACCATCCCTCCTAACCTGCCCCTCATTGTTTCTCTTCTGTCTTTTGATCTTGTCCCTCCCCAAGTGTTGACTTCAAATTGCTCCCTCCTCCCTTTGCCCTCCCTTCCATCACCCCCCCCCCTTGCAATATCTCCTTCTCCCCCACTTTCTTATACTGTAAGATAGGTTTTCATACCAAAATGAGTGTGCATTTCACTCCTTCGTTTAGTCAGATGTGATGAAGGTAAACTTCTCGGTTTTTGTTTTTCTCAGCTCTCCTCTTTTTCCCTCCACTAAAAAGTTTCCTACTTGCCTCTTAAATGATATATAGTTACCCCCTTCCATTTCCCCCTCTTTCCTCCCACTACATTTCTCTCTCACCATTTACCTTAATTTCTTTTAAGGTATGGTCCCATCCTATTCAGTTCAATCTGTGCTCTCTGTCTCTGTATGTGTGCGCATGTGTGTATGTGTGTGCATGCGTGTACATGTGTATGTGTGGTCCCACCAACTACCCAGATACTGAAAAGTTTTAAGAGTTAGAAATATTGTCTTTCCCTGTATGAATGTAAACAGTTCACTTCTGGTAAGTCCCTTAAGACTTCTCTTTGCTGTTTACTTTTTCATGCTTCTTCTCATTCTTGTGTTGGAAAGTCAAATTTTCTTTTCAGCTCTGGTCTTTTCATTAAGAATGATTGAAAGTCCTCTGTTTCATTGAAAGACCATATTTTCCCTTGAAGTATTATACTCAGTTTAGCTGGGTAGGTGATTCTTGGTTTGAGTCCTAGTTCCTTTGCCTTCTGGAATATCCTATCCCATGCCCTTTGATCCCTTAATGTAGAAGCTGCTAGATCTTGGGTTATCCCTGATTGTATTTCCACAGTACTGGAATTGTTTTCTTTCTAGCTGCTTGCAAGATTTTTTTCCTTGAGCTGGGAGTTCTAGAATTTGGCCACAATGTTCCTAGGAGTTTCTCTTTTTGGATCTCTTTCAGGTGGTGATCGATGGATTCTTTCAATACTTATTTTGCCCTCTGGTTCTAGAATGTCAGGGCAGTTTTCCTTGATAATTTCATGGAAGATGATGTCTAGGCTCTTTTTTTGATCATGACTTTCAGGTAGTCCCATAATTTTTAAATTGTCTCTCCTGGATCTATTTTCCAGGTCAGTTGTTTTTCCCATGAGATATTTCACATTCTCTTCCATTTTTTCATTCTTTTGGTTTTGTTTGGTGATTTCTTGGTTTCTCAGAAAGTCATTAGACTCCATCTGTTCCATTCTAATTTTGAGAGAACTATAAAATTCAGTGAGCTTTTGAGCCCTCTTTTTCCATTTGGCTAATTCTGCTTTTGAAAGCATTCTTCTCCTCATTGGCTTTTTGAACCTCTTTTGGCCAATTGAGTGAGCCTATTTTTCAAGGTGTTATTTTCCTCATCATTTTTTTGGGTCTCCTTTACCAAGGTATTGACTCGTTTTTCATACTTTCCTTGCATCTCTGTCATTTCTCTTCCCAGGTTTTCCTCCGTCTAACTTGCTTTTCAAAATCCTTTTTCAGCTCTTCCAAGGCCTGAGCCCACCCGCCACCCCGCTGGGGTGTCTGGGGTACTGAGGCCCCGCCCTCCACATCTTTCCCTGATGGCAAGAATACGTCCTCATGTTCATCAGATCCGAAGGTCGGGATCATTTGCATTTGTTGAAAAGAACTCTCTATAGTCCTTATTTTTCTTCCCTTTTCTAGGCATTTTCCCAGCCAGTTACTTGACTACTGAGATTCCTTTCCAACCCCCCCGGATCCGCCCAGCTAGTGTTTGGGGTCTGAGATTCAAATGGGCTTTCCTCCTGCCGGCTGTTAATCAGTGAGCTTTAGTTCTGGTGCTGGGGTGGGGGCAGGGCCACCTCCCAGGCTCAGCTCCCTCAGCTTGTTTATGCAGAGACTTTCAGTAATGAAGATCCTGCCTGCTGCTGAGGGAGTTCCTCGGCTGCTGCCGCAGCTGCCTCAGCCACCACCCACACCTCTGCCTCCACCGCTTCCTGGCCCCGTCTCTGCTGCCGCAGCTTCCTCCCAAGGGGGCCCGAGCCACGGAGACACCCCGCTCCCCTCCTTCAGCCCAGCGTCTCTCTCTCACTGACCTGTAGCTTCTGTGGGCGGATGGACTTTCCTGGCTGCCGGAGCTTCCGCCTCTGAAGCCTGCTCGGGTCAGCTTCTCTGGGGCCGTGGCCAAGGCCACGCTGGGGTGGGGTCCGCTTTCCGGGGCACGATGGACCCTGGGGATGGCTCTTCAGGGCTCTCTGGCACGGAAATCTCTTCCACTTCGTTTCTGCACACCTTGTATTGACCCAGAAGTTATGGGGGTCTCTTTTTACATTAATTCTATGGGCTTTGGTTTCGGAGCTCGTAAACGTGCGTCCTTCTACTCCGCCATCTTGGCTCCCATTTCCTCTAATTATTTAAGAACGTTATTCTGAGAGGGGTCCCTGGGTTTCACCAGATGGTCATAAAGGTCAATGACACACAAAAGGTTATATTGGATGACTTCTAACGATGTCAACCCCTACTCTGATGTTCTCTAAGCTTTGAATTTAAAAAGTAAACAACTGAAATGTTTTAGCAGTATATCTTTTTTCATTTAAAAAGCAAACTAATCAAATCAAAATAAATGACCTCCTTGTACATCAATAAATTAGTTTTTTTAAGTCCTTTACCTATCCTACAATTTGTCAAGTCATTTTTTGTTAAAGTAATGGGCAAATGCTCAGAAAGAAGGAAGATAGGCAAGCAGAACAGCTTTAAAAATGACATGTTAAATGTAATATATATATACATTTCATATGTATATAAATTATATATACTATATATGTATGTATATACATATACGTGTGTATATAATGCACATTTTAAAAGTAAATGCTGTCAATGGAAGATTATAGTTTCATATATATAATTCTCTTTTTCTTTTCTTTATCATAAGAATGTTTTCTTTTTGGCATTCATTAAATTTATCATTAAAAATTAATTTAAAAACAGAATGTTAGATTAATTCTTAAGAGGTTTTTAACCTAACTGAAAACAGTGAGATAGCACAGTGGTTGGAGAGCTGGACCTGGAGTTAGGAAAACCAGAATTAAAACCCAGTCTCAGACACTGTGTGACCCTATCTCCCTCAATTTCCTCATTTGTAAAATGGGAATAGCAACAGCACTTCCCAGGGTGGTGGTGAGAATAAAATAATATTTGTAAAGCACATCACAAACCTTGTGCTGTGTAAATGCCAGCTATTAGTGTTATTACCCAGTAATACTAACAACAAAATAACTATTGTTATTAATTATTATTTTTCCCAAGAAGTATTGTGACTTAGGGGGTGGAGAGTTGGCTTCCAATTCAAGGAAACCTGAGTTCAAGTCTTTTGACCTCTCACAGCTTCAGGAAACTCTCGGTAACTAGCAGAATAGATTATGGTTATGTCACAATTAAGATATTTGTTTGTTTGGTTTTTTTTAATCTGGAGAAAGTCCTACAAACAACCTTTAGAACAAGTGGAACAAAAGGCATCCTTAGATGAGAAGAGGGAGTAACAGACACCACCCCATGAGTGACGAAAAAGGAGTCAGATATGGGACACCAGTTCCCAGACCAAACGAGCAAAAAATAGAGCCTGCTGCGGGGATGTCTCCCTTACTTCTTGGCCACACACATACACACACACACACACACACACACACACACACACACACACACACACACACATACATACACTAGAAGAAAAAGCTACCTGGTAGTTTCCTATTTTAAAAAAATATTCTTAATAATTAGGTGCTAAGGTCAGTTATTTCTTCACACTTGACATCTAAGAATCCAGGTTCCTAAAAGGAGGGGAAAAGTGGTGATAATGTTACATCCAAATAACTGAGATGCCTTTGGACGGAGGGGGTGTTGGAGCGATATGGACTGAAAAAGGACTTGAAAGCAACACCCACATTAAATTTTCAAAGTATTGCTTTCAATTAGAGAAGTAGGGAAAAAAATTCCCTGTCAGATTTATGGATAAAGGAGGAGTTTGTGACAAAACAAAGAAAGAGAGAGAATCATTGGAGGTAAAATGGATAATTCTGACTACATGAAATTAAAGGGGTTTTGCACAAACAAAATCAATGCACCCAAAATTAGAAAGAAAGCAGGAAACTGGGGGAAATTTTATAGGAAATTTCTCTGATAAAGGTCTCATTTCTCACATATATGGAGAACTGAGCAAATTTTATAAAAATAAGTTATTCTCTAGTTAACAAATGGTGAAAGGACATGAATAGAAAGTTTTCAGAAGTCAGAACTATCACACCATATTAAAAATGTTCAAAATTACTAAAAATCACTAATAATTGGAGAAATGCAAGTTAAAACAACTCTGAGGTACCACCTCACCTATCAGATTAGCTAACATGACAGAAATGGAAAATGACAAATGCTGGAGGGAATATGGAAAAATAGGTACACTGATGGACTATTGGTACAGCTGTGAACGAGGCAACCCATTCTGGAGAATTATTTGTAACTATGCCCTAAAGGCTATAAAATTGTACATACCCTTTGACCCAGCTACTAGGTATGTATCCCAAAGAGATAAAAAAAAGGTACCCATTTATACAAAAAAATATTTATAGAAGGTGTTTTTGTGCTGGCAAAAAAAATTGGAAATTGAAGGGATGCCCGTCAAGTGGGGAAAGACTGAACAAGATGTGGTATGTGATTACGATGAAATACTGCTATGCTATAAGACATGGTGAAAGGGATAGTTTCAGAAAATCTTCATATGAATTGATGCAAAGTGAAGTGAACAGAACCAGGAGAACATTGTACACAGTATCATCAATATTGCAATGATGATCAACTGTGACTTAGCTAATCTCCAATGACCTAAGACAATTCCAAAAGAGTTAGGATGGAAAATGTTATCCACCTCCAGAGAGTGATCCAATGAACTCTGAGTTCAGATTGAAGCAGATTTTTTTCACTTTATTCTTGCCCTTTTTTGCAATATATCTAATAAAGAAATATTTTTCATGACTTCACATATATAATGGGCATCATATTACTTTTCTTCTTAATGGGTGGAGGTGAAACTGTAGGGAGGGAGAGAATTTGAACTCAAATTTTTTAAATGTTAAGGGGCGGGTTATCACATTCCAGCTGGAGAAGATTAGGATTTGTTTAATTGAGCCTATAAATTTTTACAGAGGAGGAAATTGATGCTGCACAGATGGGAACGGACTTGCCCAAGGTCACAGAGGGATCCTACTTCCTATTTTATTGGAACTGAGATTAAGCTGAAATGGAATCAAGTAGAGTCCAAATCTCAAACTTCAATTATTTGAGCCTTAAGAGACCTCATAGATCATCTTTCTCCAACCATACTATTATATAGGGGGAGGAAGGACAGAAGCCCTGGCTTAGTCATCAAAACAGAAATTAGCACCTGGGTCTGGACTCCTAGGACAGCACATTTTCATTTAGGTTGTTGAAATTAGGCCTCTCTTTGGCCAAACAGTGATTTCATAGCAGCAGCCCTTTTACTCATGACTCAGGACAAGGATCTGGGTAGAGAGGCTGCCACCTCCCAATCTCAGTTCTTTCAGTTACCTCCTGAGCACACAGTCAGTCATCCATTCCCAATCTTACTCCCACCACTAGTCAGCAGGAAACATTTTGCTTTAAGGGACAGAAAATAAAAGGAGACAATGATGGGGGAGGGAGAGAGAGAGAGAGAGAGATTCCTGAGACACCATGGCCCTCCACCTCCCAGGCTAGTCTTAGCCAAGTGAAGTGACTGACCACCCCTACTCAGAATTCCCAGACCCTGAAGGTCACATTTCCTTATAGACAAGACAGTTCAGCCCTGCTTCCCAAAGGGAGAAGCGCACCAAAGGAAGTTTGGGGTTCCTGGGAGAGAAAAATTCAGGGAAATCAGAGATCCCAGAGATATAAGAATACAAAAGCATCTATCCACATGGGAATCCACATCAAGGGCTATGGCCCCAGCTCCCTTGCTCAGGCTTTGATCCCTGTGGCTCTCAGAGGAAGCACTGCCCTCCCATGAACAATGGCTAGCTTCTGGGCAGCCTAGCATATCCCCTTCACAAAAGTAGAAGCCCTGAGAGGCTCACAGAAGGGACTATGTAGTCCAGATTTCCTCTCCACCTAGAGGGGATAAATCTCATGTCCAGCCAGTCAGGGTTCTTCCCACAAAAGGTAACTAGATATAAAGCAAGCCCCTACTCCTACTATCTTATTGCTTACTTATCCTCATAGCTGGGCACAATGCCACAAACCAGGGGACGTGTCAGAAGTGGCTCTTTAAATTTCCCAGTCTGAAGCAAAGCCCTAGTTCAAGTATGCCCCATAAGTAAATCGCTCAATTTGAGGAAAGGTTATTTGGGTACACTGTTCTTTTAAGAAATGCAGAAAAAACATAATCCTAAACGTTGTTCTGTAATTAACAAGCCCAAGGCCCCTGAACTTCATAAAGCTATCCATGGCACATTCTGAGTACCACTTCCTTTTTAACAGCAGTAATCTCAATAATGCACTCCTGAAAGAGAGCCCAGAGAAAAATGTTAGTAAGAAAGAAACCAAACATCACGAGGACAGATGATTCAGCTGTCTCACCCTGATTTAAGATCCATCCTCAAATGATGAACAACAGACATTCTCTTGGAATTCTGATCCTAAATAAGCTTTGATACACTGTCTCCTACACCAAGTACAGTAGGCTATATCTGTACATTTTCAGGAAGACATATATTCTCTTTGGTCCTATATGACTTTTACTTATATTAGTTGGGTTTTCTAACTAACCTCAGCAGAAGTGTTTTCTAGTCATAATTATTTATCATAATTTTATTTATCATAATTAACCAATATACTCCACAGAATTTACTTGGGATATGGAATGCTCTCCATCTTTCCAATACATGATCCTAAAATTTCCTGTCTTTCAAGAGGCAGTTCAAGTCTTACCTATTCCAATAAGTTTTCCCCAGGAAAGCAGAACTTCACTGATCTTACGGTCAGTATCATAGAGTTTAGCACTGAATAGTTTTCCAGTTGCTTCCTGAGTGCCTCTTTCTGTAAGGGAATTGCCAACCCCCAGCCTCTTGGATGGCATTCACTGGTCACGACTCAGGTAAACTGAGGGGAGACTGGTAAGGCATGAACAAGATGGCGCTGGGAGGAAGGGTTCCGCCCCTGTTTTGCTCAAGGCTATTTCCCCGGGCCCTGGGAGAACAAAGAAGGCCCAAGATGTTTTTCTTTCTAGGGGCTACATGTCAGTCCTGGGCAGTCCTGGTCATAGGGATAGTATTTCCTTATTAGGGTAGACTATTTGCTGATAGGTCCACTTAGGGCTCTAGTGTCAGGAAAAAGATAAAAGCACTGCTTGCTGCTACCATAAACGGAGTTCTTCACTATTTTGTCTCCTGCCTCAGTCATTACTTACAGCTCACTCCACCAAGGCCTACAGGCACTGCCGGTCAGATAAGGCCTGTGGGCCTAAGAGATCAGACCCAGTCACCCTAACATCCTTCTACTAGGCATTCAACACAAATTTGTCATCCCCACATATACAATATATTTTTATTTCAACCAAAAGGATGAATAAACTAAATGTCTGTAATGGAATACAATTGTGCCATAAGAAAAGGATGGCTTCAGAGAAACTTAGAAAGATTTATATGACCTGATACAGTGAAGTGAGTAGAACCGGGAGAATGCTATAAAGACAACAACTTTAAAAAAACATAAGATCTCTGATCAATTCCGTAACCAATTACAGTTTCAGAGAATTGATGAAGATCTAGGCTACCCACCACCTGAAAGAGAGATTGTTGATTCAAGCGTAAAACAAGACGTACTCTGTTTTGGACATGGAAACTGTAGGAATCTGTTTTGCTTGACTATACATCTTTGTTACAAGAGTTTTTTGTCCTTTCATCTCTTCTTTGGGGATATTATTTATTTATATTATTATACAGTCCTTCACATTTGATTATTTTGTTCTTTGCATTTCCATTGTTGTATTCATTGTGTAAAATGGATGTTTTTTTAATACTTCTTCCTTCACTTTTCTGTTAATTCATATGTCTTCTCATGTTTCTGTATACTTTATCTTAATCAAGAAATAAAGGAGAGATTTATACTGTCCTTCACATACCTTATATCGTGTTACATTATAATTTTCTGAGCTATTCTTCATAATAGAATTATTTGGTTAAAAAAATTGAGACCCAAGGATTAGGTACCAACATTGTTTTAAATTCCTTTACCACTTCATCTTCCAGGCTTGTAAACAATATTCTACTTAAATTCTTAAGATAGACTTTAAATACCATCTATTCCAACTCTTAAGAAATTAAGGGACAGAAAGATAAAAGTCACACAGCGTGTTAGAGTTATAGGAGAGGTATAACTGGAACTCAGCTCTCTTGACTATCAGTTTAATGCACTTTCTACTACAGCATGATGTCTCCTACTTCCTAGAGGCAGCAGGTGGCACAATGGGTCAAGTTCTGGGTCTAAAAACAGAAAGACCGGAGTTCAAATCTAGCCTCAGACATTTACTAGCTGTGTCATTCTGGGCACATTACTTTACCTTTGTATACTTCAGTTACCTCAACTACAAAATGAAGATCATTTACTATGAGTTTGCTGTGAGGAGCAAATGAGATATCTGCATAAGTGTCTAGTACATAGTAGGCACTAGAAAAAGTGAAAAAACATTCGAATTGGAGCAGGAAAACCTGTATTCAAAGCCTGACTTTATCACTTTATGACACTTTGTGTGACATTAAAAAGCTATTTAAACTCTCTGGATCTGTTTCCCTAATTATAAATTTAAAAAAACTGGATTTGATGGATATGAAGTCTTTTCCAGTCTTAAATCTATGATCCCATGAACAACACAAATATGTCACTATTATTATTCATGTTTATATAGTACTTATCTGACAATGATACCATATTATTCCCATTTTACAAAGAAAAAACTGAGGCTGAGAGGTTAAGTGAATCACATGGATCGTAACTGTCAGAGTAAGCGCTCAAACCTAGATTTCCTGTTTTCATGTCTAACACTCTTTCCATTATATAGTTGACTCCTAAAAGAAGAAATCTCTTCTACTGACTCATTATCATTACCTTCCTTCTCTACACTCACACAACCACCACCCTAGTACAGCATCCTTTCCTTACTTACTAAGCCACCATCCTAATTCAACTGTTCTTTAATTCCTGCCTAAAATATTGCAATAGCTTCCTGACTGATATCCCAACTTAAACTTCCCTCCTCCAATTTGGCTTCCACATACATAATTACCAGTGATAGTCCTAAAACACAGCTTTAAGAATGTCTCTCCCCTATTCAAAAAATTCCACAGGCCCCCTATTGCCTCTAGGACAAAATGTGAACTCCTTTGTGTGACATTTCATGTTCTTCATAATCTGGCATCTGCCTACATATTACTCATTTCCACAGACTTAACTATCCAGCCAAATTTGCCTTTTTGCTATTCTTTACATGTGACATCCTCATCTCCATTTCTTTTACATAGGCTGTCTGCCATGTCTGGAATACACACCTCAAAATCTCTAGCTTCCTCCAAAACTCAGCTTAAGCCTCATTTACTACATAAGTCCTTCCTTTATCATCCTGGCAGCTAGTTCCTTGTGACTTTTGTGTTTATTATTTTCTATCCACACATATACATGTGTTTGTGCATGCATACATGGGTGCATTATATACATATGCACCCAAGTTGTCTCCCATGCCTCTTAGAATTTAAGCTTCTTGAGGGAAGGGACTATTTCCTGTTTATCTTTGTATCTTCATTCTTTAGCATAATGCCACATCAGGTGTTTAATAAATGTTTTTTCATCACTTCAACCAAAAACATTTTGACTGGTAAATATTTAGTTATTGACATAATCAAAAGGCTATACTTAATACCTTTTACCTTAAAGGACAGTGATGATAAATTTGTTCTTTACAAGTAATAAAAATATCACTGTCATTCTAAACTCATATATATATATATATATATATATATATATGTCACTTTAAAATTTGCAAAAATGCTTTATGTTCATTGTTTCATTTGGACTTCACAATAACCTTGGAGACAAAAAATACTGTAAGCATTATTATTTCCATTTTAAAAATGAGGAAACAAGTGCAAAGATTAAGAGACTAGCTCACCCTGTCAGAGGCAGTATTAGAATACAAGTCTTCCTAATTCCCAGTCCAGCATTCTATTCGTTACAATACACATTATGATCATTTTATTACAATATAATCTTGTTGCAATTGATACACTCTTTGTTTAGACTCTTTCCTACGCATTTTGGCTAACAGTAACACATTCAGACAAATGACTGTTCAAGCTACAATAATAAAAATTGGCATTACTATGTACAAAAACAGTTTGGGTTATATTGGCAAGGAGAATTTTTTTCCATCCACAACAAGGTTCTATCTCAATTTTAGTGACTTATTCTCCAATCTAAAGAGCCGGTTACCTATTTTTAGTAAGTATCCGCAAAATCATATGTACTTTGCACTTAGAAGAGATAAGGATTAATCAGTTAACACTTTAAGACAAAGGTATGTTCAAAAGCTATGCCAAAAGGCCATTTCTTTTGAGACTACGTGATTGATGGGAGCTGAGATAGCAGAAATCTTAATCTGAGAGAGGAAAAAGGAAGTTATGTTTCCTCAACAGTTATATTCGTATATGATTTGTGCAACCACAAGAATTGATGCATGAGTAATACTGAGTGTTTCTAAGGCATTCACAAAGACTGGCAAGTCATCCCCAACTGAAACATGGATACTTCTTTAATATCACAAAGTTAGTAAAAATTGGTTTCAATAAATAATACTGCAGTGTGTTATCTATCATAGAGATTAGAATCTGAAAATCTTCCAGTAGGTAATACACACACATACTTTAATCTTTTATCCAAAAAACTTTTGCAATCCCCTTAATAATAATTAATAATAAATAATAATATGAGAATAATAATCCTCATATTTAATCAAGAAAATTAAGGAATTATGTATGAATGTCTAACAAAATAATTTGGCAGCTAGTTTCCAGGAACTTCCTCCACTTGCTCATTGAGAGGTGCAAGCAAAAGCATAAGATTTACTCTTCTAAAAGGATTTAGTAGTAAGAGTCTAGAACATTAGTAGGATCATAAACAATGAAGTGGAAGGGAATTTGGAGAGAAACCATCCTGCCCAATCTCATTTTACAAATGAGGAAACTGAGACCTACAGAGTAGAAGTAAATGGCAGAACGGGAATTTGAACTCAGATCTCAAAGAAAAGACTGGCTACCCTTTCTACAATGCTACTTTGTTAGGTAGTTCTTACTCCGCTTACAACTTATAAAGCTGTTCATAATAGAAAATCTCTGTAGCAAAAAGCAGCACTTTCCCCCAAAGTTTGTGGGATATCACCTTGAAAAATGTTTAAAGTGACAAAATACTTTTATAGAAAGAGGAATTGATTTTGTAAGTTAAAAAAAAGTGTATTCATTTTTGTATCACTGATAAAATCCTGTCGGTGCTTATATAAATTTGAGTAAATTTTCTGGTAAGCACAATACTGAAAAATCTCTTCTTCCTTTTTAAAAATGAAATGGCAATTACATTTGAGTATTTCTCCAGCTTTGTCTGACATAAGACAGACACTGTTGGAAGATGTATTAAAAACATGAGTAGACTTGAGTAAAGTAAGGAAAGCTCACAAGAGGGGCCTCAAGCTGCTTAATTAGTTTTTACTTAGTTAACAGATGTTCTTAAATTGTGTAGACAATCTGGCGTAGTCTAAATGACACAGCATAGAACTTGGGTCACATGTTTATCCCCTGTTCAGTGATCGACCACTTAGAATTCCAATCTGCAGAAGTTTTTCTGATTTTGCAACCAGTAGTATACGGGTAAATGTTTAACTGACTCTGTACAGAGGACACAAGACACTTTTAAATTTAATCCCCATTATTATTTTAATAATCTTAGGTCTCCACAACAATAAACAAAGCTAGCAATAATCAATAGAGATAGCAATAAATCAGGTACTGATTTCCAGGTTTGCTGACTTCTAAATACCGGTTTGAGCAGTATCTATCTAGCATGCCATAGGCTACCATTCCCAAACTTAAAAGACCCATACTTAGAAAGTCTACTGTCCCCACTGTTCCCTAAAAAAACTCCAAAACAACAAAAGCAAAAACTTTGTACTACTGCTGCCAAGCAATCTATTGTGGCAAAACTTGGAAATCTTTTTTTCAAAAACCAGAATCCATGAATATCTATGATACTCTACTTATCTTTATTCTGGACCATTTGATTCCACATTCCCAGAATCTAGAACTCAGAACAGTACTATTAGTACTATAATCTAATTGAATTAACAGCTAAATAGGCTTTTATGAGATAGTGTGAGACCCTATTTACCATTTTGAGTGCTATGGGAAATTGTGTTTCCTAGTTTTAAAAAATTTAGAAAATATTTTGGGGCACAATACTCATTGTAACTTGGGAGTTTCCTGAACCTCAGTCCATCCCTATATTTTTGGAGGAGTAAGGCTTCAAAAGATCAAAATATTTTACACCTCTCTTCTTTCTTTAACTCTATCTAAAATATCCAACCACTACTGAAGACAGGCGCAAGTGCAGAAATATTACTTCCTTAAATATCTGTGTCATGCTGTGATTTTTTTCTTGTGCCTTAGGAAAGGATTCGGGAACTCAACAGTAACATATGCCACCTGATATATCAAACACAAAGAGAGAAAATGGTGAATACTACACTAATTTTACTATGCTGCAATAGTCAACTTCATTTTAGGACCCAAACCTGACTAGAAAGGACACTCAAATAAAAGGTGAGGCAGGAAGCCATGAAAAAAAATCCTTAAGTTCTTGGGCATCTTACACTGTCTTCTCTCCTTTCCCCTCAATCTTCCTATTTTATAAACACCCAACCTTCAACTTATAATTTCTACCAAAAATGAAACGCACAAAAAATGTGAATTGTTTTTAAAATGTTCACTAAGAACATGGTTCCAAGCATGGACACCCCCAATGCTTAAATGCCACATTGCTGGCACTCCAACAAGAAACTGAAGACTTCTCTGGGTCTTCTCCTAGCTTAACTTTCTGCAGCAGGCACACATACTTGAAAGAAACTTACAAGCCATCTGGATTTTATAAGCCATAAACACTACTTGGAAGCATAGTACTACTTCCAGAGAGACAAAGGAAGAGTTGTAAAGTCATCATTTATTACATATGTGCATGTCTCTCTATATATGTATATACACACATAGACATATGCACATATACATGTAAGTAGATAAATGAATTATATAAATATGTATAGATAGATATATAGATATATAATAAATATGTAGATATATAAATTATATAAAACATGTTTTACATGTTCACATATATTACATAAATACATATGCTACCTCTCCCCCCTTTTTTTTAATTAATATCACCTCTATTATTTTTACTTCTCAAAAAACCAGCCACCAATTATACTTGCCCCATCCACATAATTAAAGGCCATCTTCGGGGAACCACAAATTGAGTCATTAATATCACCGAGAATTTTCTTGATGCAAACATGTTTAACTTCTTTCTACTGCACCCTGGGAGAAAAATATAGTGCTCCTATTGAGAATAATGGTGTTGTTTACTAAAGAGGTCCATTCTCCTTTTTGGAGTATCAAGCTTTTCTGATGGTGAAAAAAGTACCCAGCTCTGGCTAACGGCCAGGCTTCAATCCAGTGGCTCGCTAGTTCCTTTAATAATTGCGCTGGCAACCAATAAAGCCCTAGCCAGACCTTTGCTAATTACCATCCCTTTAACTTGCTGCCCACAGATTTTCATCTGGAGGGGAAGCTGCCGCTGGAAAACGGCAAAACTAACTGCAGCACGTCCAAAATGCTTGCAAGAGGCGTACAAACTACATATGGCAAACAAGTTTTCCAAAAATTCCACCTCCTGCCTTCCCTGCTCTCCTTCCCCCATGCTGACGTTTCCTGCTCTGTTTAATAAAGGAGGAAAAACAAGCCTGCCTTCTGGTCTCCTCTTTCTGAAGACTGCTCCCAAACTTAAGGTAGACCCCACTGATATCGAGATCTGCTACCCCAAAAGGGAGGAGAAGTTCTGCTCCCGCTTCTTCCCGCCCCCAAGGGGACTCCACTAGCGGGATCCCCTCAGACCGATCTGTCCCAGAACCCCCTAAAGCAGGGCTGTTTGAGAGAACTCTCCAAGAGAAGTGGCGCTGACTGCCCACCCGCCCCGCCTTGAAATCCTTCCTTCCCCATTCCAAAGAGGCACGCTGTAACTCCCATACACCCCAACTCTGGCAAATGCTGGGGCACGCAGGGCCTCTCACCTTGAGCTAGAGCCTGAGAGCAGACGAGAAGAACGAGCAGAAGGGGTACTGCCGGCCAGCGCCCCATGGTCATCCCGCCCTGAAAGTTCACTCCAGTCCTCGGAAGTTTGGCAGAGCTGCCTGTGCCTTCCCAGGCTCTTTTCGTCCGCCTCGGTATCCCGGGACCTGTACCAGAGGAAGCAAAGAGAGGGCCGATCGTTCTCCTGGAGAAAGCAGGGTACGAGGGTGGAGCGGGGAGGGGCAGCGGGTGCTGAAGATGATAGAGGCGCAGCAGTTAAGTTTCCAGCCTGCCAGCCAAGGGGTGGGGCACTACGCCCGCTCTTTGTACGGCTCCCTCCCTGGTAGGGAGAGGACGCACCCAGCCCTCTGCACCCACCAATCAGGACCCTGCGTGGGGCCAAGGAGAGGGGTGGCCATGAGCAGCATTTGGTCTGGATCCCCGAGCCGCGCCCTAGGAGGCGCCGCCTCTGCAGCAGCGGTAACCCCAAACGCTCCAGTAAAAGAGTCGCAGCCTTAGCTCTCCCGGCTCTCTTCCCTCCGAGCTCCTGTCCAGGGCGAGAAGCACGCCAGAGGATTCCGGCCATCTGCTGCTTTGAGGGTTTGCAGCCTGGAGTGCCTGTAAAGGGACTGGGGCATGGGGGAAAGGCAAGTCGGCAAAGAGGGAGTGCCCCCCAAAATGTAAGCCACTGTTTAGGGGTTGGTTGGTTTGGACAGAGATTTAATTCATCAGAAACTACACATAAAACTCTTGCTTGGTGAGATGATGTCGGATGGACTCCGAAATGGCCCAGAGCCTAATTTTCTCACACTCTGAAACAAGAAACAAGATGTTCCTAACAGAGCCCTGAGTCACTGGCCTCCCCTCCAAAATGGCACTGCCTGTGGAAATGCGAATGATCTTTTGGTTACTCTTGTTTTCTACTCTCTCCACCGCCACCACCCCCTACCCCAATTCTCTAGAAAGAGCTTGGATTGAAGTTCCTTGTCGGATTGATCCACTAGGACTACACAATTTCTTTTCTAGCTCTTGGACTAGAAAATCCCTAATTTGTTAAGATCATTGATGACAGAATGAATAAAAATCCCATCACCTCTTCCATCCCCTAGACCAGGGTGGGGAAACCTGAGACCTTGAACTGGCATGTGGCAGTCTAGGTCTTCAAATGGGGTCCAAACTTCATGGAATAAATCCCCTTAATAACAGAATTTGTTCTGTAAAAACCGGGACTTAGACAAAAGGCCTCACCCAAAGACCTAGAAGGCCACATGTGGCCTCAAGGAAAAAGCTAGACTAAAGTTTCTTTTATTAAAAAAACAAAAACACTCTGCATTTTCTTTAGAAACAGAATTGAAAGGGTTTAACACACCTCCTTATGTCCTAATCCTAGATTAAACATTAACTACCAAAAAGTAATTTTAAAAAAATGATATTCTGAAAAATAACCTTTTTCAGCACTTAGTACATAGTGTTCAACAAATATTTAATAATAATGAGTGGAGTTGTGGTTTTAAATAGGAAATATATCCCTATGTGTGAAAGAGGAAATATGGCATGGGGAGAAAGCAGCTGACTTGGGAGTCAGAAAGACCTGGTTTCAGACACTGTCTTTGACACATACTGGCTGTGTGTGACTGGGCAGATCGCTTAAACTCTCCATACCTCTAAAGATTATAAACTGCAGAGAAAGTGCCAACTAGAATTGGGAGAAGGATTTAACTCCTTCAGTATTTCCTCTGTCACTGAGAGCAGGAATCTAATTCCAGTCCCTAACTGAACATAACCTCAGTTTAATTCTTTCAGTGAAGAACTGCTCTGAATTTAAATATTTCTCTCAGAACTCTGAAAACTGAAATGATTTGCTGCCACAAACCTCTTATTCTTTGCCCCTTTGCTAAAATTGTAAATTGAAGTAGAGCTTCCATAGTTGAGTCTGTGCTTTCCAGAAGCAGAGGTATTTAATCAACAATGTTTATTATCTATTCCTTTAAATGGATTTGACATGCATTGGATCTTTACTCTTAGAGGAAATATTCTGAAAACTGTTTGATTGTAGTACTATTTTTGGCTCAGAAAATTAATTTGTTAACACTTTGCACACAGTTCAAACTAACTACAAGAGGTCTTGATTTCATAATGTGCAATAAAATTAATTAAAAGAATCTGAAGCAAATACATGTTTGGATGTGCCCAGTGTGTGTTTGCTTTGTCTGATGATCTAATTTACCCTTAAGAATAAATGGTAGGGAAGGGGTGTCTGAGGAGGGGAATGGTGAGTGCACTCACTCTCTGCGCTGTTCCTCAGTCATCAGTTCTTTTGGCTTTATGGTTTAGCTCTGTAGTTCCCTACTGGGAGTGCTTCATCATCTGACAGGGCAAGTCCCTCACAGATGAATCACACATGACATGAAGCAAGCAGCAAAAAATTCTGCATTGTTGACCAGAACCAGGAAAGCCAACTCTAAGCATCTGCCATGAGCAGTGGATGGGCTGGAGCAGGAGAAGGGAGATGGAGAAACATCTCCCTCGTTATTCATTTGTTACAAGTGAAGCATTTAAGTGGAGATATTAGTAACTGCGATGGGGAAAACAGAAAGGGAGAGAACAGTGACATATTTCAAGAAAGTACAAAGAAGAAGAAAATACTTCTGATAGAAAACTCCAATTTCAGATTTAAAAGAGAAAAAGGTAAACAGAATAATTGGTCTTTCCCTAATATGATGATTACTATCCATTTAAAACCAAAAGCACAGGCAAAATCCAGATGGAGTAAAAGGAAGCAGCACAGTTGAGATCCCCTCCCTCCCACCTCAAAAAAAAAAAAAAAAAAAGAAGCCTCTTCCAAAGATATCTAGAAAACACCAGACCAAATCGTGATGGAAAAATCCAAGAAAAAGTCACAGTGAATCATTATTCCAGTCCAGAACTGAATAGAGAGATAGTCAAGGAGGTATTTAGACATTGGGAAACAGGTCTGGCCAAAAGCACACCATGCATATATTGCTTCAGCACTTTAGGGAAAGGCTGTACGCAGATCAGAACCCGGAGTGGGATGCTTCCAGACCCACAACAGGACTCCATGTGGAAACAGGTGCCAAAAATAGCTTCAGGTCCAGATTAGAGGTTTAGGGCAGACTGTGCCCAGACATGGCAGGGCTTTGAAGGCAGGATTGAGAGAAGGCTCAGAGAAGGAAGTTCAAAAGCAAGGAACAGTAATGTGCTGCTGATGCTAGGAGTAGAGCAATCTCAGTTCCAGCCCCTAACCCAGACTAAACGAGGTATGTGGAGGAAAAACCAGGGCAGCAATCATAAACCAAAGGGAAGCCTATTGTTCTTTTTCTCTGAATCATTCAAGCTTTCCAGCTGAGTGATAGTAGCTGAATCCAACAGCAGTCTACTGTTTCTCAGACCCAAACCCAAGACAGGGATTTGCTGAGCTTAGACCAGGAAGGCAGCAATCAGTCTTTGCCCTGGATTAGAATACTTTGGGAGCACTGAAAGCTTGAAGGTCTCTAGCCTAAGTTATCCCGGAGATCCTGGAATAAAACAATACTCAATATCTAAATAAAGTTTGTTGTTATTGTTTAGTGGTTTCAGTCACGTCCAACTCTTCTTGATCCCATTTGGGGTTTTCTTGGCAAAGATACTGGGGTGGTTTGCCATTTCTTTTTCCAGTTTATTTTACGGTTGAGGAGCAAAGGCAACTAGTGAAATGACTTGCTCAAGGTAAAAGGTTAATAGCTAATAGGAGTCTTTGAATCTCAGTTTCAACACTCTATCATGCCACCTACTGAACTACCCCAATAATACCTCAATTTAATACCCCAACCAAGATCAGCCCAGACGTTCTCTCCAAAAGTGTGTCAGAGTCAGCTTGGTTCTACCATAAACTCTGTCAGAAAGAAGTCTGGAAGAAAGAGTAAAATACCCTAAAATTCCACCATTAAAAGCTGTTGTGGTGATGGAAACACTTGAGACCAAAATCCAGAAGAGTATGACTCCAAACTATTTACAAACAAAACCTTAAAGAAAAACACAACTTTAGCACAAATTTATCTGAACTTGTTGGAACAGATGAAGCAAGAGTTGTTTTTTTTTTTTAAGAAGTTTTCTTTTTTATATAAATAAAATGAGAGAACTAAAGAAAAAATGGAAAAGAAATGAGAAGTGTGGAAGAAGGAAATGGAAAGGTAATTAACAGCTTGACACAAGAAATACAAAAACAACATACTTGAATATTGGAAGGGACCAAATTGAAGCTAATAATTCTATGAAACAACAAGAAATATTAAGACAAAATAAAAAAACAGAAAATAGAAAAACAATGCAAGGTATCATACAGCAAAAGCAACTGGCCTGAAAAACAAATGGAAGAGGAAAAAAATTAAGAATTATTGGAATTCTTGAAAGACAAAAAAAAGAACCTAGACATCATATTAAAAGAAATCATAAAAGAAAATGGCAAAATATCCTAGAACCAGAGGACAAAATAGGAATAGAACTCTGATTGACAGTGAATAATCAAGTTTCTGGAGAACTAATGATGAAATATGCTTTGTAGCCCCTAATTTCTTTTGAATGGACACCTAGTTCTGACTCCACAGCCAATCAGAGTGATGACTGGCAGACCAGAACCAATTACAGAATGTCTGAACTCCAAATTTTTCTGAGGCATTTCTATGACATATCATAACTATCTCAGAAATAGGATTTCCAACCAAAAAATTATTTCATAGAGCTAGAAAAAAATAATAACAAAATTCATCTGGAATAACAAAAGTTCTAGAATATCAAGGGAATTAATGAAAAAAAAAATGCTAGGGAAGGTGGCCTAGGCATACCAGATCTTAAATTATATTACAAAGCAACAATCATCAAAACTACTTGGTACTGGCTAAGAAACAGAATGATGGATCAGTGGAATATGTTAGGTACATAAAACACGGTAGTAAATGACTATAGTAATCTACCGTTTGATAAACCCAAAGACTCTGATATCTGGGATGAGAACTTGCTATTTGATAAAAATTACTGGGAAAACTGGAAAATAGTATGGCAATAACTGAGCATAGACCAATATCTTGCACTGTATACCAAAATAAAGTCAAATTGGTTCAAGATTTAGATATAAAGGCTGATATTATAAGCAATCTGGGAGAGCAAGGAATAGTTTACCTGTCTGATTTATGGAGAATAGAAGAATTTATGACAAAACAAGTGATAGAGAACATTATGAAATGCAAAATGAATAATTTTAATTATATTAAATTGAAAAGTTTTGTACAAACAAATTCAATTCAACCAAGATTAGGAGGGAAGTAGAAAACTGGGAAAGAATTTTTACAACCATTGTCTCTGATATATATAGATATAGATATATAGATATACATATACACACATTATTTCAGTTATAAAATAACTAAATTAAAAATAAACTAAAATATATAGAGTATTGAATCAAATTTATAAGAATACAAGTCATTTACTAATTGATAAATGGTCAAAGGATATGAATAGGCAGTTTTCAGAGGAAGAAATCAAAGCTATCTACAGTCACATGAAAAAATGCTCTAAATCACTATTGATTAGAGAAATGTGAATCAAAACAACTCTTAGGTACCACATCATACCTCTCACATTGGTTAACATGATAAAGCAGGAAAATTATAAATGCTGGAGAAGATATAGGAACATTGAAATATTAATTCATTGTTGGTGGAGTTGTGAACTGATCCAACCATTCTGGAGAGCAATTTGGATCTATGCCCAATGAGCTATAAAAATGTGCATATCTTTTGATCTAGTAAACCCACTTCTATCCCAAAGTGATTATAAAAATGGGAAAATGGACCCACATATTAAAAAAATATTTATAGCAGCTCTTTTTGTTGTGGCAAAGAATTGGAAATTGAGAGGATACCCATCAATTGGGGAATGGCTGAACAAGCTGTAGTATATGAATGTAATGGAATACTATTGTGCTATAAGAAATAATGAGTAAGTGGACTTCAGAAAAACCTGGAAAGACTTATATGAACTGATGCTGAATGAGGGGAGCAGAACCAGGAGACTTGCACACAGTTACAGTCATATTGTGCGATGACTAACTTTTGATTGACTGTTCTCAGCAATGTAAGATTCTAAGACAATTCCAAAAGACTCATGATGGAAAATGCTATCCACATCCAGAGAAAGAATTATGGAATCTGAATGCAGATCGAAGCACACTCTTTTCTCTCTCTCTTTTTTGTTTTGTTTCTTCTTTCTTGTGATTTATTCCACTGGTTATAATTCTTCTTTGCAACATGACTAATGTGAAAATATGTTTAATGTGAATGTATATATAGAGCCTATATCAGATTGCCTGCTCTCTTGGGGAGGAGGGAAGGAGAAGGGATGAGGAGATGATGGGAAGAGGAGGGGAGAGAGGGGGAGAAAATTTAGAACTCAAAAACTTGCGGAACTGAATGTTCTAAACTAAAAATAAATAAATAAATACATTGATTTTTTAAAAAGAAAGAAAAAAAGAAACAGGCTTTCCAAACTTTTCTATATGGGGAATTGCATTTGTTGAGTATGCTGATATTTTCTCGTAATGGCTGGGCTCTCAGCCAGGCTTCCATTACACACACATTGGTTCTGTCTAAAAATATGTCTCATCCTACACCTTTGGTCCGTTACTGCTTTGCCAGGAGTTAGGAACCATTATTCATAATTACTTTTCTGCAATCTTAACAGTTCATTAAATTGAGCAGACTTCTTAAGTCTTTCAAAGTTGTTTTCCTTTATTATGTTATAGTCATTATTACAAGTTTTTCTCCTGCTTCTGTTCACTTCACTCTGCACCAGTTCTTTTGAGTTTTATCAGATTTTTCGGAATCCATTTTCATAATTTCATAAGGCTCATAATGTTCATTATACAATAATCTACTCATCCATTCCACAACTGGTAGACTTCTCCTGAGTTTCCTATTCTTTGTCACAACAAAAAATTCTGATATGTGTAAATGTTGTCCCTTTTCTACTTTTTAAAACTCACTTTGGATTATATACTTAGTAGTAGTATTTCTGGGCAAAAGTATATACATATATGCATATATGTATATTTATGTATATGTGTGTATTAGTTATTTGAGGGAATTTCAAATTGCTTTCCAGAATGGCTGGATCAATTTATAGGGTTAACAAGAATATATTAATGGGACTGCCCTACCGTAACTCTACTAATAATAGCCATTTTCCTTTTTGGTCATCTTTGCAACTAGTTGGGTTTGAAGTAGAGCCTTGCAGTTGTTTTAGTTTTCTCTTGTTGTTACTGATTTAGGACATTTTATTATGATTTCTGATAGATTACTGATCTTCTTTTGAAAGCTAGTTATTTATATTCATTGACCATGTAGCTATTGGAGAATGGCTGTTACTCTTAAATATTTGAATCGAATGCCAAAATATCTTAAATATCAGACTTTTGTCAGAAAAATTTGCAACAAGGTTGTCCTCCCCACTATTTGCCTTCTAATTTTAAATACATTGATTTGGGTTTCTACATAAACTTTTCATCTTTATGGAACCCAAATTTCTGATTTATCATCTATGATATCTTTCACTTCTCTGGTCAAGTGCTTTTATCCATTGTTATAAAAATCACCTTCTTCCCAATTTTTCTAATTTGTTTACTTAACTTTTTTATATATAGTTCCTTTATCTGTTGGAGCTTATAGTATGCTGTGTGAGATTTTAGTCAAAACCTAATTTTGACTAGACTGCTTTCCAGTTTTCCCAGCAGTTTTTAATGAATTTTGATACCTATTCTAGCTATTGTAATCTTTAGGTTAATTGAAAACCATGCTATTATGTCTATTTGTTTAAGGGTCTTATCTACTTAACCTGTTCCATTGACCAACTTTTCTATATTTTATCCACTACAAATAGTTTTTTAAATTTCTTTTTAAAAATTAATCTATTATTTTTCCCCATCTCTCCCCTCTCACCCACTCCAATATGACATGTGTTCTGATTACTCCTTCTCCCAGTCTGACCTCCCTTCTCTCTCCCACCTTTATCCCCTTCCCTCTTACTTTCTTGTAGGGCAAAATAGACTTCTATACCATATACATACATACATACATACATACATATATATATATATATATGTATATATATATATATATATATATATATATAAAATTTCCCAGTTGCATGTAAAAACAATTTCTAGCATTTCTTTTTAAAACTTTAAGCTCCAAATTCTCTTCCTTCTTCCCTCCCCACCCATCCTCATTGAGATGACAAGCAATACAATGTAGGTTATACATGTGTAATTATGCAAAACACTTCCATAATAGTCTTGTTGTAAAAGACTAACTATATCTCCCTCCATCCTATCCCACCCCCCTACTTACTCTATTTTCAACTTTTTTTCCTATCCCTTTTCAGAAGTGTTTGCCCACCCCCCGCCCCAATCTTCCCTCTGTTGTTATCATCCCCTCCTCCCTTATCCACTATCCTCTTACTTTCCTGTAGGATAAGATACACAATTGAGTCTGTATGTTATTCCTTCCTTAAGCTAAATCTGATGAGAGTAAAGTTCACTCATTTCCTCTCACCTCTTCCCTCTTTCCCTCCATTGTAAGACTTTTTCTTGTTTCTTTTGTGTGAGATAATTTATCCCATACTATCTTTCCCTTTCTCCTTCTCCCAATATGTTCCTCTTTCACCCCTTAATTTTAGTTTTTAGATATCATCCTTTCATATTCAACTCACCCTGCTATCTATCCATCCATCTATCTATCTATCTATCTATCTATCTATCTATCTATCTATCTAATCTATCTATATTTCCTCCAGCTACTACAATACTAAGCAAGGTCTCATGAGTTATAAATATCATCTTTCCATGTAGAAATGTAAACAGTTCAACTTTAATAAATGCCTTAAGATTTCTATTTCCAGTGTACCTTTTCATGCTTCTCTTGATTGTGGTATCTGAAAGTCAAATTTTCTATTCAGCTCTGGTCTTTTCAGTAAGAGTGCTTGAAAGTCCTCTATTTCATTGAAATTCCATTTTTTCCCCTAAAGTATTATACTCAGTTTTTCTGGGTAAGTGATTCTTGGTTTTAATCCTAGTTCCTCTGACCTCCAGAATGTCATATTCCAAGTCCTTCAATACTTTAATGTAGAAGCTGCCAGATCATGTGTTATCCTGATTGTATTTCTGCACTACTTAAATTATTTTTTTCTGGCTGCTTGCAATATTTTTCCCTGACTTGGGATCTCTGGAATTTGACTAAAATATTCCTAGGAGTTTTCCTTTTGGGATCTCTTCCACAAAGTGATCAGTAGATTCTTTCCATTTCTATTTTACCCTCTGGTTCTAGAATATCAGGGAAGTTTTCCTTGATCATTTATTTATTATTTAATTTATCTATTCACTTATTTATTCATTCATTTATTTATTTATTCATTCATTCATTCATTCATTTGTTTCTTTTTTTATTGATAATTTCTTGAAAGTCGATGTTTAGGCTCTTTTTTTTTTGATCATGGCTTTCAGGTATTTCAAAAATTTTTAAGTTATCTCTCCCGCATCTATTTTCCAGGTCAGTGGCTTTTCCAATGATATATTTTACATTGTCTTCTGTTTTTTTTCATTCTTTTGGTTCTGTTTTATAATTTCTTGATTTCTCATAAAGTCATTAGCTTACATCTGCTCCATTCTAATTTTGAAGTAATTATTTTCTTCAATGAGCTTTAGGACCTACTTTTCCATCTGGCCAATCTTACTTTTTCAGGCATTCTTCTCTTCATTGCCTTTTTTGGACCTCTTTTGCTATTTATATTAGTCTATTTTTAAAAGTGTTATTTTCTTCAGCATTTTTGGGTCTCCCTTAGCAAGAAGTTGACTTGTTTTTTTCATTATTTTCTTGGCTCACTCTCATTTCTCTTCCCAGTTTTTCCTCTACTTCTCTTACTTGATTTTCAGAATCCTTTTTGAGCTCTTCCATGACCTGAGCGCAATTTATATTTTTCTTGAAGACTTTTCATGTAGGAGCTTTGACTTTGTTTTCTTCGCGTTGTATGTTTTGATCTCCTTTGCCAGTAAAGTAAGATTCTATAGTCTGACTTTTTTTCCTTTGCTTGTGTTCCTAGTCAAATATTTGACTTTCTAACTCTTTATCAAGGTAGGATCTGCTTCCAGTGGGGGTGGGGTAGGGGTCAGGATGTATATACTGTCCCAGGCTTCAGGGGTTTATCAGCGGCTCTATCCCGATCTGTTAGACCAGAGCTCCATAAGCTGCTGCTACTACTGCTGTTACTGTTGCAAGCACCGCTGCAGCTACTGCCTCCTCCTCCTCCCTGGGGTTGGAGCCAGGACCCCAGCCATAGCATGCTCCTCTCCCACTCAGGTTGGACAGAGTTTTCCCACTGACCTTTTATACTATCCTCTTCATTTGTTATGATTTTTTTTAATATTGATAATTATTTTTTTCTTTTTATCAGATTAGCTAATAATTTTTATTAGTTTTTTGTTTTCAAAACAAGCAGCTTGTGGTTATTTTAATTTTTTTCAATTTTGTTTATCTTTTCTTTGATTTTCAGAGTTTTAATATTTGTATTTAGAAATCATTTATATTCTGGTTTTCTAAGTTTGTTATTTTTAGTTGCATGTTCAATTTGTTGATTAATTCTTTTTCTCTTTTGTTACTGAAAATGGTTGGAGATATACATTTTCCTACATGAACTAACTTCACTAAATCACAAAAATTTTGTTACATTGTCTGAAAGTTAATTTGCTTTCATTGTTTTATCTATTGCTTCTATGGCTTATTATTTGAGATATCAAATTTTAGAATTAAATTATTTAATCTCTATTTGAATCCCTTTCTCAAATGCTCTTTATAATAATTTTATAATGCTCTGGTCAGTAAAGGATATATTTAATATTTCAAACCTTCTGCATTTATTTATTTAGTTTTTGTGCTACCTTATTGTTAATTTTTATAGAGGTGCCATGTATAGATGAGATTATACACACACATACATATATATACATATTAGTATATATGTGTGTATTTGCATAATATATGCATGCATACTATATGTAACTTAGAAAGATAAATACATTTGAACTGCCAGAGAGTCTGAAAGAGGATGAAATTGTTACATTCTGGTAGGTGGAAAAAGGATGTGTTCCTTAAGAATTCCATAGAATTCAAGGGTCACTGGGAGAGTTAAATAACAGATAGATTGTCACATAAAGCATACATACATACATATGTACATACTTGCATTTCTTTGTTTTCATTCAGTAATTCCCAGATTTTCTAAAATTCTATTCAAATTTTTTACTTCTTTCCTGTTTAATCATTAAATTTTTCTACTTCTCAAAGAGATTCATCATGATCCCAAAATATTAGTTTTGTTGTCCATTTCTTGCTATAATTTGATTAACTTTTCATTTTTAGATGTCTTGCTGTTTGATGCATATATGTATATTTCTTATATGTGTATATTTACATATATGTAACATTTCATTTTATTTTCTATGGTACTTTTAAGCATAATAGAATTCCTTTATCCTTTTTCATCTTGTCCTTTTCACTGTTGCCTTGCCTTACATTATGATTGCTCCCTCTGCTCTTTTGAATTTATCTAAGGCATAATACATTTTCTAGTCTCTCATTTTAACTGTGTGAATCTTTGTTTGTTTTAGGTGTGATTTATTTAAATAACATATTTCTGGCTTCTGATATTGAGTCTATTCTCTGCTACTTTCCATTTTAATAGATGAGTTCTCATTTGTGTTCATGGTTTTTCTTATCATCTGTGTTTTAGCTACAATCACATCCTCTTCTATTTTCTCCTTCCTCCCTTTTTCCCTCTTTTTAACAAAAAAAGAGAAGTAATTAAAGAGAGGAAATCAAAACCACGCTATTAAGTTATAATGAAAGTGGTCTATTCATCCTCCTCTACCCTTCATCAAGGCTGGACTCCATTCTCTTGTTCTTAAATTTTGTTTTTCTCGTTTTTAATCTCACTTTTAAAATATACTTTCTAAAGTTGAGTTGTTGTCTTTTTTTAAAATGTGACTATTCCCTTCCTAAGTTTACCCTTCCTCTTAAACATTTCCTGTTCCCCTCCCCTTCTCCACCCATTTCCTCCTTGATATTATGAATTTCATTGCCAACTCTATGTGTGTGATGTGTGTTCACCCTTCCTTTGTTTAAGTTCAGATATGAATGAGGTTCATGAAATGTTCTTCATCCCAATCCCTTCTTCTATGTTTGGATACTCCTTTAATATCCCAAAGATATAAAAGAGCAAATTATTCCATTTTTCCTCCTTTCTTGCTTCGTACATTCTTTTGTCCACTCCTTTTCCTTTCTTTCTTAAAATCAAGAAAATGGAACAATCCACACCTAGACAATCTGTCTGTTATTTAACTTCTCTGGTAACTGTTGAATTCTGTGGAATTCTTAAGTAATATTTGTCTCTTTTCCTCCAATCACAATGTAAGTATTTTTACTATCTTTCACACTCTCCAGTATCTCAAATGTGTTTATCTTTCTAAGTCGCTCTTAACCCCTGTATTTACATTTGCTAAGCTAGTTAACATTTCAAAGTTTCTATTAGACTCTGGATGCATTCTTAAGAATTTCACTAATTATACCTGTCAATATTCAACCTCCTTTAAATACTGGAGCTTATCGTTAAAACAAAGACTCAGTGATCTTTGTGTATTTTTCTTCTTTTAAAATATTGTTTTGTCAGTTCTATCTCAGCATCAAAGGATCAGAGGAACATGAATCTGCAGGTGGAAAATATTTTTCATCCTCTCTTTTCCTGCCTCCACCAGGAGCTTATCCCATAAACCATTCCTTCTCTCCCTCATCTTCAAAATTTCCTACCTATTCTATCCTTTCATGTTGTTAACAAATATGCTCTACTCTTCCTCATCTTAAAAACATCTTCCCCTGACGCTGCTATGCCCTCCAGTTCTAGTCCTGTGGTTTTCTCTTTTACAAACTCCTAGGAAGATTCAGCTGTATTAAAGCTCTCTTTTTCTTCACCTCCAATTGCATTAAACCTTTTCAACCTGGCTCTCAATCACACCTCTCCACCAGATAGCTTTCTGAAAGTTTGTCAACTGCTGAATCATATGGCCTTTTCTCAGTCCTCATCCTGTTTGACCTCTCCCTTTTGACACTATCCACCCCTCCCATTACCCAGATGGTTTCTCTTTTGTTTAGTGTTACTGACCTCTCCTGGTTTTCCTTCTATCATTCTGTTTTCTTAGTGATCATACCCATTCCCACAGGCCTAGTAATTATCTTTATGCAGGTGATTTGAAATATTTATATCTCCAATCTCATTCTCTCTCTGGAATGACTAAATTCAGGCTTCTATGAAGACTTCCCCTTTTCCCAGACATAAGTGCTCAAATAATTTGTATTAATATGTTTTACCTTTCTTTTATTACATTATTTTCCCCATCAAACCCATCTCTTTTCTTTTCTTCTCTATATTTTGTTGGGAACATCACTATCCTTTTAGTCACTCAGATTCACATATTCAATTTTATTCTCCCTCAATCCACATATCTAGTCAGTAACCAGATCTTATCCTATGTCTATAACATGCCTCAAACCTATCCCCTTCTCTATACAACTACCTCCTAACTCAGGCCCTCACTACCTTTTACCTGCCCTATTACAATGTAATACCCAGTTATCTGGGTAACTCAGCTCATCCTCTTGCTTCTGTCCTCCCCGCTACACACACCTCCTCTCCAAAGGAAGGTAAATTTGGATGACCCGAGGATACCCAGTTAACTTGGGGTTTACTGGCTATATTTCTTTCTTTTTCTCTTTCTTTCCTTCTTGTCTTTCCCTCTTTCTTACCTGTCTTTCCAAAAACTTTAAACCCAGTGCACTCTGAAGTCCATAGATTGGACAATAGTATGTCCCTGCCCGAACTCCACTTAATGGCTGTTTTGTGGACCCTCCTGACTTCAGAGTGATTATCAATAGTAACCCAGCTTGACTTACTTATATTCTTTTCTTTTGCTTATTAAAGGGGCCATTCCCTGATGACTTCTTAAAGAGAAGTATTCGCTGAATGGCTGTCACCTCACTCTGAGTGAGCATCTGAATAGACCTTAGCCGAAAAAGGCCAAGGCCTCCCATTGCATCCTGGGCCATCTCCAGTCATCCTGATGAATATTTAGTCACTGGATTCAGATGGCTCAGGAGGAGAAAGTGAGACTGGTCACCTTTCACATATATATATATATATATATGAGATCATTGAGGGGCACTGAGAAAGAATGAAAATGATGAAAGGATCATGAGTTAAAGAGTTTATTATTCACAGGCATGTAAACACATGTGGCACTGTTGCCCCACAATCCCAAAGACACAATAATGACAGTAGCTCAGACATATAGTAAGCTGTTGTACCTCAATCCAGAGTCTAGATATGATCTTTGCTGTTGTGTCTGATTGTCACTGTTGAGCAGATTCACAGGGCCTGAGTGACTTTAGTTAGGGGTGGTCATGGGGGGTGGGAGTGGTCTGAAACCCCTTTCATAATCATCAATCACAAGTTTCCTAACTTTATATAGCTGGATTAGATGAAGTTTGCTAAAATGAGAGTTTGCTAACCTTTTATTTCTAAACCTAAATGTAGCTGAATAAGCCAGTTGATGGGTACATAGGAACTGCCCAGAATAGAAGCAGGTCATTTAATGGTCAAAAATGGAATCACTTCTGCAACTAAGGCCCAGCAATTGGTCAGTTCTCACACTCTCCCTATCTCCTATGTCATCTTCCTCATGGTTACCAAAGGGATTTTTGCAAAGCACAGTCTGGACATACTACTCATTTAAATTACTTACTACTGTGGAATCAAATGTGATTATGTCTTTATTGCATTTTTTTAATAATGTCTACTTTTTGTGTGTTTTATAATGTATAACGTTATTAGTGCAATGGTTTGTATCTGAGAAGAGTGTGTTATCTCATGGATAAAAAGTTGCCCTTGGAACCAGGAAGACATGAGTTCAAATCTTGCCTCTGGTCTACTTACTACATGATTGTGGGAAAATACTTCCCTCTTGGTCCTCTGGACAATTCTCAGACTATATATTTTAGAGAAAGTTCTGGCCTGTGCTGCAGAGGACTTTCCTAATCTCAGTGTTACTGTAAACCAATAAAATCAAGGTCCAGTTCCAATCCCCTGATATATTTATATTAGTCACCTATAAATAAATATTAACATGGAGGGAGGTGTGCTTTTATAGGTAAAGGCGCAAGATCAAAAAATGTTTGAAGACCACTGTTGACAAATAATAGCCCAGGCGCTGCTTCAGAAGAACTAAGTCCTAACTGGACTAACTCCCCAGTGTAGCAAGCTGGGATTGTTTATCAGTAGCTCATCATGTCCCCTCCCCCAAAAGGAAGAGGGTGGGGAGACAGGGAATAACCATTTGTGATCCTTACAACAATGCTTAGCAAGTGCTGTAGGTGATGTCATTATCCCTATTTGGTAGTTGAGGAAACTAAGGCAAACTTTGATTAAATGGTTTGCCCAGGATCCCATAGCTAGCAAGTATCTGAGGCCAAATTTGAACTCAGGTCTTCCTGTCTGCAGGCCTAGGACTTTATCCACTGTGCCACTTAGCTGTATATAAAATAAAACAAGTGCTTTCATGCCAGAAACTTCTTGACACCTTCTTGAAGTACCTTCCTCAGGACTATTCCTAGATATGTTATTAGGGCACTGTCAGCATTTTTCCATTCATCCATTATTTGGGGGTATAAAAACCTCCTTTCTTTGAATAAGTTTAGCATTAGGATAGAATTGAGTCTGTGATATAAGTAGGGTCCACAGTTTTCCTCAGAACTTGGAAAGTTCAAGTTGGGGACCAGTCATACAACCACCACATGGCTACTGAGGAGCAACTAAAGGCTTGTAGATCTCCACCTGGTCCTTCCTATACCTCAAGAAGAATTCTAAACCTTTTAAGTTTCTTATGTAAGTCATTTCATCTCATTTCATCATCACCTCTATAATTCCCGTCAACATCATTCTCTCTTTTCTATCTCTACAACAACCACCCTCATTCAGGTCCTTGTCTCTTCTTGTCTAGACTATTGTAATATTTATCAAGCATTTTTCTTCTTCCTAACTCTTCCCACTACCCTCTCCACTTACTGGTAAAAATAAAAGATAAAAAATCCTTATATAATATGAGCAGAGTTGAGCAAAACAATTTTTCCATTAATCATGGCAAAAAGTGTTTCTCATTCTACATATTAGTCAGAGGGAGCTGCTGAGCCTAGACTCGGAAGTCTTTAAGTTAAATCTGACCTCGAATACTTACTAAGCTGTGTGCATCCCTCTATAACCTCTGTGTGCCTTGGTTTCCTCAACTGTAAAATAGGGATGATAATAATAGCACTTATAATAATAAATGACAATAATACTAGAAATAAGAGGAATTCAAATTCATACAATGAAGTCTTGGTCCTGGATAAAGGAAGGTGCAACAAACTTATTTCCTCTTCCAAAATATGAAGATTTAATGTCATTCCTTTCTGAATACATTTTATAAAAAAGGCATCCCTCCTTTTTTTTTTTTTTTTTTTGCAAAAGTCAGGGACTACGGTATGGAATATTATATATTTTACAGACTCTGTTGATGTGGCTAGTTTTGGGGGGTTTTTTTGCTGAACTATTTTCCCCCCCTATATTTTATATCATTTAACAGATAACAGATGGGGAGGGGCATATTCTGAAATACAGGTGTTAAAAAAGATAAAAAATATTTCTTTTTTAAAAAAGCAGTTAATCAGTTTGATATGCTTAAAAATATTCTCAAAACCAAAACACCAAATCCTATGAAGAAAAATTATCTTAGTGAGCTCCTTACATAGAAGACTAATTATGCAACTGAGAAAAAAAAAACATTTCCTGTTATATCTTCATTAAATGGAAAAGATGACTAAGAAACTATTATAAAATAACAGAACCTTTTTCCAGTACAAATTGTTTGATGCTGTTACTGTGAAACAAAAAATAACAAAAATACCAGTTTGGCTTCACTTTGATTATCAGAATGCAGCTGTTGGGAGACTACAACTTTTTGGCATGACTTTAAGGAGGGAATTGTGTCAGACCACAAGGGTGAGCAAAAATTGCTCCAATTCAAGGCAATGAGTTTCAGGTCAGCATTTCTCTTCTGAGGATTGTTTTTGTGTAATGTGAAATCAATAAATCAGAGTTCAGCACAAGGTGGTCTCTCTCTGTTGTTATCTGGCACCAACTCCTTTCTTCCCTCCCCTCTGGCTAGAGTGATTTATGTCATCATTGTACCTCCTCTGGGTTACCATATAGATTTGCATTCCTAGCTTAGGTTCCTCAGGAGACTTTAATTGGGTAGAAGGTATTCTGTGGGTCTATACTTCTAGCTTTAAGCCCACACTGATTTATTTACCTTTAACAATCAATCAGAACAGAACATGATGAAATAATAACAAAATTCATCTGGAAAATCAAAAGATCGAGAATATCAAGAGAAATTATGAAAAGAAGTAGGGATGAAGAGGGAATGGCACTTTAAGACCTGAAAGTGTATTGTAAAGCAGCAGTCATCAAAATCATCTGGTATTGGTTAAAAAGCAGAAAAATAGATCAGTGAAACAGACTAAACAAGAGTCAAAAACAGAACTCAGTGACATAATGTTTGATAAAGCTGAAAATATAAATTACCTAGAAAAAAATTCATTTGATGAGAGATGGAAAAACTGGAAAGCAGTCTAGCAGAAATTAGGATTAGACCGATACTTTATAAAACATTCCACAATGCATTCCAAATAGATGTACAATCCTAATATTAAAGATCGTAGTAGCAAAAAATAGAAGAAAAATAGATCATTTACTTCTCACAATAATGAGTAAGTGTATTCTTAAACAAGAGATAAAGGCAATTGCAAAAGACAAAACAGATAATCTGAAACTGAAAAACTTTTGCACAGACAAAATCAATGTACCTAGGAGAAGAGGGGAAATGGTCAAATTAGGAAAAAGTCTTAGTATCAAATTTCTCTGCCCAGGGTTTGGTATCCAGAATATACAAACTCTGTGTGTGTGTGTGTGTGTGTCGTGTGTGTGTGTGAGAGAGAGAGAGAGAGAGAGAGAGAGACAGAGAGGAGAGAGAGAGAGAGACACAGAGAGAGACAGAGAGAGAGTCAGAGAGAGACAGAGAGAGAGAGAGAGAAAGAGAGAGAGATAGAGAGTCAGAGAGAGACAGAGAGAGGAGAGAGAGAGACAGAGAGAGAGAGGAGACAGAGAGAGAGAGAGAAAGAGAGACAGAGAGAGAGACAGAGAGGAGAGACAGAGAGAGAGAGGAGAAGAGAAGAGAGAGAGAAAGAGAGAGAGACAGAGAGAGACAGAGAGAGAGAAAGAGAGAGAGAAAAGAGAGAGAGAGAGAGAGAGAGAGAGAGAGAGAGAGAGAGACAGCTATTCTCCAGTAGATAAGTGGTCAAAGATATGGACAAATAATTCCCTTAAAAATGTGAGTACTGTGAAGTACTCACAAGAATATGAGATCATACCGAAATCACTAACAATAAGAGAAATGCAAACCAAAACAGTCTAGAGGTTTCACCTCATACCTAGAAAATTGACAAAAACGATAAAGAAAAAAACAGCAACAGTCAGTATTGGAAGGGTTCTGAAAGAACAGTCTTATAACGGATATTGCTGATGGAGCTGTGACATGGTACAACCTTTTGGGAAAGTAATCTGGAATAATGCAAATAAAGTTATTAAGATGTCCATATCCTTTGAAACAAAGACAAAGACTATTACTAAGGTAATACCACCAGGAAACCATAGATAAGAAAATATGATGTAGTCTAAAATACTTATAGCAGCACTTTTTTTGTGATAGCTGAAAATTGGAAATAAAGTAGATACTCATCAAAGGCTAAACAAATTGTGGTACATGAATGTAATGGAATATTACTGTGTTATAAAATTTACATATATATGTATATGTGTATACATACATATATACACTGCACACTTATATGTGTGCATATATGGAATGCGGAATATATATTCTAGGTTTTGGTAATACATTGGTATGCATTCTGGACATACATGTAGCATATACTAGAAAAGATGACAACACATACACACATATGGAATGCATACTGATAGTCTTTCTCTTCTGATAAATTCTCATGGTCCTTCCCCTACCAAGTATAGAGACTGGGTAGGTCACTCAGGAGATGTCTCTAGGCTTGGGCATTTTTTGCAGATCCCTTCATGACTTCCAAGACTGATTGTCTCTTATGGAAAAGAGATGAATCCCTAGTGAATTTGCTTCTGTCCTTCAGGTCACCAGGAGGACAGATGGTTCTTCAGTCAGGCAAAAACAAAGTGGCTCGCAATTCCATCAAATTAATTGAGAACCTTTTCAAAACATCCTTTAGATTACTAAAACCTAGAAATCAGAGCCTATCTAAGGTGGTTAACAGTAACAAATTCTGAAGAAAAGTCAAGGAAGATAAGGCTAAGATTGAATCAGTAAGATGTAATGGGAAAAAAAGTAAGGTAGGAGTTAAAACACCTATGTTTCAATTCTGTTGCTAAATAGTCATGTGACTTAGTGAAGTTATTCTATCTTATTGGACTCTAGTATCCTCATCTATCAAAATGAAAGATTTGTATTAGACAATCTCCGATGTCCTTTCAATCTCTACTATTTTATTACTCTTTCATATTATGCTTGTAAATTTGAAGTGATCTGTTTTTAATTAATTTAATTGTAATTAATTTTTAAAATGCTACTATCCTATTCAACATCATCATTCTCACTTGCTACCATGTCCAAGATGGAGAATAGATTATTGCTACAATTATAGCTGACATGTATATAGCACTTTAAGGACTGTCAAACACTTTACATAAGCATCTACCCAGTACTGTAACATAGCTGCCCCAAAGGCTAAATTAGTCTTGCTCAGAAATCATTGGAAGGATAGTATATGGACCAAGAGTAGAGTCCCACTATGCTCTTCACTGACAAATCTCGTAGTCTAATTCTTAGTGCTGCATTTTAAGAGGGATTTTACCATCTGTAAGAGAGCAGTTAATATTGTTAAAAGTCTAAAAACTGCCAAAGAGGAAGGAGTAAAAGAACTAGCAAAATATAGCCCAGTAAAGAGGACCTTAGAGAGAACATGATATATGCCTTCAGCTATTTAAAAGTTTGTCAAGTGAAAGAGGAATAGACTTGTTTTATATGTAGTTCCAGAAAGCAGAACTGAAATTAATAGATAGAAGTTTTGGGAAGGCTGATTTAGGCTCATCACAATGAAGAACATCCTAGTTATAGCACTCAGAGCGCTTCCTTAGGACCCCAGAAAAAACACATTAGACATTCAGCCAGACAGAATGTCAGTTTAAGTGACAAGAAAAACAATTCCCCATGAATACATCGTGGGCACTCTTTCATCAGTTTTAGTGTCACCTTAGGGAAAGTCACACAGAGAGAATATGCCAATGTTTTCCCTCTGAGATTACCTTCCAATTTTGGTATGTATTTTATAAGTATATGTGTGTATGCATATATATGTATATAGCATATTGTCTCGCCCAAAAGAATGTCAGTTCCTTGAAAGAAGGACTATGTTTTTTGCCTTTCTTTGCTTCCTTGGCACTTAGCATAGGTTTTGACATGTGGTAATAAGGGATTGTTGATCGATTGACCATGGGACACATGGAGGGAATATGTATAGCCAAGGAATAAGACAAGAACCCATGTGGTTAGTGTGCTGATTTGATGGAATACATTCATAGGGCATGTGTAGCTGATGCAAATCATTCCTTTGATATGGAATAGCTGCCAAAGTTCTCTCTTGATATCATTGGACATGCTAAATTGAATGTCTCTGCTCTCTCTGAGCATTACGTTATCACTATTGGGCATCACATCTTTACCCTCATCTGGGAACTATGTTGTCTTTCTGGAGTGTTCAGTTGGTTTCATGGTTGCTGAGCTACTCTCTATTTCCGTACATTGGGCTTCAGAACTATCTCTTGGGCTCCTTGCTTCTGTCTCTTAAGAAGTCATGACTAGAAAGTGTCTCTCTGATAAAAGCAGGGTGACGCTCTTTCATAGTTGTACTACAAACCTAGCCTAGGAGATAAGCCAGCTAACAAACTGCCATCAATCTATTTGTAAGTTTTGACTATCTAATCTGCCTTAGGGTTGAAATTATTTCTTTTAACCTCTATCACTTAATGGAATCCTATGGTCTCAAGGCCTCAACTTGATAGAAAAATAAAGTCCATCTCATTCCCAAGATCTATTTGATTGACATGGAAATAAAGTCGTAGAAGGAAAAAGTTAATCAAAGAATGTCTACTCCCTTAGTCTACATTTTTACCCTTGTAAGTCAAGATTTTTGAGTTTTGTACTATATTCTGACCAATACAAATCCTCATTGTTCCCTTCATAAGAACTACAGCTATCTTCAAAAGAATCAAGTTGCCTTGTGCATTTTAGCAGTGACTGAACAGAGTGATGATGCAGAATATTCCTGCCTCTATGTGTCATATTTTAAGGGTTTAAAGGGAGGGTGAACTCAGAAGGCAGGAAGATGAGGAGGGGACAGAGAGATGTATCAGCCAGCACTAGAACAGTATCAGACACAAAATAGATTCTAATAAATGGTTGTTGAACTGATAGGAATTGTCAATGTCTTCCTTAAAATGTGACATGTAGAAATGGGAAGAATATGGTAGTTGCTCAATTTCATCCAGTTCTTTGCTCATAATTGTGGCAGCAGCAAATCATTGTTTGAGGGAAGCAGAGTTTATGCCCTATGTCCTTAAAATGGAAGCAAAAAGGAGGTTTTCCTTCCCCTTGAATGGTCGCTCCTGTGTACATCCATCTGAGCTATTGGGGATAGAGAGTGGGGAAAAAAACTGAGGTCATTTAATAATACTGTCAAATTATTCAAGATGTACATGTAGAAAACCTCCATCCAAGTGCAATGCCTGTTCCTGAAGTACTTTCAAGTTCTATGTCCTTGAAAGAGAATCGGTATTAACTTTTTTTCTATGTCATGGACCTCTTTGTCAGTCTACTGAAACCTATAAAATCCTTCTCAGAACAATGTTTTCAAATGTACAAAGTAAAAGATATGAAGTTATAAAGGTAAGCAATTATATTGAAATACAAATATTAAAATGTTGTTGTTTTTTTAAGTACCTCAGGTTAAGAATCCCTGGAGAGGAACATTTCAGGATGACTTTGTGGTATAAGTATCTATCTATACTCTCAGGAGATTGCCATGGACACAGGAGCCATGGATACATATTTTTTTATGCATATGTTCCCAAACCACACATAGGAAGCAAAAATACATGAGATATGAGACTAGTTTACATGAATAAAACAAATAGATCTGAAGACATGTAAGCTCAGCCCTACAACCCAAAACTAAGATTTAGTATATTAAACGCTGTAGAAATATTGGGAGTATGAGAGTTTGCATGGAATAGTGGATAAATAATCAGAGTTGGGAAGACCTGGGTTCAAGTCCTGCCTCTAATATATACTTGGGCAAGTCACTTAACTTCTTAGTGACACAAGCAATTATATGAGTAGAAATTGCTGCATAGGTACACATCAACCTTGCTAGAGAGAGCGCCCACACCAATCAAGCCATTCCTAAGAGTAATCAATCCATTCTATTTTGTGCCTAAAAGGATGGCAAGCAATGTTTCCTTCAAAAGCCAAAAGGAAAGGTACTTCTGCATCTCCATCTTTCACTGATAACCTTCATACAGCCTATAAACCTTCTTCATCCAAGGATAAGACTGGCAGCAAACAGTATAGTTACCACTCATGCTCATTTCTGGCACTTTTCCCCCCAAATCATGCCCACATCCCTTTTAGGGGCTCTATGTGTAAGATATTACATTAGGGCAACGGAGCTCACAAAATGTTTTTTATACATGGGGGAACACTGAGGCCACCTTTTCTTGCATAAAGCTGCATACTGATACTGAAATTAATCCTTCTACAATTTACAATTGGAATCCCTCCCCACCAATGTCACGTCTTCCTTCCTGCACCGTTCCCTTCAGCAAGCTGAGTGTTTTCAGGATGCTGGCCCTCGGATACATGCTTCCTCTTCTCAAAAAGATGTCAGATTAATTTCTTATAGGCACAAAATAATGAAGAGCAAAATAGAACCAAGAAAACACTGTATACAGTAATAGCAACACTGCTTTAAAAGTAACTTCAAGTGACCAAGTAATTTTGACTATTATAAATATCTAAATTAACCACAAAGGACCTATGAAGAAAGATGCTGCCTTTATCCAGAGAAAGAGTTGATAAATAAAAGTGTGTATAGTCTGATTTTACATGTGTGTGTGTGCACATATTTATGTCTAATAGTAGCCTTCTCTAGGGTGGAGGGAAAGAAGGAAGGAAAAAGTAGGTTTACATAATAACTTTATTATATATTTAAATGGAATATCAAGTTGTACGTAATAGATTTGCAGTTTTATATGCAATCATTTTTTTCAGTTATACTGTGTTATGAAAATGCTTCTTTCATCCCATAAATTAAAAATAAAATAAATAAAAAGTAAAATCAACATGCACAGCCAAAACAAAAATTCTTATATATGATGTAACCACTGACAAAATAAAAACCTCACCCATCTTTTTGCAAAGGTATATAACACAATCATTCTTTGTTATTTTTCAATTGTTGTGACACTTTGATGACTTTATTTAAGACCTCCCCCCATTTGGCATAATATAGTGACTTAAAACAAATATATGGATATCCTTGGAGGGGGCGGTGCAAAATGGCTCTAGATGTTCTGAAAGCTACCATCCATATAATAATTAAAGCATTTTATTCCTTCCCTGAAATGTATCTAGTCTGTTTCCTTTCCAATCTACTCTCCACCGTACAAATCAATATTCCTAAACAGAAATCTGACCTTGTCATTGCCCTATTCAGAATCTCCAATTGCTCTCTACTCCTCCTAGGATAAAAAATATTATTCTCAAGTTGCCATTTAAAGCCCTCTATAACCTAGCTCTTGTCTACCTTTTCCTGTCAATATTACTTACTGACTTACAAGTACTTTCCATTGAAAGTTGTGCTAGTCTGCTAGCTAATTGCTATACATGATAATCCATGTCCCATGTCCATGCCTTTGCGCAGATGGTTCCCCCATGTCTGAATGGGGGGATACTGCCACCTCACTTCTGCCTCATAGAATCCCCAACTTCTTTCTAAGCATAGCTCTATGCTTCCTCCCATACAACACCTTTCTTGATCTCCTGCCTCCCTCTTTTCCCTAGTTTTTAGTATTCTCTAAACCTGAAAATTTCTTTCTATTACTTAGTGTATATTTAAGGGTCCTTCCAGTTACTACCAGTGGAACATAAGCTCCTTGAAAACAGGGACAGTTTTGTTTTGATCTTTATTCTTTTTCCTGTTCTCATTAAAGGGGTTGGCTACTTCTTTTATTTTTTAATATAAATTTATTTATTTAACTTTTTACATTCATTTTCACAAGATTTTAGGTTCCAAATTTTCTCCCCATTTCTCCCCTCCCCCCACTCCAATACACCTAGCATTCTAATTTCCCCTATCACCAATCTGCCCTCTCTTTTATCCTCCCTCCCTTCTCTTGTCCCCATCTTCTCTTTTGTCCTGTAGGGCCAGATGACTTTCTATTCCCCATTAACTGTATTTCTTATTTTCTAGTAGCAACAACAATACTCAACAGTTGTTCCTAAAACTTTGAGTTCCAAATTCTCCCCATCCCTCCCTCCCCACCTATTCCCTTCGGGAATGCAGGCCATATCTGTGTAGTTTTGCAAATGACTTCGATAATAGTCATGTTGTGTAAGACTAACTATATTTCCCTCCATCCTATCCTGCCCCCCATTGGTTCTATTCTGTCTTTTGATCCTGTCCCTCCCCAAGTATTGACTTCAAATTGCTCCCTCCTCCCATTGCCCTCCATTCCATCATCCCCCCCACCCTGCTTATCTCCTTCTCCCCCACTTTCATGTATTGTAAGATAGGTTTTCATACCAAAATAAGTGTGCATTTTATTCCTTCCTTTAGTTGAATGTGATGAGGGTAAACGTCATGTTTTTTTTCTCAGCTCTCCTCTTTTTCCCTCCACTAAAAAGTCTCCTGCTTGCCTCTTGAATGAGATACAATTTACCCCATTCCATTTCACCCTCTCTCATCCCACTACATTTCTCTCTCACCGTTTACCTTAATTTCTTTTAAGATATGATACCATCCTATTCAATTCACTCTGTGCTCTGTGTCTCTGGGTGTGCGTGAATGTGTGTATGTGTGTGTGCGTGCACATGTGTACATGTGTGTGTGTGTGCATGTGTATGTATGTGTGTGTGTAGTCCCACCAACTACTTCTAATAGTTACAAATATTGTCTTTCCATGCAGGAATGTAAACAGTTCACCTTTGGTAAATCCCTTATGATTTCTCTTTGTTGTTTGCTTTTCATGCTTCTTCTCATTCTTGTGTTTGAAAGTCAAATTTTCTTTTCAACTCTGGTCTTTTCATCAAGAATGCTTGAAAGTCCTCTGTTTCATTGAAAGACCATATTTTCCCTTGAAGTATTATACTCAGTTTTGCTGGGTAGGTGATTCTTAGTTTGAGTCCTAGTTCCTTTGACATCTGGAATATCATATTCCACGCCCTTTGATCCTTTAATGTAGAAGCTGCTAGATCTTGTGTTATCCTGATTGTATTTCCACAATACTGGAATTGTTTCTTTCTAGCTGCTTGCAATATTTTCTCCTTGACCTGGGAATTCTGAAATTTGGCCACAATGTTCCTAGGAGTTTCTCTTTTTGGATCTCTTTCAGGCAGTGATAGATGGATTCCTTCAATACTTACTTTGCCCTCTGGTTCTAGAATATCAGGGAAGTTTTCCTTGTTCATTTCCTGAAAGATGATGTCTAGGCTCTTTTTTTGATCATGGCTTTCAGGTAGTCCCATAATTTTTAAGTTGTCTCTCCTGGATCTATTTTCCAGGTCAGTTGTTTTTCCAGTGAGATATTTCACATTATCTTCCATTTTGTCATTCTTTTCATTTTGTTTGGTGATTTCTTGGCTTCTCAGAAAGTCATTAGCCTCCATCTGTTCCATTCTAATTTTGAGAGAACTCTTTTCTTCAGTGAGCTTTTGAACCTCTTTTTTCCATTTGGCTAATTCTGCTTTTGAAAGTATTCTTCTCCTCATTGGCTTTTTGAACCTCTTTTGCCAATTGAGTTAGTCTATTTTTCAAGGTATTATTTTCTTCAGCATTTTTTTTGGGGTCTCCTTTAGCAAGGTATTGACCTGTTTTTCATGTTTTTCTTGCATCTCTCTCATTTCTCTTCCCAGTTTTTCCTCCACCTGTCTAACTTGATTTTCAAAATCCTTTTTGAGCTCTTCCAAGGCCTGAGCCCATTGGATGTCTATTTCGGATATTTGGGATGCAGAGGCCTTGGCTTCTATGTCTTTCCCTGGTGGTAAGCATTGTTCTTCCTCATCAGAAAGTAAAGGAAGAAACATCTGTTCACCAAGAAAGTAACCTTCTATGGTCTCATTTTTCTTCCCTTTTCTGAGCATTTTCCCAGCCAGTTACTTGACTTCTGAGATTCCTCTCCACCCCCGCCTAGATCTGCCCAGCTAGTGCTTGGGGTCTGAGATTCAAATGCTGCTTCCCCAGCTTCAGGGCTTTCAGCCGCAGGTGCAGCTGCTATTCAATATGAGCTTAAGTTCTGGTGCTCAGGTGGAGGCAAGGCTGCCTCCCAGGTCCAGTTCCTTTAGGGGGTTTATGCAGAGACCTTCAGTAATGGATCTGAGGTCCTTTCTGCTCCGGAAGCTCCTGGCCACCACTGCCTCTGCTGCTGCCTCTGCTGCTGCCTCCTGAGGGGGGCCTGAGTTATGGAGACACCCTGCTCCCCTCTCAGCCAGCCCAGAAATCTCTCTCACTGACCTGTAGCGCCTGTGGGTGGAGGGACCTTCGTGGCCACAGGAGATTCTGTCCCTGAAGCCTGCTCGGATCTGCTCCTCTCAGGGCCTTGTAGCCAGGGCAGGGCTGGTCTCTGCTGTCTGGTGCATGATGGACCTTTGGTGCCAGTTTTTCAGGGCTCTCTGGAATGGAAATCTTCTCCACTGTGCTGCTGTGCAGCTTCCACTGCTCCAGAATTTGTGGGGAGTTCTTTATGAGTTGTGGGTTTGAAGCTAGCATATGTGAGTCTTTCTGCTCCGCCCTCTTGGCTCCTCCCCCTGGCTGGCTACTTCTTAAACAGGCCTATTCAATGAAAGGGCATTGCCTCACCCTAAGTGAGGACCTCAAAAGGCCCACCTAAAGGGCCCAAGGTCTCCCAGTGCATCCTGGGCCATTTCCAGTCATCCTGAGGAATATCAGGTCACTGGATTCAGAAGACTCTGGAAGAGATGTGAGGCTGGTGACCTTGCACAGCCCTCCCTCACTCAAAACAAAGTCAAATGCAAGTCACGTCATCATTTCTCTGATGGCATGGTCTTCTTTGGCAATGAAGGATGAACATGATTCCTATTACCTACAATAATGCTTTGAGCATAGTAGGTGCTTAATAAAAGCTTAATTGAATTGAATGGTTGTTATCCTGTAGACATGCAATATCAACAAGTATCACTATTAAGATTTTCAACCCTCTTTAAAATTTTTTACCAAGCTATATTATAATGTATGAAATAGTAATATCTTTAATTTGTGATGTTCTTTGTAATCTTCAAACTATCTAAAACTACAAGGAATCTTAGAGATCACTAAGTCTATCCCCATTTTACAAATGAAGAAATTGAATTTCAAAAAGGTTAAGTGATTTGTCCACTATGACAGTTAGCAAATGACAGAACTGAGACCAGAATGTGGGCACTCTGAGTGCTAGTTTATTCCTCTTCCCATGATGCTACTGGAGCCCTCACCTGCTGCTATGTGGCAAACTAGGTTGTTCCAAGTAGATCATGCCAGACCTAGAGGTCATCTCATCCAACTTCTTTATTTTATGCCTATTTTGTTTTAAAGTTTTAATGATGGGCTTTGTTTTTATATATCAAACATTTCCAGATTAACCTCATTGCATGAGAAATCTCCTGCAGCAAAGGAAAATAATCAAAAGTAACAATATAGGGTGCCCACCTAAGCAAAATTCCACATTTGTAGCATCCCTCCAACTTCTCTATTTAAAAAAATAATAATAGAAATGTATGTTCCTCCCTTTGCTTTATTGGGGGAGGGAGGGAAGAAGGGAAAAACAAGTTTTTCCTTATAATTCCTTGTAACATGTATGCAATAAAACTGTAAAGACAAACATTTTTTTTAAAAAAAAATGTTAGAACTGTCAGCAATGCAGTGACCATCCATTATTCCAAAGGAAAAAGGATGAAACATATTAACTTTCTCCTGACAAAGATGACAATTTGGGATTCAGAACATACACACAAACAGGTGTACATGCACATATATATATATATATATATATATATACACACACACACACACACATATATACACACATAAGCAGATATATATCTATATACATACATATGTACTTGATAAATAGGTAGAAAAAAGATAGATAGATATTCATATACAGCCGATGATGGAATTTGTTTTGCTTGACAATCCCTTTATTTTACAGAGGAATAACTGAAGATCAGAGAGATGAAGTAAGTAGCCCAAGGTCACATAAAAAAACATAAGTACATTCTAACTGTAACCTCTGTAGCAAAGTCCATTAATATGGGACTCATTCCTTATTGGTGGAGATGAAGATCCTTCCCTCTAGGTCAGGCAGAGTTGTAGAGAGGCAGAAAGCTTCACTTCTTAGCACTTCCTCTTTTGGGACTGGTCAAGCTTCAGGTTTTCTCCCAGCATCAGGTCTGCTTCCAACTTTAAGAGAGAAGATGGAACAGGCCAATCTCTATTTAAGTTGCTGAAGGAAAGACTGGGAAGACATGAGAGGAGCTGGCAGTCTCCATCATGTCCTCATTATCAGCTTGTAGCCCTAGAGACAAAGGAGTTCCTCCTTGGGTAAGAAATGGAACTTTCTCTTTTAGCTGAACTGAATTAGCTCACTCTCAATCAACAAGCCCTTCACTCTTCATTGTCCAATATGTATTCTTCTATATATGCTTTCCCTGTTTTCTGTTTTTCTATTATTTGGATAAATAGGCTTATTTGCTATGTGTGTTCATTGTGGAACTAGTATTATGTGGGGAAGGGAGCAAGTTTTGATATAAAGCTTAGGGTCTCCCATTCCTCCCCAAAATGACAAAGTGATCAGAAATTATATGGAACCTGAACATATCTCCTATCAGGGGTGAGGAACCTGCAGCCTCCAGGAAATATGTGGCCCTCTTGATTTTCAAGTGTGGCCCTTTGACTGAATCCAAACTTCACAGAATAAATCGCCTTAATAAAAGGATTTGTTCTGTAAAACTTGGACTGTCAAAAGGCTGCACCCAAGGATCTAGGATGCCTCTGTGTCATAGATTTCCCACTTCTGCTGGGTGAACAGTATCTAAAAGAACAGATAGATACACTTCTAACCCAGTTTCCCTTCTTTCAGAATGGCCCCTCTGGCTCCAACCTCCTTCTTCCTTTCCCAGCAGGAGTGAAAGTATTCTTTGGAGAGGGGGATGAGGGGGATGAAGTTAGGGAAGTCTATTTTTCCTCCTTTTGAACCATAGGACAAGCTCCTCTCTAGATATGGGGCCTCTTCTATTATTGTTGTGATAAACAACCATAAAAATATGAAAATGAGTTCATCTATGCCTTTAAAAAAATGTCTAACCTTTATTAACTGCTTGAGGCAAGGGAAGGGAATTCTGGGAAATGTTTGAACAAACACCACTGCTGCCAGTTATCATTACTACACAATATAATTGTATGGAGAAAGTCAACATTCACTGTGCTTTATTTCTGAACCAAACTGGACGTATTTGACAACTTTTGGAGCAGTGGTAATTCTTACCTACAGGTTGTACACCTACAAGCATAATTGTTCTAAAACAAGGACGGTATCTGTAACACTTAGGAAAATCATTTTTCGTGTTTGATAAAAAAAAGAAGTAAGCATGAAACAAAATTAGTGCTTGGACTTTTCTATTAGTGAAAATACATATTTCTCTATTTCTAGATGGAGAATTGTACTGACTCCAGGGAATATGCACACAAAATGAGATTGGAGGTGACAATTTAGCCCAAGGATTCAGCTGTAATATATTCCCTTTTCCTGAAATCAGTAGGACTCATAGTTACAGCATCACCGTTTATTATGTTTGCTCTTTCTACTACATATATTACAGTCAACCTTTTTCTGCAGTGACTTTTATGTAAATTCAGTTCTCTAATTTACTTTCATCAACTCAGTTGAAGATTTCTTTCCAAATGTTTTTAACTGCTCTCAATTGTGTACAGTTTTAGAATACAAAATAGACCTGTTTAGTCTTTTAAAAGCAATGAGATCTAATGTGAAAGTGACTCAGTAAACTTAAAGGAAGTACATTTTCACCTACATGCTAGCCAGATGAAGCAACAGAATTGATTTTGTCTGTCTGCTGGAATAAAGGCAAAAAAAACTGGACAGCTAAACAGATTAGCATTGGGAAACCCAAATATGCCCAGGATTATATCTGCCTTCAGAGATTTCCAAGTTGTATAAGGGCGTGCCATACAATCAAAAGGTGTGTTATAGAAACAGAAACTGACTTAGACACTCCTAGTTATTTGGCAAGAATCCATCCATTCATTCATACTTACAGAGCACTCAAATTATTTGGACAGGGAAAGAAATAAAAGAGAAAACACAAATGAGGAAGCATAAACATAGGATTCTCAGGAATGGAGAACTAAATGGAAACTCTAAGAGAATTATTTTAATCCCTCCATTTTACAGGAGAAGAAACTGGGGCCCACAGAGGTGAAGTTCTTTGCCAGACTCACAAAGATAAGTGAGGTAACCAGGATTCAAATACAGTTTCTCTGATTCCAATTCCAAAGTGAAAAGGAAATTATAGGAGAACTTTAACAGTCTGCATGTTACAATCAATTGCTTCTAGAGAAGTGAACAACTTAATATAATAACAACTTTATAAAGAAAAAGTTTCAAAACACTTAAGATCACTAATTATTGCAGTAACTAGCCATGTTTCCAGAGGGCAGAGGATGATCATGCTATCCACTTCTGGACAAAGAATAAACTCACAGTGCACCATGGAACATACATTTGTTTTAGGCAAAATCAATATGGGAATTTTTTTTTATTTGATTATGGTAATTGTTACCATGACTATATTTTATTTCTTCTTTCTTCCTTTTTTCCCTTTTCTTCCTTTCTTCATCCCTTCATTTCTTTCTCTTTAATGCCTTCCTTTCCTACTTTCATTCTTTCTCTGTTCCTTTCTTTTGTTTTTAGTGGAAGGAGAAGGACAAGAGGGGGTAGGGATAAGGTAGCAAAAAAAGAAAAGGAAAAAAGGGTCTTTGAGGAACCTTTTCTTCAAAAGTAGAAAGAAGACAGGAGAAGGAAAGCCAGAGGATGGGGAAGGCTAGACAAACAGCACAACTTTGAAAGTTATGTTGATCTTATATATACTTTAAAAAAAATACAAGCTGTGCTGAATATTTGTTTCCATGTTGTGTCCTCTGTTAGGCTGTGAGCACCTTGAGAGCAGGGCCTCCTTTTCTTTAGTTGGTTTTTGCCTTTCTTTGTATCGCCAGCACTTAACACAGTACCTGGCAGATAGTAGGTGCTTAATACATGCTTATCGTAGTTTGTCAAGACTTACAGTTTCAGAGGCAATGTTCTTTTTCTATCTGTTATGTATATGCTCATTCTAGACAAATGCCCATTCTATTTGCTGTTTAAGTTCAGAGTAAAAATAAAAATTAATTAAAGTAGAAACAAACCTATATGCAAATTGCTAAGTTGCTCCAGCCCAAGTAGAAAGAAATCATTTATATTCCCCAGTGCCCAGTATAGTGACTTATACTTAATAAACACTTGATAAATGCTTCTGAAATGGCATCTGGTGCATACTCCACAGTCTCTCCAAGACTATCCCCAGGTATTCTGCACACACCCAGACCACTATTATATTGGGGTTTGTTTAATGAATGGTTGCTATTTGCAAATGGGCAAAAGAGGTAAGCTTGACAGAGCATGAACCCAAGCAGAGACCTTTGTCCTTTGGCCCAAGGGAGTTTTGGTCCCATTTGTCTGAAGGGCAATGGGAAAGCCTCACCTTGAGGGCTCCTTGGATTCCCCTTATTTGATTTGGCATTCTCTTGAGATCGCTATTACCTAACCTGGATACTTCCCACGCCTAATCCTATCAAAATCCCATTGTCCAGGCTACTGGCCCACTTCCATCAAGATACTCCCTAGATTTGACCTACATTCCAGGCAGACCTCCCCTATCAAGACCATCCCTGGAGCCCCAGAGTCTTTGGTGACACTTGGATTCTTCACTCAGTCTTTTCTGTATTTAAGTTCCATCTTGCCTCCATGAAGGCGCTCAGATTCAATCTAGCTAGACTCAGTGTAGCTTAGATTCTATCTGGCCTGCTTGTCAATACCAGCGTCACAAAAGAGTTCAGTTTTTTAAGAGTCAACCCAATATGACTAATCTTTAACAAACTTTGTTTAACTTTGGCTTTAAGAAGGCTTGTGTCCAATTCATTTGAGCAGGACCCAATGTGTTGGTATTTTGGGGTCCCCATCAACTTGAACCTGAACAAGCTCAAATTTAGCTTAGGATGTCTAATAGACAATTGGAGATATAAAAGCAGAGATCAGGACAGAGGTTAGAGGTGGATAAGTAGATTTAGGAGTCATCAGCTTAGATATAAGAACTAAATCCTTGAAAGCTGACAAGATTGCCAAACAAAATAGTAAAGATGAGAGGAGAAAAGGACCTAGGACAGAAATACCATGGTTAGTGGGTGTGATCTGGATGAAGATCCAAAAAAATAGGCTAAGAAGTAGTGACAAGAGATAGGAGGAGAACCAGGAAAGACTGGTGTCACAAAAACCTAGACATAAGAGAGTATCATGACCAGGATCAGTGACTTCAGAGAGGTCAGGAAGGAGGAGGACTGAGAAAAGGCCACTAAATTTGGCAATTAAGAAGTCATTGCTAACTTGGAAGAGAGCAATTTCAGGTGAATGATCAGGTCAGAAGCCCGACTGTAGAGAATCTGGGACATTTGACTCATTTGTCTGTTCTCTCCCCATTCAAAAAGGTCTCTGTAGTTCCAGGAAGGAGAAAACATTGTCCTTTCAAGTACTTCCCCTAGTACCATGGGTCAAAAATGCCTAACAAGGGCCATGTGGTACAGTCACCAATGGTCTCCCAAATATCCCTAGTTCATGCACCACAGTTCTTAGACAATCCTTAAATTAAAATCTCTAGGGAGAGTCCAGGCCTAGCCCTGGCCATCACCATCCCTCTCAAATACAAAAGTTATGGAAATTTAGCAAAGAACAATTTTATAGAATTTAACAAATTGCTTACAGTATTTAACATCTTTGGGACACGATTTTTTGTAGATGCAGAGCACATTTGCTCTTGTGTTAGCAGCTGAATGTTCATATATACTTTACTTTCTAATCTCTTCTCAAATTATGCAGCCATGGCCAGAAACACCACTTCTTATATCACAAAGGTGCACTAGATCTTTCTGGGCTTACCATCTTCTACTTCATCCTTTCTCTACTTCAACAAGATGACTAAAATCCATTCTTAACCTGGCTCAGGGCAGAATGATGGTTCAGGTTCATCGTGGGGAATAAATGAAAAACATGGACCATTTGACAGTTCACAAAGTGGGAGGGGGAAATAAGTTTAATTAGTAATAATATGGAAAAGATATCCAGAAAGGCTACAGAATTGATTTAGTTAGGCATAGCTTCTCTGTCCGTATTAACCATATTAGTCTTCCACTCAGAAATGTGAAGGAAAAGTCCCTGACTCTTTTTGTGCTGGTTTTTATACTTAAGTCAATACTCTGAGCTTTTTTCCCTCTTGGGTTAATTAAGGTTCAAGAATTATTACAATGCCTTTGGAAAAAAACTACTCTGGGCTTCATGGTGCAGAGATTTAGCATATTACTTTTATCATAGTTACTCACTTAATTGTGTGGGCTAAGTTATATTTATTTATTACAAAGAGGGTTTAATCTTAAATGACTGCGGTATTAAGTTCAAAAGATATCAATTAGATGAATTTTTAAGACAGAGAGAAATAAATAGAGAGGGATCATCAGTAACTTTATAAAGATATTTCATTTGAGTTGGAAAGTAGGAAGCCCAATTCAAACAGGTTGAAAAATGAGAGGAAGAAAAAAATGTGGAGGCAATGAATGTAGATGGCTTTTTCTGGGAGTTTGCTCTAAAATGGAGGAGAAACCTGATGATAACTTGAAGGGATGTCAGCATCAAATAAAAGCGCTTCTTTTTTATTATAAAGTATGAGGAAGACTTAAGTATGTTTATAAGCAGTAGGGAGGGAACCAGGAAATTGTTGAAAAATTGGATGTTGGAGAAAGACAGGGTGTGATTGACAATGTAAGGTGTTAGAAGTAATGGAAATGGAAAAAGAGCACAAGTAGAAGGGATGCGTTTGGAATGAAGAACAATTAACATTTTTTCTAGATAGAATAGGACAAATAGACTGAGGGGATGGTCTTGAGGATCTTTGAAGTATAGAATAAGGAAGTAGAAGGGGCTCACAGTAGATGGTCTTTATTTTTTCAATAAAGTATGAGGCACAGACCTTTACTGAGTCAGAGGAGAAATGGAATGGTATATTGAGGAGAGAACAGAACTATTGTTGTAGAATATTTCATAGTCAAAGAAGAGTAAAGGGACTGCCATAGTGAGGTTTGAGATCAGATTTGTAACGGGAAGCAAATTTATAAAGGATCTAAATATGTGATCCCATTCCTGGTTCTGTAGCTTCTTCTAACAGTATGGGAATAAGAACAGAGAGCACAGATGATGAAAGAAACACAGGGTTGGGGTTTGGCAAGTCATATGCAGTGATAAGATAAGGAAACAGGATTCAAGAGTTAGGACAAGGTACCGGTTAACTGTAGGATCAAGATTGGTGAGGGAGGAAAGCTGTGATGGATACAGCCAGAGAGTCTATCCCATTAATCATGTGAAGTATATACTAGGGTTGTGTTTCCATGATAAGAAGGAGCTGTTCTATGACTGAAAGCAACCAGAATTAGAAGAATTGTATCCCTTCCCATCAGGGAAAGGTTTGCTAACTTCTGTAATCCATCAGATGATTTGGGAAAGGTACAATTGACTTCTTCAGCTGCTGCAGTTGCTGGAAAAACCTCTCCTTGACAGAGAACTTCTGTTCTTTAATCTTTTTTAGCTGTGTCCAGGTCTTTGTGACCCAGTTTGGGGTTTTCCTGACAAAGGTACTGAAGTGATTTACCATTTCCTTTTCCAGTTCATTTTACAAATGAGGAACTGAGGCAAACAGAATGAAGTGACTTTCCCAGGGTGACATAGCTGGACATCTACACGAAGTCTTGCCCTATAACCTCCTGATTCTAGTGCTTTCCCTCAGTTAATTATTTTCTTTTCATCTAGTATCCAGCTTGTATCACACATATTTTTGTTTGCATGTTATCTCCCCCATTGTAAGTTCCTTGAGGACCAGAACTTGCCTTTTTTTGTATTCCCTGTGATTAGCATGGTGCCTGGTACACAATCGGCACTTAATAAATGTGCACTGACTGATTGATTGATTACGACTGACCTTAATAGGCAGCAAACAGCTAACTAAAGGGAATAAAACGTCCTAGGACTAAGCTCACATTAAGTCTATTATTTCTGATTTTTTGTTTGTTTGATCTAGGACTCATGAAGATCCTTGATATCCAGGAACTATCTGATTTACTATAAGAAAATTCCTTCTAATTCCAAACCTCTGACTGTTGTTAGTTTGTGTAGCCAAAATCTATTTCAGTAACTCTTCACACACACACACACACACACACACACATACACACACACACACGCGCGCGCGCACTCACACACACACACACACACACACACACACACACACACACACACACCATTGGGACATTGGGACATTGAGACCAGCCTAAAATCTGAAGAGCCAGGGAGTGCTCTATTCCAAACCCACACAACTTGGCAGTAGGCAGGATCCAAAATGAAAATAGGCTAACCTTCTATGGGCCCGAGATAAGTTTTTAGTGGTTCACTTTCCAAGTAAAGGCATAATTAATGATTAAACTATTTTGCAAATAAATCACCTTTTTAAATGGGAATTTTCAATTAATACCAATTAATTACATTTGCTACTCAAGATTTTTATCATGAAGTCACATTAATGTTAAAAAATTATTTTGCTAAGCAGTACACATTTGAATACATTTTTCAGGATTTCTTACTGTTTACATTTAGTTAGTGGGATGTATTGTACTTCTTGTTGGAATCAGTTTATCGTACTCCAGAACCATGTCTAAAATTGATTTCATTAGAAGTCTGAAAACTAACTTTAGTAGCTGCCTCATTTTCTGGCTTTACTTTTTTGAAAAAACATTGTTCCCCACTGAGGTTTTCAACAATTGGGATGCTTTAATTGCTTTTCATTGGTGTCCAATTTGCTTAAGTCAGGATGCTTTGATTTGAAATGATAAAGATGATGGTATTCCTTTGGAATGGCTATTACTTCTTGGCAAACAAGGTACAATATTTTGTCTCTCATGTAAGTAAATAAATATCTATGTGTCCACTCTGGATTAAGATTCTATGTTCTGATTCGATCTTCCATTTTTTTAATCACCCATTTAACTAAGTCACCCCAAAAACTGTAATGTTAGAACCAAAAAATTTCCACAGCAACTGCTTACATGCAAAAAAGTACTGAACTGAGTGCCTGACCTTGGAGACAGCACCAGACACTCATGTAATTTGGAGGGTGGCCACACAGCAAGTGAATCCCTCACGTTGTTGCCGCTCATCGCATAGTGGGCGTCAGTTGCATTGTTTTGTGGCTGCACTCACATTGTCCCTGTTCAATGTCAGTAATGATCAAAAACACAGACTGATGATGCAGGTCATGTGACAAACAGGAGAGAGTGCACAGTGGCAACCCACCCACCAAGTTTCATGATGGGTACAATAGTGACGAATAGACAGTGGGTTAAGTGAGGCATGGACAAAGCACTAATTACAACTACATATTTAGTGGGTCATCTAGGTTGGCCCAGGGGTTCACTAGACATGATTTTCAGCTTGCTTTACTCCCACCATCTTCTTTGATTTGAAAATGAAATTAGAGTAAGGACAACATTTAGGCAAAAAAGGAAAGGCCACCTCCCACACATCCTTGGTCTACATTCCTTCCTTGATTATGCATACCTGTCACCAACAAAACCTGATAAACCTCTTTTGTTGATTTGAACCCAAGGTCAGCACAGAAGTGTGGCCTCACTAGTGTCGATAAGAAATTGGAAGAAACCAAATGCTGAAACAGATTCAACCAACCTTAAAAACAAAACAGCCAACCCAGGGAACTTGGATGGGGATGAGGGCAATATTGAGAAGAGGAAGGTTAGTGACAGTGGTGCCAAAGGAAAAAAGTAAGCAGAACAAAGAATCAATGAGTTTTTTTTAATAATGGACAGAAGAGAATAGAAAGAAATTCAGAGGGAGATAGAGAAAAGCAGGACAACTTTGGAACTAAATTGTTGGGTTTATTCTATACTTGATTTAAAAAAAAAATAACTTTCTAGAATAGAATAGAATTCTAGAATAGAATTAGTCATTTCATATATAATGCTCTTTTGCCATATAGAAATGTTCCTGTTGATGCTTGCCAAGTTCAGAGTAACCAAAAACTAACACAATTAAAAAAATACCAACCCTGAGCTACAAACCCAATAAGACTGTGTTTTCCCCCTTCACATCCCTTTAAAAATTGCTCTTCCTCAGCAACTTCTCCCATTTCCCCATTCCCTTATTCAGAAGAGGCAGGAGTGTTCTGGACTGACTTCCAGTCTTAACAGCACATACACTCTTTTTATCTTTTAAAATCAATTACTTAGTCTTCTACATAGGAGTGAGTTTATTATAATTTGCCCAGGAGATTGGAACTGGATCTATGATTTCATTGCAGGCTAAATGCTCTCTGTAACTTACAGTCAGTTTTAAAGAGTTACCTAGAACTCTGCAAAGTAAGTGACTTGCCGAGAGTCACTCAAGGAATAAATGTGGGATATGGGACTTGAACTCAGTTTTTCCAATCTCAACTCTATATCCATTACTATCCCTCAATTAAAATTAAACAATTTTAAAATTCCATCCTAGTTATTGACTTTATTTGACTCAATTTCTTCTTTTATTCTTTAACTTAACAGAAGTACTCCATTTAATAAAAAAGTTTTCCTTCCCCTTCTGAAATTTTTATCTCCTAAATTGCTCAGTGAAAGAAAATTGAATCTTTTGGAGTTTTCCTTTGAACAGTTTTCGATTCATGCTTTAATCTATCTGGCTCTGTTACTCAAAAGCATGCCTGCTATTTATTTGTTGGTAAACTCAGCAATGATGTCATTCTTTTTTTTTCCTTTTACACTATGTCTTTACAGCATAAAATAGAGTGGACACCTGGCATTTACTCAGTTAATGTAGATAGTATTGAGAGTCAGAACTTATAATTCTTGCCAAAAATCATATAATCCAGTGTGAGGCATTTAGAATCATTCATTTAGAATTGGAAGAAGTTCTAAATGTCAAGTTCAGGATAACAAAAAAGTAACATTTAAATCCTAAATATATATATATATATATATATACTCAATCTGAATTGAGCATTGATCTAACTTAGGGGTGGGAAACTTGCAACCTCAAGTCCCCATGTGGTCCTTTCCTGCACCCCTGATCTAGCCTTTTCATTATTCCTTATAAGGAAACCAAAACCAAGAGAAACTTAGTGATTTATCCAAAGTCACACTAGTAGAAAGTTGCAGTCAAAATTTAAAACTGGTCCCCTGACTCAAAGACTAGCAAACAAGAGACCATGAAATGAACGTTCTAACACAGAATTTAACTTGTTCCATTTGTTTACCTAATTCAAAATACATTTTGACTTACTGAGGATTGAGTTATTTTAAAATTAATGCATGAGTTTTTCCTATCTATAGGATTTTATCCTATCTATAGGATTTTCTTATTAGAACAGAATTATGTGCCTTTGGTTTTAATTAGTGTCAATGGATTATCCTGTTTCTGACAAAGAGATCTTCAGCTGAATAGACCTTTTATGATGCTCTAGCATCAACCTACAAGCCCTCTAAATTAAAAGTTCCAATGGGGAAATATCCAGAGGACCAGTTGGCAGCTCCCCCACATACGACAGATTCTTAGACCTAACAATTCCTGATTCCTTTCAATCTTTCACTCCAGCATCATGTTAAATCTGTCACATACAATATCAGCCTCTGCAAAAACTGTCATCTTGAGTTTGACTAACAGACAGCTAAGTCACAATCCTGTATGCTTGACAGTACTGGTGATGCTTTGTGTTCATATTTGTGGTTGTCTAACATGGGCTCAGGGAGATTCCAAATACCAGTAGTCCAGTACAAGGAAAATGGAGCTCCAAGACAGTGAAACAAGCCTGCTTGACTAAGGGGTAATACTCATGAAATGAAGGGAAGTCAGAGAAGTTCATGGAAACTGGTCATGTCTTCTGGGCTCTCTGGTGAAAGTAGGGCAATCCAGTAGGGTCCTGGAAGGGATGGGGCACCCTCTCCTCCAACTAATTAAGTCTAGGAAGTGTTTAAAGTGTTCTTATCTAGGTCTAGCAGGACTAACCACCATTGAGAGGGAGCAGGGAGCTTAGATTTGGGGTCTGGTACTGATTCATGCTAGTGGGGGAACAGGGAGGAGAGAGAAAAAATGGGAAGCTAGTTGATGTTCAGATTCTGGGCTGATGGGACAAAGGGTTTTTGTTCCTTGTTACTTTTCTTACTCTCACAGTGGTGACTCCCCTCTCTGTTGGGGGTTTGTGAGCTTCTCTGGGTCTTCTTTATTTATCTGATTGGGGAGACTTCGATAGTTTCTCTTACTCTCTTCCATCATGCTCACTTTGAGTTTTGGATAGTCTGTATTTGAGATGGAGCATCAATTTATAGTCTTTATTTTACCAATTAATTAGCACATTCAGCTGCTTAAAATCCTACCACTAGGAATTTATTCTTTCAGTTAAAGACTGGAATTAATTCTCTTGCAAATATGCCTACCTTGGTCAATGATAACAATTAACACCTCAGCATGAATTTTTTCAGCACAGAGTTGATGAAACAGGAAAGGGGGATGTGTTTATATATCCCAGGCATAAAATAACATGGCTCACATGGAAATTTTGCATGAGAAAATTTGGCATTTCTCCATGACTTGTGTTTTTCTCTCTGTAGTCTTTTTCTGACCTAACTAGCTCCCCACATCAACTCTGCTCCCCCTCTATCTCTCCTACTCTATTACAACTTCAGGGTCTGGATTAGTTGTCCTGGAACTCATTTCAGAGATCTCAGTCTAGACTTATGACCTGGTTGCTTCTGTCAGTTCTTTTGGGGAGTTGATCTATTGCAGGGAGTTCTGTTTACTTTTTGTTAATCTTTCAGATAAGAACTCAAATCAAACCTTTTGTTTCTTCACCCACATTCTTCTCTCAAGGAATGTTAATTACCCCCCAACCATTCTTCTTCCCATTTTGTCTCCTGGATTAGACAGAAGTGATTTCTTTGTTTTTCCTTCCTTCCTTCCTTCCTTCCTTCCTTCCTTCCTTCCTTCCTTCCTTCCTTCCTTCCTTCCTTCCTTCCTTCCTTCTTTCCTTCCTTCCTTCCTTCCTTCTTTCCTTCCTTCCTTCCTTCCTTCCTCCCTTCCTTCCTTCCTGCCTTCCTTCCTGCCTTCCTTCCTTCCTTCCCTTCCCTTCCCTTTTTCTCTTTATTTCTTTTCTTTCTTTCCCTCTCCTCTCCTTCCTTGATGCATTTTTTTAAATGCTCCTATAATTTCAAGTTCTAGAGAACTTGAAATATCAATGAGAAGCATAAAGGTACTGGGCATCACTGGAAAACTGACATTTACCTATTTTATGCATATTGTATTATTTGAGGTTGTGAGATAAGTATTACATGTATTATTGTTCCCTTTTACAAACAAAGACTCAAAATAAATGACTTGTCCATGGTCATACAGTTAAGAGATATCAGAGGCTAGATTTGAACCCAGTTATTCACAAGTGATTCCAAGTCTGTTGCAGTCAACAGAACAATGTGGGTACTCTGAGAAAGGCCAAATATGAAAGCAAACAAAATCAAATACCATCTATCATAATTTTGTGGAGTGATGCCTGTTTCATACTCTTCCACTTGGTCAACATGTAATACCTATCTCAAGGAGATGGAAAAATTAAAAAGAATATTTGTGCAGGGGACTTCTGGGAGCTAAGATGGCAGAGTAAGCAGTGAATAGTTGTGACTCTCCCATATTCACTTCTAAGCACCCACAAAATAGTGCCCCAAAACAAATCCTAGAACAGTAGAACCAGCAAAAAGACATAGTAAAACAATTTTTTAGCTCGGGCAACTCGGAAGATTGGCAAGAAATGTCTTGGAATCAGAGGACATAATAGGCATGGAAAGAATCCACCAAACACCTCAGAAAAGATATCCCCAAATAAAAACTCCAAGGAACATTATAACTAAATTTCAGAATTATCAGGTCAAGGGAAAAATACTCCAAGTAACCAGAAAGAATTCACATATGAGGGTGCCACAGTCAGGATTACACAGGACCTGGCAACTGCAACATGAAAGGATCAGAGGTCATGGAACATGATATTCCAAAAGGCAAAGGAGTTAGGACTACTACCAAGAATCACTCACCTGGCAAAATTAAGCATAATACACCAAGGGATAAAATTATTCAATGAAATAGAAGGATTTTAAGCTTTCCAAAGGAGAATATCAGAACTAAACCAAAAAACTGACCTCTAATATTAAGACCCAAGGGAAATGTAAATAGGGAAAAAGGGAAAAGAAAACATGAGGGATTCGGTGGAGTGAAACTGTTTATGGCAAGATGATCCTTGTAATTCTTAGAAATTTTACCACTAATAGCACAGCTAGAAGGAATATACATAGATAGGGGGTATGGGTATAAGGTGAATTTGGGGAAATGATATAAAAAAATAATGGATGAGAAAGAGGAGTACAATGGATTCAGAAGGAAGGGATAAGTAGAATGGGGTGAATTATTTAACATAAAGAAGTGTGAAAGACCTATTACAGTGGAAAGGAAAATACAGAGTGGGTTATTGCTTGAACAGTACTCTCAATAGTATTGGCTCAAAAAGGGAATAATATACACAATTAGTTGAATATAGAAATCAATCTTATCTGATAAGGAAAAAAGGAGGAGAAGAGATCAAGTAAAGGGGTGGGACTGGAAGAAGGGAGGGCAGATCGGGGAGGTGGTAGACAGAAGCAAAACACTAGTGAGAAGGGAAAGGGTGAAAGAAGAGAGGATATACAAGAGGAAGAACAGGATGGAAGAAAATTCACAGGTAGTAATCATAACTGTGATTGGATGGAATCCAATTGGATTGAATGGAATGAACTCTCCCATAAAAATGGAAGGAGATAGCAGAGTGGACAACCTAGTGTTTGATAAACTCAAAGATCCCAGATTTTGGGATAAGAACTTACTATTTGACAAAAACTGCTGGGCAAACTGGAAAACAATAGGGGAAAACTATGTGTAGACCAGCATCTTACACCATACAACAAGATATGGTCAAAATGGTGCATGATTTAGATATGAAAGGTGAGACCATAAGCAAACAAGAACAGCAAGGAATGTCAGACCTGTCAAATCTATGGGGGAGGGAAAAATTCATGACCAAACAAGAGATGGAAAACATTGCCAAACATAAAATAGATAACTGTGATTATATTAAATAAAAAGCTTTTGAGAAAACAAAACCAACGCAACCAATATTAGAAGGGAAGCAAAAAGCTGGGAAACAATCTTTACAGCAAATGACTGATAAAGGCCTCATTTCTCAGATATATAGACAACACAGTCAAATTTATAAGAATACAAACCATTCCCCAATTGATAAATTATCAAAGGATTTGAACAGTTTTCAGATGAAGAAATCAAAGCTATCTATAAGCATATGAAGAGGTGCTCTAAATCACTTTTGAGCAGAGAAATGCATATTAAAACAACTCTGAGGTACCACCTCACAGCTATCAGGTTGGCTAATATGACCAAAAAAGGGAAAATGATAAATGTTGGAGAGGATATGGGAAAGTTAGGACACTACTGTACTATTGGTGGAGTTGTGCACTGATCTGACCCTTCTGGAAAGGAATTTGGAACTATGCCCAAAGGACAACCAAACTGTGCATACCCTTTAATCCAATAATAACACTACTCAGTCTATACTTAAAAGATGTCCTAAAAAAAGGGAAAAGGACCTACATGTGCAAAAATATTTAAAGTAGCCCTTTTTGTGGTGGCAAAATATTGAAAATTGAGGGGATATCCATCAATTGGGGAATAACTGAACAAGCTATGGTATATGAATGTAATAGAATACTATTGTTTAATAAGAAATAAAGAGTTCACAAATTTCTGAAGAACCTGGAAAGACTTGCATGAACTAATGCAAAATGAAAGAAGTAGAACCAAGAAAACATTGCACACAGTATCAGCAACATTGTATGATGAGACTCAATTCTTCTCAGCAAAACAGTGATCCAAGATGAATACAAAGGACTCACAAAAGAAAATACTATCCATATGCAGAAAAAGAACTGATGCATTCTGAATGCAGATTGAAGGATAGTTTTTTCATTCACTTTATTATTTCTTGTGTTTTTTTTCTTTTAATCTTCTTCTTCTTTCACAACTATGACTGATATGGAAGTATGTTTTACAAGATAATGCATGTATAAACTATGTCAAAATGCCTAATTTCAGAAGAGCGGAGGGAAAGGAGAGATGGAGAAAAATTTGGAGCCCAAAATCAGGTAAAAATCAATGCCAAAATCATTTGTCGACATGTAACTGGGGGAAAATAAAATGCTATTACAAAAAAAGAGAATATTTGTCCAGCCCTTGCTCAAGACTTGTTCTTAGTACTGAATACTCAAAAAGAAGAAAAGCAAAGACACAAAAGTATCTTAATAAAAATGTTCTGAAGATTCACACAATACATTCTAAACTATTGTCCATTTGTGCACACAATCTATCACATTCCCTCATTTAGGAACATTTTATTTAATTGAATTCAGCTTCAACTTAAAATATCTATCAGACATGGAACAAATGGCCATACCGTTTTGATAAAAACAAGCTGATTATCTGCTCTATTTTACTAATGAGAGCTTCTATTATTTTCCACCTCCATCAGAGTCCATTCTGAACATTTCTCACAAAGGCTAGCCAAATACTTAACAGTCTTTCACAGTTAAGTATAGTCTTCTGCTTGATATTCTTTGTCCAAGCCTGTGCAGGGATAATTCATGTAATCTGTAGAGCTGGTAGACCCTCTCACCTCTGCTCAGTTTCTTTCTTTTCATAGCAGAACTGTATGCATATCAAAATTTTAAATAAATTGATTGAAAAGTGGATTGGCTAGCAGAATATTATTTGTGTTTTCAACTTCATTAGAAAAGATGTCAAAATTTCAAAAGTTGACAGTACCCTGAGAGAAGACATCTTAGGAAAATGAGATGTAATGTTTTTACATATTTAATATTATTTGGCAATTATACAATAGAGCATTGTAAATATACAACTAATTAATATATTATCTATGAATGCATCTCATGTTACATTGTTATATACCAATCTATTATCTTTAACACATCTAAACATATTTATATAATATATCTTAATATATTATATAATAAAAATGAATATTACATGCAATAATTGATGTGTAATATATGTTATATATTGTAATGTTAAATATTATAATATATTTTAACCTATTGTATAATATGTAATAAATGAAGCTAAATATACTTAATAACACTTGATATGTTGAGATGTATTATAATACATAAATATGTTGGGATGTATTGAATAGATTGATATATTGCTATAATATGGAATGTATTCAAAGGTAATATATAATTAGAAGTATATATTTATTCTGTTGTACTGTGTAATAATATATTTAAACTCCATTTTTTTTCCTTAAGAAGCCAAAAGAATGTAAGGTCCTTGAGGGAAGGGACTTTTTATTTTTGCTATTGTACCTACAGTGCCTAGCTCAGTTCCTGAAGCATAATGTCAGATGGTTGCTTAATAAATATTGGTTGAATTCTAAGTCTCTTTCCAGAAAGCTTGGGTAAGGAGTCTGGGGGAGGTCCAGTAACTTGCCCAGCAAAGATCTATGATTCTTCATAGATAAAATCAGGGGGGAAAGCCTGATTAATGTTTATTCTTATGTGGTTTCATCAGCTTGGGGTCTGGACTGAGCCCATAATTTGCAAAGCTTCTTGAAAAAGAATAGACCACTTAAGGAGTAAGAAACAACATATAGGGTACCAGGCTAGCAGCCCTTGAGATGCCTTCAACAATAAAATTAAGGAAACACATAAGAGAATATGGAAATAGTAGGATTCAATGTGAGACAGAGATAAAACTGCAAATTAGGCAAAGTCAAACTTTGTGGTCCTTCTAATCTCATAGTTGCTAGTTACCTTACAAACTACCTGTAAATATAAGGCAAGCACATAATATAATTTACAATAGTGGACAGTAACTAGTAAACGAGAGAAGTTGAAAGAAAAATATGTAATCTATGGACAAAGCGGTCAGGGAAGGCTTCATGGAAAGAGAGGAACTGAACTGAATGTTGAAGGAAGGATAACATTTGAATTGGAAGGAAATAAACAAGGAGGATGTTCCAAAAAGGGGATAACATAAAATAGGAAACTAGTGAAAGTTCATCGGGAACAAGTCTAAACTTATGTGGGACTCAGGGCAAAGCATGACTCATGCCTCTATATTATTATAGTAGTGAATAAATTTAGAAGGATCATCAAAGGAAAACTTGAAGGCAAAGAAAGGATGTCATAAAATCATAACACACAACTGAAGTGAGTATTTAGAAGTAAGAAAATACAGTCCTATCTACTTTTACTTCACAGAAGGAAGCAACAGCAAGTTTAGAGTAGCAAAGAGGTCTTGGTCAAGCCAAGAGTCAATCCTGGGTAACTAAGTCTGCGCCAGGACACATGTAATGCTGGAAATAAACTCATGCACTAAATGAGCCAGAGAAAGAAGCACAGACAAATAGGCACTGGCATTTAGATAATCAATCAGCGAGCATTGCTTAAGCACCTAATATACGCCAGGCATTCTGCTAAGTGCTGAGAATACAAATTAAAAAGCATAATAATCCCTTTCAGAAGCAGGGCCAAGATGGTGGAATAAAGACAGATATTTGCCTGGGCTCTCTCTCAAACCTCTTCACGTATTTTTAAATAATGACTGTACACAAATTCTAGAGTGGCAAAACTAACATAGTGAAACAATTTCCCTGCCCAAGGAACTTAGAAGGTTTGCAGGAAAGGTCTGTTGTTCTAGAGCACAAGAGAAGGCTGTGCAGCACAGGTCTGGCCCCTGGGCCCTAGCAAACCCAGAGCAGGCCTTGGGGGAACTGGATCAGTAGCCGCAGTGGTGGTTTTCACACCACTCAGCCCACAGATACCAAAGACAAATTAGAGAGTCAGCAGGAAATGTCTGTCACACCTGGGTGAGAGTGGAGCACAGTCTAGTACAGCCCTGGCTCTAGTAAACCAGGAACAAGCCTTGGAACCTACTGAATCAGTAATGGCAGCAGCTGCTTCTGGAGCTCTCAACCCACAGATGGTAAGGTGATAGAACAGTTGGTCAGAAAGAGATTATATGGGTCTCTTGCTAGCACTGAGGCAGGACTCTATTGCTTTGCCCTAACTTGGATCTGGATCACAGTCCTGGGTGGCAGTCCCAGAGTGAGAAAGAGCACTAGCACAGCAGAACTTGTGGCCATAGTCAAGCAGAGACTCTCTTCACAGTTCCAAGGCAGAAAAGAATGCTTGTAGTCACTCAAAGACCAGAGCACAGGTCAGGAGAAAACTAAACACCTCCCTTTAGATCGTGCTATCTTGGAAGAATTGAAAACTTAGACTCCCAGATGTATACCTGAAAAGAGCTGCACAGAATCCCCGAAACTTGGTATAGGGCACCCTCCACCCTGAAAGCAGAACCCTACTTTAACCAAAATTTAAAAATCAGGTAACAGACTGGGGAAATGAGCAAACAAGAGAAAAAAATGATGACCATAGAAAGCTTTTGTGGGTGACAAAGAAGATTAAACACACATTCAGAAGAAGATAAAGTCAAAGCTCCTACATCCAAAGCCTCCAAGAAAAATGTGAATTGGTCTCAACTCATGGAAAAGTTCAAAAAGGATTTTGAAAAATCAAGTAAGAGATGTAGAGTAAAATTTGAAAAGAGATATGAGCGTGATGCAAGAAAATCATGAAAATAGAGTCAATAGGTTGGTATAGGAGACACAAAACATTACTGAGGAAAATAACGCCTTAAAAAGCAGACTAGGGCAAATGGTAAAAGAGGTCCAAAGAGCCAATGAGGAGAAGAATGCCTTTAAAAGCAGAATTGGGCACATGGAAAAAGAAGCGCAAAAATTTAGTGAAGTAAAAACTTCTTAAAAATAGGATTAGTCAAATGGAAAAGGTGGTACAAAAGCTCACTGAAGAAAATAATTCCTTCAAAAGTAGAATCAAGCAAATGGAAGCTAATGACTTTATGAGAAATTAAAAGACAATAAAATATAACCCAAAGAATGAAAAAAAATGAAAGGCCATGTGAAATATCTCACCGGAAAAACCAATGACCTAGAAAATAGATCCAGGAGGGATAACTTTAAAATTATTGGACTACCTGAAAGCCAGAATGAAAAAAGAACCTAGACATCATCTTTCAAGAAATTATCAAGGAAAACTTGAGGGCAAAATAGAAATTGAGATTCCTGTCCACCCCCGCCTAGATCGGCCCAGCTAGTGCTTGGGGTCTGAGATTCAAATGGGCTTTCCATGACAGGCGTGGCTGCTTTTCAATGTGAGCTTAAGTTCTGGTGCTTGGGTGGGGGCAGGGCTGCCTCCCAGGCTCAGTTCCCTCAGGGGCTTTATGCAGAGACCTTCAGTAATGACCCTGAAGTTCTTTCTGCCTGCCTGCTCAGGGAGTCCCGGGCCGCTGCTGCCTCTGCCGCTGCCTCCCGAGGGGGCCCGAGCCACAGAGACACCCCGCTCTCCTCTCGGCCAGCCCAGACATCTCTCTCACTGACCTGTAGTGTCTGTGGGCGGAGGGACTTTCGTGGCCGCGGGAGATTCCATCCCGGAAGGCTGCTCAGAACTGCTCCTCTCGGCCACGTGGCCAGGGCAGCTCAGGGATGGGCTCTGCTTTCCGGGGTGCGATGGACCCTGGGGATGGCTCTCCAGGGCTCTCTGGAATGGAGATCTTTTCCACTGTGTTTCTGCACACCTTGCAGTGATCCAGAATTTGTGGGGAGTTCTTCTTGCAGGAAATATATGGGCTGTGGGTTCGGAGCTAGCATACATGAGTCTTTCTACTCCGCCTTGTTGGCTCCACCCCCTCCAAAATAGAAATTGAAAGAATCCACTGATCACCTTCTAATAGAGATCCCAAAATGAAAACCTCTAGGAATATTATAGCCAAATTCCAGCTCCCCCAGGTCAAGGAGAAAATGTTGCAACCATTGAGAAGAAATGGTTCAAGTATCATGGAGCCACAATCAGGATAACACAAGATTTAACAGCTTCTTCATCAAAGGATTAGAGGGTTTGTAATATGAGATTCTGGAGGCCAAAAGAGCTAAGATTACCACCAAAAATTCCCTGCCCAGCAAAACTAAGTATACTTCTTCAAGGGAAAAAATGGATATTCAATGAAATGGACTTTCAAACATTCTTGATTTAAAAAAAAAAAAAACAGAACTGAATAGAAAATTTGACTTTTAAATGCAATACTCAAGAAAAGTATAAAAAGGTAAAAAGGAAAGGGAAATTATAAAGGACTTAGTAAGAGACTTAGTAAGGTTAAACTGTGTATATTCCTGATGATAATGGTAACTTCTAAGAAATTTTTCATTATTAAGGCAGTTGGATGGAATATATGTAGACAGAGGACACAGGTGTGAGTTGAATGTGAAAGGATGATATCTAAAAATAAAACTAATTAAGGTATGGGAGAGGCATGTTCTTGGAGAAATGCAAAGGGAGAAATAGAATGGGGAAATTATCTCACATAAAAGAGGCAAGAAAAAGCTTTTACAGTAGAGGGGAAGAGAGAGGAGGTGAAGAGGTGCAGGAGGGAGTGAACCTATCTCTCATCAGAATCGGCTCAAAGAGGGAATAACATATAAACTCAATTGGATATAAAAATCTATCTTACTCTGTAGGAAAGGAGAAGAGGAAGGACATAAGAGAATGTAGGGTGACAGAAGGGAGGGAACATTGGGAATAGGGGTGGTCCGAAGGAATACACTTTTGAGAAGGGACAGGGTGAAAGGAGAGAGACAATAAAATAAATAGGGGGAAACAGGATGGAGGGAAGCATAACTGAAGCAATTATACCGAAAAAAATTGAAGCAAATTTCTCTGATGAAGTCTTCATTTCTCAAAAATATAGAGAACTGAATCAAATATATAAAAATAAGAACTATTCCTCAATTGATAAGTGATCAATAGATATGAACAGTTTTTAGATGAAGTGATCAAAGCTATCTACAGCCATATGAAAAAATGCTCCAAATCACTATTGATTGAAAAAAATACAAATCAGACCTATTAGATTGGCTAATAGGTCAGAAAAGGAAAATGATAAATGATGGAAAGGACGTGAGGAAAATGATACATTAATGTATTGTTGATGGAGTTGTGAACTGATTCAGCCATTCTGTAGAGCAATTTGGAATTATGCCCAAAGAGTTATAAAACCATACATATCCATTGACCTAGCAATACCACTACTAGGTCTGTATCTCAAAAGAGATTTTAAAAAAGGAAGAGGAGTTATATGCACAAAAGTACCTGCAACAGCTCTTTTCTGACAACAAATAATTGGAAATTGAGAGGATGAGAACCCATTGATAAATAGCTGAACAAATAGTGATATGTACTTATGATGGAATACCATTGTGCAGGATGCTCTCAGCAAAACCTGACTTAAATGAGATGACACAAAATAAAATACACTGTGTACAAAGTAATAGCAATATTGTAAGATGATTATCTGTGAATGACTTACCTATTTTCAGCAACACATGATCCAAGACAACTCTGAGGGAGTTATGATGAAAAATGCTATCCATCCCCAGAGAAAGAACTGAATATAGATTGAAACATACTTTTTATTTTCTTTATTTTTCTTGAGGTTTCTTTTTTTGTTTTGTTTTGGGGTTTCTTGTTGATTTTTTGGGTCTACATTTTCTTTTACAACATGACTGTTATGGAAATATTTTGCATGCCTATATAGGCATAGTCTATATCAAATTGCTTGCCTTCTCAATAAGGTAAGATTGGAGAGGGAGGAAGGGGAGAGAATTTGCAAGTTAAAGTTTTAAAAACAAATATTAAAAATTATTTTTACATGCAACTGGAGGAAAATAAAATACTAAATAAATTTAAACAAAACAAAATCCCTATCCTCAAGGAGCTTATCTTCTAGTGAGGGAAACATTAACAATACAGAGCAGACATAAGTTTGCATTAGAGAAGGTACAAGCAGCTGGAGTGACCAGGAATGGCTTCCTGCAGGAGACGGTTCTTAAGCTGAATGTTAAAGAAAGCCAAAGAGTTTTCTCAATGTCAGACGTGAACAAGGAAAGCATTCCAGGCATGGTGGACAGCCAGTACAAAAGTGGATGCTATGCATGTCTTGTCCTCACCTCTATATATATTCTATCTAGTTCTATGATAAAGTTTTATATCTATTCACAGAATACCCTCAAGTCTTCCATTTCCTAGAACTTTGTCTTTTAGTTTTCTTGCTTCTTTTGATAATAGGATCATAGGATCAACTAGGTCTGGAAGGAATTCCAAGGTCATCTAGTCCATACCTTTATTTTATAAATGAGGAGCCACAGGCTGGGGAAGGTCTAATAGCTTACCCATAGCAAGCATCAGAGGTAAAATGAGAATCAATATCCTTTGCTTTGAAAAACAAGGTGGTCGTTCTATGAGACCATTTCTAGGACTTTTGTTTCTGACTCAATCTTCTTGCTCTAGCATAAGGGGATTATAATGGGAATTTTTGAGATATATGTTGGACCTAGCCAGGGATTCTTAACTTGAATATCTGTAAATTTCATTTTTAAAAGTATTTTGATAACTATATTTAAATATAATTAATTTCTTTTGAAATCTCACAGGTTGTATTTTATAAATCCTATGTATTTCATTTTATTTTTGTATTTGCATTTAAGAACATTATTCTAAAAAGGGGTCCATAGGCTTTATCAGATTCCTGAAAAGGTCAAAGTTTAAGAACTCCTGATCTAGGAGATCTTTGATTTTCTTCTACTTCTCACATTCTGGGATTCTTTTACTCTTTCTTTCTGTCTTATCCCATCTTCTTTCCTCCTCCACCCTCCAACAATCTCCCATGTTCTCCTCACTTGTGCTGCTGACTTATCTGTTTTTTCCTTGTCTGTCTTTCCTTCTCCTGTCCTTTTTTTAGTTTCTTTCTTTTGCTCATCTCTCCATTCATTTTCACTACAACCCATTTCTTTTTAGATCTTTTCTTATTTCTCCTTTCTCTCAATCTCTTTCTATTGATTGAAGAAATACAAATTATTTTTTTTTATTTTTAACCCATCTGAATTATGCTCTCTTTATATGTTGAGAAAATTACCCAGAAGTGACCTAACCATCATATTTAGCTTTGTCAGATTCCTTTAGTTTGAGCATTCAATGTTGCCAATTTGCAACTTTAAAAAATAAACATCTTTCATCTAGGCCATTTGGTAAAGTAGTGAGCTATCTCTGTAATTTTTATTCAATTTTATCACTGGTTATATTTTTATCAAAAAATATATACAACAAATAGAAAACAAGTTTTATTTTTTTTACATTTTTTTTTTTTACATTTTGCCTTTGATACCTAGCCTAACAAGAATTAAAATATTCTTTAAAAATGGTCAGATTGGGGGGGGGGGGTGTGGAGCCAAGATGGCAGACTAGAAGGACACACTTACACGGGGTCCTCTCTGCAGCCCATAAAATACCTGTAGAGAGGGATTCTTAACAAATTTTGGAACAGCAGAAGGGAGAACATCAGAGTGGAGGAGATTTCCAGCCCACGGTGACCTGAAAGAGCCACTGAAACGTCGGTTGCGTCAGATGCAGAGTGGAGCTTGGAGCCCAGCCCAGTCTTGGCCAAGCTGCGGAGTGTGATGAGACTCTGGGAGGAGGGGCAGAATCTCCAGTCACAGAAGCAGGTCCTCAGATCCCTCAACCCACCGGAGCCAAAGGTCAGTGAAGGGGTTTTATCAGCTGGCCAGGAAGGGAGAAGGACCTTCCCATAGCTCCAGCAGCAGGCAGTGGCCACAGAGCCTGCACAGCAGCCCTAACGGAAGCTCCATTGTTGGAGCATAAAAACCTCTAGGGGCATTGAAGAGCTGAGTGTTACTTCAGCTCTGGGTGGAGGCCCTGGCCAAGCTGGTCTTTGTCTCAAACTGAACGGTGGCCTTGCCCATCCAGCTTATCTGAAAATCAGCCCCCAGTGCTGACTTGGCGGAACTGGAGGCCAAGTGCCTGTGGAGGGGTATCTGCTAAGATTCTGGGCACAAAAATCCCTCTCTGCATCCAGACCAGTACATGCTTGATTGTGCCACCATGGAGGAACTGAGATCTCACAGATTCCCAGAGTATAACCTTCTCTTGACAAAGGACCCAAAAGTCAAGTAACTGGTTGGAAAAATGCCCAAAAAATGGGGGGGGGAAAGACCATAGAAGGTTACTTTCTTGGTGAACAGATATCTCCTCTCATCTTTTCAGGTGAGGAAGAACAATGTTTACCATCAGGGAAAGACATAAAAGTCAAGGCTTCTGTATCCCAAACATTCAAAATAAATATTCAATGGGCTCAGGCCATGGAAGAGCTCAAAGAGGATTTTGAAAAGCAAGCTAGAGAGGTGGAGGAAAAACTGGGAAGAGAAATGAGAGAGATGCAAGAAAAGCATGAAAAACGGGTCAATACTTTGGTAAAGGAGACCCAAAAAAATGCTGAAGAAAATAACACCTTGAAAAATAGGCTAACTCAATTGACAAAAGAGGTTCAAAAAGCCAATGAGGAGAAGAATGCTTTCAAAAGCAGAATTAGCCAAATGGAAAAAGAGGTTCAAAAGCTCACTGAAGAAAATAGTTCTCTCAAAATTAGAATGGAACAGATGGAGTCTAATGACTTTCTGAGAAACAAAAAAATCAACAAACAAAACCAAAAGAATGAAAAAACGGAAGAGAATGTGAAATATCTCATGGGAAAAACAACTGACCTGGAAAATAGATCCAGGAGAGACAATTTAAAAATTATGGGACTACCTGAAAGCCATGATCAAAAAAAGAGCCTAGACATCATCTTTCAGGAAATGATCAAGGAAAACTGCCCTGATATTCTACAACCAGAGGGCAAAATAAGTATTGAAGGAATCCATCAATCACCACCTGAAAGAGATCCAAAAAGAGAAACTCCTAGGAACATTGTGGCCAAATTCCAGAATTCCCAGGTCAAGGATAAAATATTGCAAGCAGCTAGAAAGAAACAATTCCAGTATTGTGGAAATACAATCAGGATAACACAAGATCTAGCAGCTTCTACATTAAGGGATGGAAGGGCATGGAATAGGATATTCCAGAAGTCAAAGGAACTAGGACTCAAACCAAGAATCACCTACCCAGAAAAACTGAGTATAATACTTCAGGGGAAAAGTGGTCTTTCAATGAAATAGAGGACTTTCAAGCATTCTTGATGAAAAGACCAGAGCTGAAAAGAAAATTTGACCTTCAAACACAAGAATGAAGAGAAGCATGAAAAGGTAAACAGCAAAGAGAAGTCATAAGGGACTTACTAAAGTTGAACTATTTACATTCCTATATGGAAAGACAATATTTGTAACTCTTGAAACTTTTCAGTATCTGTGTAGTTGGTAGGATTACACACACACAGACACACACACACACACACACACACAGAGCACAGCACAGAGTGAATTGAATAGGATGGGATCATATCTTTAAAAAATGAAATTAAGTGGTGAGAGAGAAATATATTGGGAGGAGAAAGGGAGAAATGGAATGAGGCAAATTATCTCTCATAAAAGAGGCAAGCAAAAGACTTTTTAGTGGAGGGAAAAAGAGGGAAGGTGAGAGGAAAACATGAAGCTTACTCTCATCACAATTGACTAAAGGAAGGAATAAAATGCACACTCATTTTGGTATGAAAACCTATCTTACAGTACAAGAAAGTGGGAGAGAAGGGGATAAGCAGGGTGGGGAGGGATGATGGAAGGGAGGGCAGTGGGAGGAGGGAGCAATTTGAAGTCAGCACTCTTGGGGAGGGATAGGATCCAAAGAGAGAACAGAAGCAATATGGGTCAGGATAGGATGGAGGGAAATATAGTTTGTTTTACACAAAATGACTATTATGGAAGTCATTTGCAAAACTACACAGATATGGTCTATATTGAATTGCTTGCTTCCCAAAAGGAATGGGTGGGGAAGGAGGGATGAAGAGAAATTGGAAGTCAAAGTTTTAGGAACAACTGTCAAGTATTGTTCTTACTACTAGTAAATAAGAAATACAGGTAAAGGGGTATAGAAAGTTATCTGGCCCTACAGGACAAGAGAGAAGATGGGGACAAGGGAAGGGAGGGATGTTAGAAGAGAAGGCAGATTGGTGATAGGGGCAATTAGAATGCTCAGCATTTTGGGGTGGGGCAAGGGGAGAAATGGGGAGAAAATTTGGAACCCAAAATTTTGTGAAAATGAATGTTAAAAGTTAAATAAATAAATTTTAAAAAAAGAAAATGGCCAGATTGTAGACAGTATTTTTTAAAAACAGGGCAGGCTTTCCTTGAGTTATATTCTTCCTTAGAAAAAGAATGGTAGAAATTGACAATTAACATGCCCTCGTGGCAGCTGGGTTGGGAGGTAGCCTCAGACTTAGAAACTATGACCCCATAAACAATGTTGGCATCTGATGACTGAACTGGCGAAGATTGAAGGACCTTCCACTGTTGAGGGATGCTAAGCACAATGGCTGTGACCGCAGGGGAGAAGGAGCTAGCACATACCTGGTGAGTGCAGGAGCAGTATCTATTGGCTGTGGGCACTTGCAGGAGAGCAGAGCCCCTGGTTTCAGTTCTAGGACAGAGAGGACAACTGTAGTTTGCAACTACCCAAAGAATCACAGGGAACAAAATCATTTGTGGGATGGTGTGGCTAGGGGCCTTAGCCATTACTTAGGAGTGGAGAAGAGAGGCCCAGGATAGAACTCAGAAAATAATAGAAGGACCTGAGAGGTGGGGCATCATTCCCCATACCTTGGAACTATAACGATTATATTACTAACTGCTAAAAATAAAATAAAACAAAGAAACGAAAAAGAATAAGCGGAGGATAAAGAACCCAACCATAAATAGTAATTATGTGTATAGAGAGGATCTGGGTTCATATTCAGAGGAAGATAATACAAAATAAAAAGCTACTCTTTTTTCAATGAGAAACATCAAATGGTCTCAAGTATAGAAAGAGTTATCTGAGTAACTTAAAAAGGACTTTAAAAATCAAATAAGAGAAATCAACAAAAAATTAGGAAAACTTAAGAGCAATCCCAAAAAATTGAGAAAATTATGAAAAGAAAATCAGTCAACTTGAAGTAGAGAATCAAAAACTTAAAAAAAAATAATTTCTTTAATACTTGAATTGGGCAAAGAAAAGTTGATGACATTCCAAAACATGAAGAAATAATAAAACAAAATCAAAAGAATGAAAAAATTGAAGAGAATGTGAAACATCTCATAAGAAAAACAACTAATCTGTAGAATAGATCAAAGAGAAATAATATAAAAATGGTTGGTATACCTAAAAATTATGATAAAAGAAAGTATTTTTATACAGTATTACAAGAAATTATTGAAGAAAACTGCTTCAAAGTTCTGGAACAAGAAGGCAAAGAAGCAATAGAAAAAATCCACTGATTACCACCTGAAAGAGATGCCAGGAGGAAAATTCACAGGAATATGATAGTCAAGCTTCAAAGTTTCCTGATTGTGGAGAAAATATTGGAAGCAACAAGAAAAAAAAACAGTTTAAAGATCATGGAACTACAATAAAAGTTACATAATACCTAGAAACTACTACATTAAAGGATTATAGCTCTTGTGATACTGTATTTTGTAGAGCAAAAGAGCTGGGGTTATGACCAAAGATAATTTACCCAGCAAAGTTAAAATCCTGAATGAAAAAAAAATGACATTTAATGAACTGAAAGACTTTCTTGTTTTTGTAACAACAACAACACAACTTACAGGAAAATTTGACATATAACATCCAGGAGAAATATAAGGTAAACATTAAAGACCTGATAAGGGACTCAGTAAGGTTTATTTCTTACATGTGAAAATATTATAAGTTCTTATGACTGTCATCATTATTTAGGTAGTCTGGAAAAAAGGCTTGGGATGAGCTGTTTATAATAAGGTGACTCTCAAAAAATAAAACTGTTAGGAAAGATAAAAAGAAGTAATGATACAAATGAAACATAAAAGGAAAAAATAATACAGTAAAAGGTAGTAATGGGGAGGGTGAGTAGTGCTTGAACATTATTTTCATTGGGAATGAGTTAAAGAAGGAATAACATATATATCTAGGAATGTATAAAAGTCTTCTAAAATACAGAAAGAAATGATTGAGCAAGGGGATAGGGTGGGGAGGGGAGAGGATAATGGAGGGATTCTTGGAGGGATAGGTAGGTTGAGAAATAGGAGGGCAAGGTAGCAGGTACAAGTAAAGCAGAGAGAGGAGGGGTAGGAATAAGGAAGGAAGAATAGTGAGGAAAAATAGGAAGGAGGAAAAAACCACAAGTAATTATAGCTTAGAATGTGAATGGAATGAATTTATGCATAAAATGGAAATTGGCAACAGATCAAAATTTTGAATTTGACAGTATGTTGCTTTCAGGAAACACTATAAAAATGGGAGATACACATGAAGATAAAATAAAGGTCAGGAGTGGAATTTATTATGTAAAAAATGATCTCAGGCAAAATTAAAGTGAAAATAAATTTACTTAAAAGAGAAAAATAGGGAAACTAAACTATGTATCAGCAATATTATTTAATATTGTTTTGAAATAACTAGCCAGGGTAAAATACCTGAAAGTATACCTGCCAACATATACAGGAATTATGTGAACATAAACATAAAATACATCTAATTAATTTATTAGGTAAAATCAATATAATAAAAATGACAATTTTACCTGACTAATCTATATATTCAGTGTCATTCCAATGAAGTTACTAAAAATTTATCTTAATGAGTTAGAAAAAGTAATTACAAAGTTAAAATAGAAGAACAAAAGGTCAGGGACTTCAAAGAAACTAGGGGAAAAAGATGTAAAGGAAGTAGATTCAGCAGTATCAAACTTTAAACTATGTTATAAAGTGAGAGCATTGCTGAAGTATAAAATGAATAATTTTGATTATTTATGTAGCCAAAAAATAGAAGGAACACAGAAAATCAGGGAAAAAAACTTTCATACGCAGTCTCTCAGATAGGATTTAATTGGGTTGGAATATTGCTGTGATATAAGAAATGATGAGCTGATTGATTAAGAAAAAGCATGGGAAGGCTTGGACTTATGAAGAAAGATGCTATCCACCTTTAGAGAAACATACGATAAGCAGAAGTAAGAAAGTACCGTCTTACATATGTATGCACAAATATATATGTGTATGCTTATAGATATCTATCTATACATATATGTATCCATGCTTAATTGTAGCTGTCTTTAGAGTAGAGGTAGGGAGTTGGGAGAGGGAAGGGAAAAATCAAGTAAAAAGCATACAGCAGAGAACAAAAGAAAACCTACAAAAAAACAAAGAAAAGGTGGGCAACTTTGAGATAATGTGTAGTATTTATTACATAGGTTTTCTTGAAATGGAAATGTATTATTTTATTGTGAATCTTCTCTTGTGTTCTTCTGTATCTGTGACAATGTATTTTTTTCTTCTCTCATTTTTTATTTCTTTAAAATAAATAATAAAATTTACAAAAGGAAAGAATGATGATTGGGTAAATGGTGCAATCAATCTATAGTGATCAGCATTGTGCCCAATTACTTGGTACTTGAAGTTCTGTTATGGGCTCTCTCACTGAATATAGTGTTAAATCTATATGGACAGGCACTTCAGATGATTAAATATTAAACCAAACTGCTCTTCTAAAAATTGTATGACTTCTAATTAAATAAAAGACAGACCATTTGTTCTCATTTTTTCCCCAGAGAAACTTTCACAAGGTGTTTTTGAGCTATTTATTCTAACTCTAGTGTTTGTGTGCTTTCATAGACTTAGGAAAATCTGTGAAGCAGGTGTAGCAAGAATATATGAAAAAGTCCTGAGAATTTAAGCACAGCAATAGATGGATGTAACTTTGACTCTCCTTGAGGCATCTCTTTTTGTGAAGGAGTAGAGATAGGTGATGGAGGGAGGCTCATGCCAGCATATGCCAAGAGTGCATCATGGAGAAGGTTAGAGGCATTCTATTTCCCAGAATTCTAGGGAGTAAAGGAACATTGCAGGAAAATCATCAGCTAGAAGTTGCTGGAGTAACAAGATGGAACTAGGAGAAGAAGAAAGTAGAAAATAGCATCTCCCTTCAGAGATGAGAGATTCTCCATCATGGAACTGATTTTGGGCTCACTAATTTAAGGATCATTCAGGCCAAAAGACCATAAACCAGAAGAGACAGAGTGATAGTTTAGAGATCTTTTAGCTGAAAGACTGACTGAATGAATATAGTGGACTTAGATTGCCATGGCAAAAGGTCCCAGAATTTACAGAAGTCATATGATCCCAGGAAGAAGGAAAAAGAGAAGTCGTGTATGGGAAATATGGCTACAATGCATTTAGTATTAGATTTCCCAATTGTCATTGTGAGTTTTTCTTGTAGTACAGTAATTCTCTAAGAAAGGAAAGGAAGAATAGATAAAGGAATCAAGAAAGAAGGAAGAGAATGGCACTCACCAGAACACAGGATGATCACTATTCACTATTGCATTGGCTAAAGAGGTCTAGGATCATTGAGAAGGCAAGAAATAAATCAATTATACATGTTAAATGACTCTATATTAGTCGTGTTTCCAAAAAAGCAAGAAAAATAAAGTGAAAAAAATAATACCTCAATTTGCGCTTGGGAGTTCATCACTTCTCTCTAAGGAGGCGGATGACATATTTCATCATGAATCCTTTGGAACTGTCTTGTAGCACTGCATTGATCAGAGCAGCTAAGTCTTCCACAGCTGATCATTGTTATAAAATTACTGTTACTGTGTGCAATAAATGATCTCCTGGTTCTGCTCACTTCACCTTGTATTAATTCATACAGATGTTCTCAGGTTTTTCCGAAATTATCCTACTCATAATTTATTATAATAATTTTTAAAAGGAATTATTGTTGGTGGTGGTGGGAGTAGTGATCATTCATTCTTGAAGTGGACCAGCGACATCATGAGGGTTGAGTCTTGATTGGTGCATGAGTTGGATACAAGAGGGGCAGAGCCTCACAAAGTCACCAGCCTCAATCTCTCCTCATTGTAGTCCAGGGGCAAGACAAAGGTCAAGATGACTGGCAAGGGCCCAGGACGCAGAGGGTGACTTGGACTTTCTAAAGTAAGCTCTTTCCCAGGTCTCAGTTTCATTGGTGTGTTGGCTATTACTGGGAATGTGAACTCGCTGAAAAGTTCTATAAGCTTCTGCTTTTACTAAGTTATTAAATAAAGTTATAGCAGTTTTTTTTAATGGTCCTTAACTTGGTATATGAAGACCAAAATAAAGTTTAATGATACAAAGTGCCTGAAAAACATTCAGTGACATTCAGTCATTTCAATGGCATTTTCAAACTTTTCTTAATCAAGTTTTAGACTAAGTAAGGACTAAAAGCAACATAAAACACATTTAAGGGCAATAACATTAGCTGACCCGATATACTTGAGAGAGGGAATAATTCATGCCATCTTCTGGGAGCTGAGAAGAACTTCAGGAAGAATGAAATGCCACTTGGAATGGAAGGGAGTACCATGATAAGAAACATCGATAGGGAATGAAGTTGCATAAGAGCAGGTTTTGGCTTAATACGAGAAAACAATTAGAGTTATCTAAAGAGAAATGGACTTCCCAAAGAAGTAATGAATTCCTCCTCAGTGGAGGTGTTCAAACAAAGGCTGGATGGCCCCTTGTAATGTAAATGTGTTGTAGAAAGGATCCTCGTTCAGCTGCAGGTTGATCGAGGTAGCTTCTGAAGTTCCTTGAGATACTTGTTGATTTCTGAGGAGAGTATTAGAAGCAGGGAGCTACAGAAATAGTAATGGAGCCAGATGACATGAATGATGGGCAATGATTCTGTGCCTTTGGTCAGAGGAACTGAGGATGAAAGTGCCAACTAACAACACTGGCAAATCCCTGCTGGAGCCCTACCCAAGAGAAAAATTGTGAGGGAGATTAAAAAGGTCTTTTTGGTGGAATTCCTTAATGGTAGATATTTGTTATTTTCTAGGAGCTCCCATGTGCTCTTTAGTGTTTTCTGACCTGTCAATAAATCTGGTCATTCTTTGAGTCTATGAAACATATGCTAGAAAAGAGATATAGTAACACTGGTGGGATCAGATAATAAATTCTTCTTTTGAGCCTTTTACTCTGCGGAATCTGGCTTAGTGGAAATGTGTGGGTCAATTTCTCCCACTCTCTTTATTTTCAGAGCCAGCCTTCAGTAAAACTATCAAGTGGGCAAAGTGTCTCAGATGTCAGCTGCCTGCCTAAGACTTCCCACTGCAATGTCTTAATGCTTCTTAAAGACCCAGGCTGATAGGTGATTTGCAAAGTTTTTGATGTTATATCTGCGGATAAAATAAAATTTATAGATAATTCTAATATGAGGTGTCCTAAAAGTCTTACTTTCAAGCTTTAACTTTTACATATAATTGGTCAAGTGTAGTATTCATAAAACAAAAAGAACTTATCCATTACATTTATGACTTAACTTCAAAACAATTTAATGTCAAATAATAAATTTGCAAAGACACCTAAAGGCTACCTTTTTAGAAGGAAACTGTATGTTCAAGTCTCACAATTTTCTCATAATATTTCCAACTTAAGTGTGTATCTGGATTCCTCAAGGCAAAGAATACTGTACAATGAATAGAAAATGTTTGAAAACCATTGTCATAGGATTTTCCCACTGGACATACTCCAGACCTTGACTTTTTTCTCCAATCAAATTTTACCAATCAATATCCCATTCCTTCAGGTTTCTGCTAGATAACCCATCAGGCTCTTGATCTACTTCAGTTCATTAGTAATTGATAGTCTCAAAAATCTTATCGAGAGCAAAGACAAACACTTTATAGGATTCTTTGGTACATAACCTTAACTTGAAGGATTGAGAATGTTGGTATTACAAAGAAATTCAATGGGGGAAGATAAAAGATCAAAGAATTATAGGATCAATCCCCATGGATTTAGAGCTGGAAGATACCTCAAAAATCTTCTAATCCATCTCCTTCATTTTACAAATAAGGAAACTGAGTGCCAAAGAAGGAAAGTTCAATAACTAAGCAGAGCTATGATGCAAATAAAGGTCTTCTGATTCTTTGCCCTCTAACATGATGATTTTTGTGGCCCTTAATGTCTCTTAAAATTACACCTTGTTGACTGCTGTCTACTCAGTAAGGCCAACACTGACTTCAGGTAAGTTTCAGTCAAAGGCTAGCCCGTTACATGACAACTATATATCAGGTAGAGTTCCAACACGGCAAGGGGGTGGAGAAACTATATGTATCTCTCTGATTGCTTTTTACCTAAAGGCACTTATCCTCAAGATAAAGAACGCTTTTCATTTGTCTCAAGTCTCAGCTTGAGGTAACTAGACTGAGGCATCCCCAACTGCTTCCAAATGAAAGATTAGAGCCTAAGATGACTTCTGGAGTTTTGAGAGACTGAAGCTACTAAAGTCAAGTATAATGTGATTTAATGTTCAACAAATGTCAGGTAATAAGTTTTTCTTGCAACAAGCAGACACCTAATGAAATTCAAGTTGCAGAAATGTGTCTTTACCTGTGATTTAAAATTCATGTGCAATCCTGAGGAGGCAAACTTGGATACTTGAAGTCACTACTCTGAAATATTTCTGCTCTCCCTCATTTATGTACTCAGTAGACATTATGTTCATTGGCACTTGTTAATAGTCAACTTTGCTAAGTATTCTGAAGTTATTTTATGTGTATTGTGAGGATAGACATTAATTTCTTTAATGAAATCAGCAAATTACTTGGAAGACAATGACTGTGTCACATACTAATTGTCCCTCCAATTTAGTCTTGGCTTGTAGCCTTTTCAGGTTAAATAGTCCTGTAACTGACTTTGATGCTATCTTTGTCCTCATTAAAGGACAAAATTGACAACCTGTTGAAAACATCATAATAAAAAACATGGAAGCAAGAACAGAGCCCTGTTTCACACCACTGGTGACTGACAAGTCACAAAGCAAGTATGACATCATCAAACTGGAATACAGTACTAATGAACTTCTCTGGTTCACCAAATTTTGCCATGATGTTCCACAAGCTCTCATAACTGAGAATATCAAAGGTGCTTCTTAGATTAATAAATGTTGTGTACAGACCTCTGTCCTGCTCTTGGCATTTTCCTGGAATTATTGGGCAACAAATACCATAGCAACTATTCCTCTTCCCTTTCTGAAGTCACACTGTCTTTCAGGTAGATGGAAAGATCAGTCTATTAAGAACTATTCCGGCAAGAATCTCACCAGCAATGACTAAGAAAGACACCCCCCTGTGATTGTCATAGGAAAATCTATTTCCTTTACCTTTGTAGAGATGGACAATGGAGGCATCCTTGAACTCCTAGGGGATAACCTCCTCTTGCCATATAACCTGGAAAATTTCAGTATGAGTAGTGGGCCCCTCCACCCTTGTAAATCTCAGGTGGAGCAGAATCAGTGCCAGGCCACATGAAAGGAGCCTAATGGCGCTCAAAACCTCTTCTTCAGTGAACCTTCAGCTAGGAAGGGATTGACTTCAACCTGAGGTAAATGGTCAATGGCCTCAGCACTGATTGAAGGCAGTTTGTTGAGAACATTATGGAAATGTTCACCCCATTTCTCCAGGATCATGTCCTTATTACTAATCCATGTGGCCTCATTATGCTGAGGAATTGAGGTGCACCCTAAATCTTTGGCTCATAAATAACTTTCAGGACATCATAAAAGTGCTTTGGATTGTTACTCTCAGCACAGAACTGAATTTCGTCTGCCTTTTTTTCCTGAGTCAAGAATCCTGCATATCTCTAAGTTTCAATTGCACTTTCCTTTTGATGGAATTAAAAGCTGCTTTCTTAAAGATGGACAAAGTATTCTGTTGGCAAATTCTGTGGAAATTTCATTTTTTGTTTAGAGACTTCTGAATTTCCCCATCATTTTCAGCAAACCAATCTTGATGGATGCAAGTGTTCTAGCCCAGTAGAGTAAATGTGCTGCTGAATACCAAATCTCTGAAAATTGTCCACTCCTTTTCTGTTTCACTATTGCCAGTTGTGTGTAGGCTTAGCTTTCCCTCCAAGTTAACAAAAAACTGTTCACATACAGAGAAGTGTTCTAATCTATTGACATTAAGTCTCCTGATTCTCCTCTTTCCTTAGGGCCCCCACTTTTGTTGAATGCTAATGTTTAGATTAGAGAGGACAGACTGGTCCTGCAGTATGCACTATATATCTCCTCAAATTCACTTTCTATTTCTTCTTAAAATGACATTGTCTATTAAATGCCCCTGTTTGCTGCAAGGGTACATCTATGGAGTTTTATTGTGTATAGATAAACTCAAGACAGTGTTAGTGATCAGAAGGTCATGAGATGCGCAATTCTTTAATAATAAGTGATTGTTGCTGTTACGGTTTCTGAATCCATTCCTCCAAAAGATTCCTTGCCACCTTTGATAGTCTGTGCCTTCTCTGGCATTAAAGTCACCCAGAATTACAAGCTTGTCATCTTTCAATACATTGATGATGAGGGTCTCCATTTCTTCATAAAATTTTCCTTTGACCTCATCAGGGCTTGTCATGGAGGAAGCATATACACTGATGATGGTGGCATGGTAATTTTCTGAAAATGGCAATAATATTGTCATGAGACTGTCATTCATTCCTTTTGAGAGGAATACAAGCTTTTGACTAGATTAGTTTTGACTGTGAAAACTACATCAGCTTCTCAGCATTGCCCATCACTGCAGGCACTCCAGAAAAATGTGTATCCAGTTCTGACTTCAGTAAACTGGCCTTCATTTACCAGCCTTGTTTCACCTGGCGCTGTGATTTGGATTGGGTAGTTTCTGAGTTCACGTGCGAGCAGACCTGTCCATCTTTCAGGTCGATTGCATTTCATGCTGTCCATAAGCATGTGTAATCCACGTACAAATGGTGAGTAGAATCAACTTTGAAACATTGCTTTTGTGTGTTTTAACTGCAGATTGCGATCCTCACTTGCTGCAGTAGATAAGCCAAGGTTTGGTGAAGCAGACAATTTTTAGTGCATTTTTCCTTCCTTATGTCAAGAGGAGAGTAGTGCAGTCCTTTAAAAAGACTGCTCAGACACACGGAGGGTTGCCAAATCCCACTGTGCTTCAGTCCAGTGAGAAGATAACCTTATTCCCTGGGCCACCTGCCTGCGAGGTTGTAACAGCTCCCAGTGTATCTACACCTGCTATCTCATCTCTCATCTGTCATCACAAGACTTTGAGGTAGGTAAAAATGGTAAAATGGTGTAGGTGATATTTTTTGATTTGCATATATATTGCATTTAAGTGAGGCATAGTTGCCCAAAATTGTTAGCGTCCCTCTCTTCCAGAGTTATTGGAGTCCATGAGCAAGAAACAAGTCAAGATAATTGGCTATGGCTCAGGATGCAGTGGATGGCCTTGGCATTTTTATATTGAAACAAGCTCTAATCACTCCAGAGCACTGGCTTCAGCTGCCTTCATGACCATTGGAGCAAATTGTTCTCATTTGCCCATTCCACCAAAGAAGTCTTCATAAGCTTGGGTGTGAAGGCAATCAAACTAGGATCTTTTGCTGTTTTTGTTTTACTAAAAGTGTCTCTGATTGAATAATGCCATTGAGGAGGCTCTTCCCCCCACCATTAACATTGTGGGAAGCTTGATTTGGGGAGTTGTTTTGTAGGAGGGTCTCAAATACCTTTTGTTTTTTCTGTCGAGGCACTGGGTCATAGGGTTGAGGGTGAGATTTTACTTTGGGGGGGTTAAGTTTTTGGAAAAAGATTTGTGTGCCAGATGAGACTCTGGGAAGCTGATAAGCGGTTTGAGCTATCATATATCTACATCTGTCAAGTTTCTTTTGTGAAAAGAATTCTATAAACCTAATCAATCATAAAAGGTAAGCCTAGCTAGAAACTATGGCTTGGTTGGTTTGAGGATCAAATATATGGCATATGTGTTAAAGGATGAGATTTAAGACACTTCCCTCTGGTAAAGATGTGTATATGTTAGGGGTCAGGTAGCTTGGAAGCACTGTCTACTGATTTTTGATTTCTCTGAAATTTTGACTTTAATTTTCTCTGATAACCTGTGCTTGATTGAAGTGATTGTTAACCTGTCCAAAGTTGCCTTTCCTTTTCTGAATGCAGATCTAAGAACTTGTGATAGCAGGTCACCCTGTGTATGTTGGGGTGCTTACTATTACTCTGGGGTAGATGACTGCCTAACTCATTGACAGGTTTGAGGTCCCTTAGTTACCATCAGCCTAGTTTAGCCTGCCTACTAAGAAGGCTTATTGGAGAGTAACTGCTGTGCATGCCACAGCTTCATGAAGTCACAGGTGAGAGTTGGGTGAATCAGGTGGACACCAAAGGTAGATGAGCAGTCCTGAGAAGGGCTCACAGCCCTCATACCAGGGTGCTAGTACTCCCTAAACACTCCTATACCCATGCATTAGGCTCTTGATAAAGGTTTGTTATTAAGTTGAGATGGCATGGAATTGAATTTCTTTTCTTTTGTAAACCTACCCTCTTCTGCAATGCCTACCACCATGCTATGTATGATACTCTGTAGGACCTTCATACTCTTTGACTCTTCATCAGAGCTTCAGAACAGAGATTGACAGATGAGAACATTATCTTAAAGTTTTTGTTTCTGGAACAAGGCCTGACCATTCTGCCCAGGGAGACGGGACTTTGTTCAAATCAGAACAACAGGGAAGGCATGAGAAAGGGAACTTGCAGAAGTCTTAGTCATATGCTCTAAGATAGAGTAATGTCTTCTTAAGATCCTGCCCTTCTCCCAAGAATGAGACATAGAGAAGGGGAAATGGATGGCTATTGAGGTTCTTACTTTAGATTGTTCTCCAAACTCAACTTGTCTTCTTTATCACATTTTTTCCCTTCCTTCAGACTTGCCTATGTCAGAGGTCCATACCAGCCTCATCTTTGCCTTTCATAGTTCTTGTGTACCATCAAGGTTTGACTCAGGAATCACTTCCTACTTGAAATTGACCTTTTTTCCTTCTTTCTCTCCTCAACTCTTCTTAGAATATTTTGTATGAATGACTCTTTTCTTTTTGTCCCCAGCATCCCCTACCCAAGCAGCTTGAGGTCAGGAACTATATTGTTTTGCCTTCCCAGAGCCTAGCAAGGTATCTTGCAGACAATATGAACTTACCAAATCTTTGTTGAATTGAGTTAGTGTGATGTGTAATGACCCCTAAGACCTGTACTTCTGAGTAACAGAAAAGATTCCATTGGAGCTCCAGTTTTTGACTCAGCAGAGGATGGACCTTAGTTAAAGAAGATATACAGCCAGAATGTTCTGGTTCCTTTCCATGTGCAACACCCCACCCTACCTCTAAAATAAAAACAAAACACCTCTTGTATTGGAAGCTGTGTCATAAAGATTAGCCACTTCTCTTTTGGTCCACAGGGTGTGTGGGAAAAGAGGGATAAGGATCCTCTTCCCACACCAGGCAGCTCTTACAGCTGTCTACACTTGGAAATGAGAGTATATGCTGGTGTTCTCTTCACTCAACACAGGTGACTGATTGAACTGCATTCCTGAAACAAACTTTTCTAACATTGTTTCCTCCCTTTCCCCAAAGTCTTGTAATTTTAATATACTTAGTTAATATGTACATGTTGTATTCCTGCTAGAATGTGAACTCCTTGAGGACAATGATTATTTTTCTTCCTGTCTTTGCATCCCCAGGCCATCACAAGGCCATTAATAAATGTCTTTTGATTGCCTGATTGATCCATTGAAATGATGAAGTGTGATATTTATGTGGCAGTAACATTCTATAGTGGATAGAGAGCAAGGCTTGGTTTGAGGAAGCCCTGGTTTCAGTTTCCATATTAATTTGGAAGCCAAGGGTACAGTTTCTAGAAAAAGACCCAGAGTTGATACCTTTGATAGATGTTTTCTATAGTCCATGTTATTCTTTCCTTTCACTACTTGACCAAACCCAGTTTCTGTTAACTTTCAGAAGTTGATCATATCTTCGTCCAGAATAAAAGGATTAAAGACACAGCAGTTATCAGAGTAAGCAAAATTATATTTTAGGTACCAAAATCCTATAGTGCAGAAAATAAGCCTGCCCTCTATATATCCCAACCTGGGGGCACATCCCTAAACACAGAATTTTTAGTTTTATGTTATATAAGGAAGTTTAATGAAAGAAGATCAGATTGAATCTGAAGACCTAAATTTGCTTCTTGGTTCACCTGACTGTATAACTAGGTAAGTCTCTTAAACTCTCTGAGCTTGTGTGTTAGTGAGGAGCATTGAATTCGGAGTCAGATCTGGGTTTACTTCAGTTTACTAGTTGTGTGATGTTGGGTCTCAACTCTAATTGACTCAATTATAGAACAAGCTCCAACATATCCTACCAGATCAGTAAAGGTTTTCAAATACAGGGCTGAGATCAAAGGGCCAGTCTAAGTAGGTGAGGAGAGCCTCATCATCATTCTGGCTGCACAAAGATGACTTTTTAGCCAGCATAACTCTAGATGACCCTCCCTTAAGCCACAGAGGGTTAATAAATCATGAAAGTGTAGAATCTGCTTTGTTTTCAGGAAATCTTTGCTCTTTGAACTCCCCTTTTGAAGCTCAGCTTCTTCATTTATAAAATGAGGAGGTTGGGCTATCGTAAGTTCCCAAAGTGAATAATACTGCCCCCTGGGGGATTCTGGAATAATCCAGGAGGACAGTAGTAACCTTGGTTCAATGAAGGGGGAGGGAAGTGGGGGCTTTGAATAAAAATAAGAGAGCAGTGGAATCATAAGGAAAGAAGAGAAGAGAATTTTGAAAAATCATTTGTACATGTTTCATCTGTTAGGTAACAGTCAAAGTCATAGTGGTACATTATTTCCAAATAAACACACAGATGGAAATTATAACTTGATATATAACAAGTTACAACATTGCAAGTTATAGCAGTGGTCAAGTATACCAACAAGCTAGTATTGGCAGGCGAGCATGCCCTATGTTATCTGGAAGTCCAGCATGCATTGGTAGGAATATGTGCATGTAGTGACTTGTTTATGATATGATATTATATGGTTATATGATGCAATATTGTGTCATCAAAATTTCAATGGGAGAAAAAACTCACATATTTAAAATAAATCATTAAATTTAGGATATCATTTAAAAATATATTTTATATTTGTTTAAAATTATGCAAATTAAAAAACATTTAAGGGTAAAAAATAGTAGATTTTGGGGGGGAATGAGAAATTTTTTTTTAAAGGGGGCAGTAGGCCAAATAAGTTTGGGAACCTCTGGGTCAAATGATCTCTAAAGCCCCTACTAACCCTAAATCCTATAATCCTTTTTATAATTTGGGGGTAGAAATATTTGCACTACCATTCTCACAGAGCTGTTGAAAAGAAAATGCTTTGTAAACTTTACAGCCCATTATAAAACTATATGTGATCTATTATTACCTTAGTTTCAGTTATTTTTCAGATAAACAAGCTACTGCCCAAGACAGCCTTGTACCTACATCACCCCTAGGCTCTCTGTATTATTCTCTCCTTTCCTATCTAAGCCTACCCCTAAAGCAAGGATTGCTCTTATCTTGAGAATGGAGTGTATGGATTTAGGAAAGATACGTTCCTTTTTCTCTAGGGTTTCTCAGTCTTCCAAAAGTAGGGCCTACAGTAAGGGAAGGCCAGGGATTTGGGACTTAAGTTGGCATTTTAGGGCTTTGGAATCTGAATCCAGCCTCCAGTCTGCATCCCAAAGTTCAGTGTTTTGGCATACATTACAATGTCCTTTGTCTCATGTTTAAATCTTGTCTCTCTAATGAAAGTATCAACTCCCGGCAAAACAAAGTTTCTTAACTATGCACAAAAGTCAAGTAGTAAATGATCTGTAAGGACCAAAAGGCAGTGGGGGTATTGTTACTAAAGTAATCCTTTTGATTAAGCTAAAAATTATTTTGTGGAATTAAATAATTACTACTTAATCTATTTTTCTAATTGGGATTTTCACAGGATCATTGAATTAATATGTTTAGAGTTGGAGAGGATATTAGAGGTCATTGAGTTTAGTTCCCCCATTATATAGCTGGATTGACAGCTTGAATTTATGGAGTAAACACTGGATGAGGAATAGGAGGAATTGGGTTTTATTCTGATGTTGATGTTGATTGTCTTTGGGTAAGTCACTTAAAACTCTTTCAGACTCTGTTTCTTTAAGAGTAAATTGAGATGGTTGGGTTAGATGGCCTGAAAGATCTTTTCAGATATAACCCTATGAATCATCCAGGAAACTGAAGCCCAAGGTTAAGTAGGTAGTGATGACTGAGGTTTGGAATTCAGGGCCTCTGTATTCATATGTAGTATTCTTTCCACTAGTTTTTGGGTTTTTTAAAATTTTACTTTCATAGTCTTTTAAACCATATACATCTTTACGTTTTTGTGTATTTTAGGAAAGAGAAAGAAAAAAATCCATTTCCAGTCACTGGACAGAACTCATTCCAGTTCAGGGTCAAGATAGAACTGTCTTGGCCTAATAATTCACATTATTGCATATTAATAATAATTGCAATTTTTTGAATAATGTGTAGTGAGAGTCAGAGGCCTGGTTTTTGTAGCATTGCTAAAGAAAGGCCCACAGAGTTAAGCAAGTTAATTACCATAGTGCACCCATCAAAACAGAAATGCCAATCAGACAGGTTCTATATTTTGCCACATAATCATTGCAGATTTTATGACATTTTTTTTTTTTTTGCAAAAAAGTAGAGATGTGACCACTGTGTGAAGCTTTGAAGGTGTGCTGGTGTTACTTAAAAATCATTTATTACTAAACTGTCTTTGGTGCAAGATTTGGTGCACAGAATACTAGTGAACATACATTAAAATTGGGAAGATATTAAGTCTTACCATACCATGTGATCTTTACTCATGGCAGCTTTGCCTGCCCACCCGTTCCCCTTGTGCCTATGAATCTTCCTTGGATGAGTGACAATACCATTAGTATTGCAGCACTCTAAAAGAACCACACAACTTAGCTTTTGGAAATATATTGACAATGTGTGTGTGTTGAGAATTCCAGGCTCACGTTTCGTAATGCACAAGAGATAGATGCATATAAATATGCCATTGGTTAATATATTGCTGCTCTGTTTATCTATTTAAGCAGCATACAAACAGAATTATGCCATGAGACTATTATGTGATGAAAGGTATAAACCAATTTTTGGGCTAAAAAGACAGGGTGTGACAGTTATGTGATGGAGATCATTACGTGGTGAAATACATGAGTCAAAATGCGAGAAGATTGAGCTCAGCTCTTCTATATGTTTGGAGGGGGAGTCCTTAACCACCAATCCATCCATTTGGCAGCTTCCACCAGTCCAGCTTCTACTCTGCAACCCAGGCAGGACAGAGTTCTTCGTCAAGAGAATTTCAGTACTGTTATTGCCACTCTTTCTGGAGCTGTCATAACACCCTGTACTTGGGATGGATTGGCACAGAGGTGGATCCTACCACAGACCACTGGATTTCACACAACAAACAGCAGGAGGAAAGACTGGGGGTAGAGACAAATTTAAAAGAATAATCAATGGGTGAAAAATGTGGATTCAGTGAAGCCAGACTGGCACCACTCCATCACAATGCATTCTGTAAATCCTTTTTATGTGTACAACACTAACAGGGGCTGCCAGCTCAGCTTTCTGCACAATTCATCCTACCAATGACCAGTCAGAGAAAAAAGAATGGTAGGTTGTGTATAAGCATCAGAAGGCCTGACTCAGAGCTGGAAACAAAAAGATCTCTGGCAATTTGTTCCAGAGAACATGTGGGTAACTTCTTTGGCTGGCCATCAGTCTAGCATGTGCAACTGTCATCAGAACTGTGGGACAATAATAGATAGGGACAGAGTGTCCAAAGAGGTCTAGCTACATTGATAATAGAGATTATATAAATTAATTTGGAAAATAGGATGTAAAAGAATGTGAATTTTAATGAGTTGGGAGAGTGTCTTTGATCTCCCATTTGCATCCTGTCTGACTCCTACTCAAGAAATTGACTCCTACCCACATGCAAACAAACAAATCTGTGCAATAAAAAGGATACCATTCATAGTGAGACATAAGGACATTGAAGAGGGAGAGGAATGAAGTGGAAATTTAAAGCAGTTTGTGAGTGTTTAGATGTTGGGGGGGAGTATCAAAGATAAATAGGTTATCAAAAATGTACATTGGTTGTTTATAAGGCCATAGGGTTACTATGCTTCTATATAGGGCATGGATACAGTATTTCTATGTGACTTGTACACTATGAAATCCCAGAAGAAAATGGGCAGAAAGAGAAAGGGGCAAGACTAGAGGGAACCTTTACCTTGGATTCTCTGGGACAAGTTTACTGACTTTCCAAACATTGTGCAGGCATGCCAAATATGTAGAAGCTGGCCACTTCATTCCTAATGTAGCTGAAACATAGCTCCCAGGAAAATGCAGTTGGCAGGTTTATTTTCTGTTTCAATTAAGAGTAAACTTGGCCAGGGCTGATATGAAAGACTGCTCTTCCTTTCATCTCCAAGGACACAGGAAGAGGAGACTTAGTCTTAGTAGAAACAAAAATATAATTGGTTGTATGACCTTTAGAAAAAATAATAACACTAATCAGTAAAAGTTTAAAAAAATGAAAGATTACCAAATGTTGACTTTAAAGTCGGTGTGAAATGAAAGCCAAGGCCTTTGATAGGAAATATTTTGTTAGGAATTACATTCTTTTTAGGAATAATGGAAAAATGTTACTAATGACAATAACCTTTTTAAAACCCAACCCATTTTTCATAAGGTGAAGTGATAAGGGGGATAGGGTGAGTGAGGGTGGCAAGGAAAAAGTAAGGGAAGCCTAGATAGGGTAATAAACAACAAAGATACTTATATGCACTGAAACAGTTTTTTGTGTTCATCCTTTGTTGCCACAGAAGACGATGCCATCAGAGAAATAATGACATGACTTGCACTTGACTTTGTTTTGAGTGAGGGAGGGCTATGCAGGTCACCATCCTCACTTCTCCTCCAGAGCCATCTGAATTCAGTGACCAGATATTCATCAAGATGACTGGAAATGACCCAAGATGAGGCATTGGGGTTAGGTGACTTGCCCAAGGTCACACAGCTATTGAGTGTCAAGTATCTGAGGTGAGATTGTTATGATAGCTTTGAGGGCCTTAAGCCTAGCAGGAGCCCTGAAGTGCTGTCCAGCATATCATTCAATGAATAGAGTTAATACATGGTTTAGTATGGTGTAACTGCTCCTAAGAGTCAAACAAATAGAGTAGCAAAGGATTATGGGCTAGCTCTTCAAAGGGTAAGGGAAAAGGCAGTAAGCCAACTGAAAGTCAAAAGTTTCAAGTGATGTGAGTCAAAGCAGTTCAAAGGACAAAGTAATTTAAAATAAGTCAAAAACTTTACCACAGAAACTTGAGAAGCAATAAGAACAAAAAAGGGGAGATGGAGAAGATTCACATGTAACATTTCTCGTTTTTTCTGTTTGTACCCAATTCAAACAGTTGAAAAGAGCACATGAGATTAAACAGAAAACAAAAGGCTCATGCGCCATTAACACAGTGAAACAGTCGTTACATCTAGAGAAGTAACAGAAATGTCAGCTTCTCCATAAAAGTGGATGGAGGATGGTCAGAAAAGATTCATAATCATTGGCCCAGACATTTCAAAGTGGCACAAGTATTGCTAGAATACACTTTACTAGCTTCCTTTCCTAAGCAAACCTGATCTCACCTTTCTGATGCAAGCCTGATGCTAGATCTCAACACAAAAGAAATGCTTTGTTTTATATTCTTCTCTTATCCCCCTACTAAACTCTTGTTATAATTCTATATTTGAGAAGCACCAATGCAATGCTAAATGTATCAGGTGAATCACTTATAAACTTGAATCTCAAGACTGAACCAATGCACAAAGGCAATATTTATAAAAATGTTTATCTTCTCTAGTCAAGATGCATCAAACATAAAGCTATCAAGGGGATAGTTATGACTAAAGATGTTAAGAGATTTAACATCTTCCCAAAATATGAATGAGAAGAATATGCCCAGGGCAAGTAAAAGTTCAAATTGCCAATGTATACTTTCGGAATGGATAAATGGACCATAATACATTTGTATCTTCTCTAGTAAAAATCCATGTAATATTAACAAAACACAGAGTCCATTGTCCTAAGGTAGCAGACCTGACAATTGCCTTGAAATCTCAACCAATAAACCATAACAGAACTGGACAATTATCACAGACTGAGCTTTTGCCCACAATCACTCAGAAATACTACTGATCCATAAAAATAAAAATAACATTTTTTTATGTTTCAATAACAATATTTGAAATCTCCAAGTTGCATAGAATGAAAAGCTTTCAAGACACGGAAATCTAGAAGTCAAAATCATATGAAACAAGATGAGGTACATATTGTACCCATCAGCCTATCTGCTGATAGAGTTGTTTAAAGGATGATTTTATTGAGCATACTAGTATTTATATTTAATTTTTTTAAATGATTATTTTTACCTACCTCTGCAAGAGTTCAACTAACATTGAATATAAAAGAATAATGGCAGAACAGTGACTTTTTCCAGAATTTTTTGTCTGAACTCTATGAAACAAGATAGTTATTTTTCAATAATAATAATACATTTGTATAGTGTTTTAATTTCAATTCAACATGCATAAGTGCCTTTTATATACAAGGCAGGGTGCTATTTCTTCATAGCAATTCAATGAGAACAACAGAGCATATAGCTCTATTTGCAAACTTTGTTTACAGAAAAATTCCCCCATCTTTCCTTTCATTTTCCCCTATTGTATCTTTTCCTCTTCTCCTCTTTCCTTTTTTTTGACAAGATCTTCAAAACATAGCAAAACTCTTCATGCATCTTCTGTCTGAACTACCTACATCTATGACCTATTGCAATATGACTATCGTAAGACAAACAAATTGTCTCAAAATGTAAACATTTCCTACTTAAAAAGTTCCTTCTGATTGTTTATTTCTTTATCTGTTCATTTTTCTCTTGACTCCAGTATTCGAATTTCAAATTTCCTTTTCAGTTCCTGGTTTGGTGGTTTGTTCATTTTCCCCCAATCAGGAATACTTGAAAATCCTTTATTTCTTTGAATATCCATTTTTTTTGTCTTCTAGATTATATTCAGTTCTATTCTTGGTTGTAGACCTTTATTTTTTATCTTTTTAAATATTTCATTACATGTTCTTTGCTCCTTCATAGGAATACCTGCTAAAACTTGCATCATCCTGATGGTGGTACCTTGATATTTGAGGAGTTTTTTTCTTTCTGGGTAATTGAATTATTTTTCATTTTATCTAAATTTTGACAATAATATTACTGGGAATTTTCACCTGAGGGTTTCTTTCAAGAGGTGATAGATTCATTACATTTTTACATTTCCCTTTTGTTCTCGTAAGTCTGATGATATATGAGTGCAATTAAATACTATTTAAGAAATAGTGCTATATTACAGTGCTATAGCACTTTATATAGCTAGCACTAATAGTGCTATAAGAAATGATTTGAGAAGATATGGAAAGACTTCTATGAACTAATGCAGAGTGAAGAGAGCAAAACTAGAAGAATAATTCATAACATTAGTATCATAAAGTGAACAACTTTGAAAACTTTTATAAGCTAAAGAAAAATGAAATGAATAGAACCAGAAGAACAACTTATAGGTTAACAGCAACATTGTTAAGACAGATTACTTTAATTGTTGTAAGAACAATGATTGTTGCAATGAATATTTATAATTTCAGAGGAGAATTGATGAAACACACTATACACTTTCTGACAAATAAGGGATAAATTTAGGGTACATAATTATATCCATCCATGTCTACATATCTATACAAACATAAAATTACATATTATACATATTTGTTTATGCATGTATATGTATATACATACATAAAAGAAGAGAAGTGCTTGCTATAGATGTGAAAAGTTGTTTTCACTTTTAGATGAGGTGATTGTGTTATTAATTGTTCTTAATTGTTTTGCTTTGTTAAAAGAGAGCACACATGGAGAGGTACAATCTGGAAATGTTCGTAATGTAAAACCAAAATACACCAAACTTTGAAAAAAGAGTATGATAGGGTAAACATTGTTAGTTCACTCAAGGAAAATGAAAACCAAAGAAGTAAAGTGACTTACTCAAGGTCACTAGCAAATGAGAATTAGAACTTGAAGCTAGATTTCTCAACTACTTTTCTACTCCACCACACTACCATGGAAAAAATAAGAAACTGATATTTTTCCTTACTCGTTTTGAGTAATTGCCAAGGTTACTCTAGGTGCTACTTTTTCTCAGACCAGAAAAGCACTCATCTTGGAAAAGATCTTTAGAAATCATCATGACTCTGATATTTGAACCCAGATCTCAAAATGTGGAAAATGTTTTGTTCCATATACTCTTCTTATCCCAGATCTTAATTCTCATCACCATCCATTGATTGAGAAGCAAAGATATGGCAAGTGCTAAGGTCAGGAGAGTTGTTCCTAAGCAGAAATTTTTCTTTGAATTTGTCCCTTTCCATTAGGAAATCTATGTGCTAATGATGACAATGATGATAGCCACAGCAGGCATTTATTAAGTGCCTTGAGATTTTCCAAGTACTTTTCTACAATCCTGTGAGGCCAGTTGTATCATCAGATAGGGTGCTTGGGTGTTTGTGCTTGGATCCCAATTCCAAGATCACATCTCTCCCTTGCCTCAGAAAACTATCCCTGAAAGTTTTCTCTCCAGCCCAAGTACACTATGCCTAGCAAAGACTCATTAGTGGGCCCCAGTAAAACAATCTTTCCCCATCACAAGAATAAACTACCTCTGAAGAAATTCCCTTCTAAAAACAGAACTAATTAGAAAAAGGACAAATTGAAAATCCCCAAGAAAATACCAAATTAGAAATACTGAAAACCAAAGGAGAGATTAATAAAATTGAAATTAAGAAAACTATTGAATTAATAAATAAAACCAATAGTTGGTTCAATGAAAAAACTAATAAAATTGATAAACCTTTGGTCAATTTGATGAAAAAAAAGAAAGAAGAAAATCATTTTACTAATATTAAAAATGAAAGGGGCGAACTCACCTCCAATGAGGAGGAAATTAAAACAATAATTAGAAATTACTGTGCCCAACTTTATGCCCACAAATTCGATAATCGAAATGAGATGGATGAATATTTTAAAAAATACAAATTGCCCAGATTAACAGAAGAGGAAATTGAACACTTAAACAACCCCATCTCAGAAAAAGAAATTGAACAAGCCATCAATGAACTCCCTAGGAAAAAATCTCCAGGTCCAGATGGATTCACAAGTGAATTCTATCAAACCTTTAAAGAACAGTTAATTCCAATAGTATATAGACTATTTTTGAAAATTGGGGAAGAAGGAGTCCTCCCAAATTCTTTCTATGATACAAATATGGTTTTGATACCCAAACCAGGTAGAGACAAAACAGAAAAAAAAATTATAGACCATTTCTCTAATGAATATAGATGCCAAAATTTTCAACAAGATTTTAGCAAAACGAATGCAGCACCTTATCAAGAGAATAATACATTATGATCAGGTAGGTTTCATACCAGGAATGCAGGGCTGGTTCAATATTTGGAAAACTAGCATTATTGATCATATCAACAACAAAACTAACAAAAACCACATGATTATCTCAATAGGTGCAGAAAAAGCTTTCGACAAAATACAACACCCATTCCAATTAAAGACACTGGAGAACATAGGAATAAATGGAACTTTCCATAAAATAATAAGCAGTATCTACCTAAAACCTTCAGCAAGCATTATATGCAATGGGGATAAGCTAGGTGCATTTCCAATAAGGTCAGGGGTGAAACAAGGATGCCCATTATCACCATTATTATTCAATATGGTACTAGAAATGTTAGCGGTAGCAATTAGACAAGATAAAGAAACTGAAGGAATAAAAATAGCCAAAGAACAAACTAAGATATCACTCTTTGCAGATGATGTGATGATATACTTAGAGAATCCCAGAGATTCAAGTAAAAAACTACTTGAAATAATGAACTTTGGCAAAGTTGCAGGTTACAAAATAAACCCGCACAAATTTTCTGCATTCCTATATATTACCAACAAAGTCCAACAGCAAGAGATAGAAAGAAAAATCCCATTTAAAGCTAGAGTAGACACTCTAAAATACTTAGGAGTTTACCTGCCAAAACAAACCCAGGGATTATATGAACACAATTACAAGACACTTTTTGCACAAATAAAGTCAGATTTAAGTAAGTAGAAAAACATTAGTTGTTCATGGGTAGGCTGAGCTAATATAATAAAAATGACAATTCTACCTAAATTAATTTACTTATTTAGTGCCATACCAATTAAACTATCAGATAATTATTTTCTAGAGCTGGATAAAATAATACCAAAATTCATTTGGAAAAACAAAAGGTCCAGAATATCAAGGGACTAATGAAAAGAAATGCTTGGGAAGGTGGCCTAGCACTACCAGACCTCAAATTGTATTATAAAGCAGCAATTATCAAAACCACTTGGTATTGGCTAAGAAACAGAGGGGTAGACAAATGCAATAGACTTGGCACTCAAGACACAGTAGGCAAGGAATATAGCAACCTCCTGTTTGATAAACCCAAAGATCCCAGCTTCTGGGATAAGAACTCACTGTTCGACAAAAATTGCTGGAAAACTGGTTAACTGTGTGGCAGAAATTAGGCATAGACCCATGCCTGACACCATACACAAGAATAAAGTCCAAATGGGTACATGATTTAGGTATAAAGATTGATACCATGAATAAACTGGAGGAGAAAGGAATAGTGTATTTATCAGATTTATGGAGAGGGGAAGAATTTTTTTCTAAAGAAACAATAGAAAGCATTATGAAATGCAAGATGGATAATTTTGATTACCTTAAACTGAAAAGCTTTTGCATAACCAAACCCAATGCAACCAAAATTCGGAGGGATGTAGTAAATTGGGAAAAAAAATTTTGTGGCTAAGCTTGGGGATAAAGGCCTCATTTCTAGAATATATAGAGAACTGACTCAAATATATAACCATACAAGTCATTCCCCAATTGATAAATGGTCAAAGGATATGAATAGGCAATTTTCAGGAGAAGAAATCAAAGATATATATAATCATATGAAAAAGTGCTCTAAATCACTATTGATTAGAGAGATGCAAATCAAAACAACTCTGAGGTACCACATCACACCTACAAGATTGGCAAACATGACAGAACAAGAAAATGATAAATGCTGGAGAGGATGTGGGAGAGTTGGAACACTAATTCATTGTTGGTGGAGCTGTGAGATCATCCAACCCTTCTGGAGAACGGTTTGGAATTATGCCCAAAGGGCTACAAAAATGTGCATACCCTTTGACCCAGCAATATTGCTACTAGGACTGTATCCCCAAGAGATTATAAAAACGGGTAAGGGTCCCACGTGTACAAAAATATTTATAGCAGCACTCTTTGTGGTAGCCAAAAACTGGAAGTCAAGGGGATGCCCATCAATTGGGGAATGGCTGAATAAATTATGGTATATGAATGTAATGGAGTACTATTGTGCCATAAGAAATGATGAACAAGAAAACTTCAGGGAGGCCTGGAAGGACTTATATGACCTGATGCTGAGCGAAAGGAGCAGAACCAGGAGAACTTTGTGCACAGCAATGACCACAGTGTGCGAGAGTTTTTTCTGGCAGACTTGGATCTTTGTAATAACACAAGAACTTACTGAGAAAAAAAAAATACCAATGTCGGTCTTCTAAGGCAAAATGCCTTCCACACTTAGAGAAAGAAATATGGAAGTCATTCGCAGAATGTAGCAGATCATGTTTGTGTGTGGGTGGGTTTCAGTGTATTATGTTTTGATTTGTTATATGATTTCTTCCATTTATTTTAGTTTGACTACATAGCATGACTATAGTGGAAATATGCTCAATAGGAAAGTATATGTAGAACCTATACAGAATTGTATGCTGTCATGGGGAGGGAGGGGAGTAGTGGGGGAAAGGTAGGGGGCATAAAATCTTAACTTTAAGGAAATGATTGTAAAACATTAAAAAAAAATTTTAAAAAAACGGAACTATTTTGTAACCTCATAATTAGCATGTGTTGATTTCCAAAGTTAGCGTATTCAGTCCCAGAGATCAAGCTATAGACTTCAACTTCCCAAACTATCTCGCTACCGATGTAACAGACCAAAAATACACCCCTGAGAAACCCCTTCCCCCGGTTTCTAGTAGTGAATGACACCTGTGATCATGATTGTGTTTATCACCTAATTAGCATATCTGCCAGATAATCCTCCACTTTTCCTATTTAAGCTTTAGCATCATTAAGTGGCAAGCTCCTTAGGGAACTCTGCTCACCATATTGGCGTTACAGTAAACCTTTGCCACCTTGACTTAAAGAATGCTTGAGTCCATGAATTCATTCCAAATGACCCTATCCAGTACTCCAGCCTTTGGGTGGGGGTATTCCTGAACCACTTAAATCAAATCATCATCCTCATTTTACAGATGAGGAAACTAAAGCTGACACATTAAATGATTTTACCATGTCTTATATATCTAATAAGTATCTGAAGTTGACTTTGAGCTCAAATGTTCCTAATTCCAGTTTCAGTGCTAGATTCACTGTCCTACCTAGGTAGCTAGGGGACTTACAGTTTCACACACCAGAAGAGTCTTATTGAGATGGAATTTGATTGTGGTGTGATTAGTGTTTGACATAACCCACTATCATAAATACTAGTAGGACTAGAATTGACTCTGTTGTTCAGTCTTTTCAAGTGACTTCAGTTTTCATGCCTTCATTTGTGCTTTGTTGTGTTGTTTTTTGCAAAGATACTGGAGTGGTTTGCCATTTCCTTCTCCTGCTTATTTTACAGATGAGGAAACTAAGGCAAACAAGGTTAAGTGACATGTCCAGGGTCACACAGGAAAAAAACGGGTTGAATCTGAATCTTCATCAATCCATTCTTCAAGACGGAGTATTCCGAAGAAGTATAACAGATGGAAATTGTGTTAAAATTGCCATAAGGATGATTCGACTTCTAATTTCACCTCAGGCATTTATTAACTATGAGACTCTGTAAAAGTCATTTAACCATTCTGTACCTTAGTTTCCTTATTAGTAAAATGATGGGGATTGGAGTCTTGACTTCTATGGCCCTTTCCTGCTCTAAACTTATATTCTATAAAACTAAAAATGATAAAGCTCTATGACTTCAATTCAACAAATATCTATTAAATCCCTATGATATACAAAGAACTTTGTTTAGCATCAGGCCCATGAAAACAAAAATGAAATAATCCCTTCTATTAAGCAATTTATATTCTACTCAGGGATACAAGAAGGATGTGGAAAATAATAGTTCAAGGTAAACTGAGGGAGAGAGCACTAACTGTAGGATAAAGGAAGGCTTTCAGGAAATAGGTAGCATCTAAACTGAGTTTTAAAGGGATACAAGGATTCTGAGAGGCACTATGAGATATAGTCTATGTCAACATATAGAACCAATGGACAGTGCTCCTAGGGGAAATTCAGTTAAATGGGCAACTTAGAAGAGAGACTGTCCTAGGTAGTTAAAGTTGTACTAGGGAAGAGAGTAATCTAGATGGCAGGTATGACAGGTTGGGGGTACAAGTGATCTTTGAAGGCAGATTCCAAGAGATGAGCAGAGAACTATGAAGTAGAAGAACAGTCCTTTGAGAAAGGACCAGAATTCTGCCAAAGAGAAGAAATGAATTCCTACCCCTAAATATCAGTACGTTGGCATAAAATATAGTAGGTGTTAAGAGCCGGAGAGTTGTTCCTAAAATGGAAATTTTTCCTTGAATTTTCCCTTTCCTAGTGATTTGTGTGACTACCCTAGCTATGATTAGAAATCTAGTTTCACTGAAGTACAGGTTGTAAAAGGGGAGAATATTAAAAATAGACTGAATAATCAGACCTCTTGAGATGAAGAATCTATACAACTTTCATGGTACTGTAAATTATTCCAATGTTTAACAGGGCTCCCAAAGAGAGTAGAAAACATTCCTTAATCTAGAGCATCAAGGTATGAGGGAGCAGAAAGTAATATATTGCACACTACAATTTTAAATGTGGCTGCTTTTATTTGTTTAAAAGAAAAAGAGAAAGGAAATAATGAGAAAAAAGAAGGAAAAGGAAAATAAAAGAAACCAGATACTTAAAAGGAAGAGACTTCTCTGAAATTCTTTTGTACTACTCTGATTATGTTCATGATCACTAATGTTTCTCTTGGTTTCTCAGAATAATCCATTCCTAATACAGTGTTTGAAGATGCTTCTCTGTATGTGAAGAGACATCATAACTTATAGCACAAAAACAGGAAATCAGAAAGAATGTTGAAAGTATGCCAGCTTCACTAGCTGCATTGTGCATGCTCAATATTGCTTTTCCAGACATGAAGAGGAAATAACAAGCTTTCTTTGTAAATATACATCTCAGAAGGATATATATCATGGGTGAAAGCACAGAAAACAGGTTATAAGGTGTGGTATTCTTGATGAATTAAAATGACAATACTTAATGTCAACTGTTTAACTTAGTTTAGAATCAATAGGCCCTCAAAATTGAGACAGTCTTTACAAATCATGTTAGAACATGAGGCATTTATACCTGCCAGTACATTGACTAGTAGCAGCCAAATAGCCCCTGACTGAAGATAATCAGTGCTAGGAATTATCCTGTCTTTTGAGAAAGCCCCATAACATTTGGGGATTGCCCTTAATGTTAGGAAATTCTTTCTTACATTAAACTAAAACATGCATCCTCTAAGCTTCCATTTTTTATTCTAGTTAAGTCTTTTGGTACTAAGCAGAAAAAGGCTGATCTCTTATACTGAACAAATCCTTTAAAAAAAAAAATAAATTTTTTCTTACATTAAACTAAAACCTGCATCCTTAAAGCTTCCATTTTTTATTCCAGCTAAGTCCTTTGGTACTAACCAGAAAAAGTCTGATCTCTCTTATACAGAACAAATCCTTAAAATACTTAAAGGATATTCCTACCCCATAAAGTCATTTCCTTATGCTAAATATGCCCAATTCACAACTGATCCTTATATGATGTGGTTCTGAGTTTCCTTACTGTACTCATCACCCTCATTTGAGCCTCTTCTGACTTATCAATATCTCCCAAAATGTAGGGTCCAAAATTCAATACTGAAATCCAGATATGTCTGAGCAGGGCAGGATACAATAGATGATCATTTCCCTTGTTCTAGATACTATGAAAGGTTGGTATAATGGAATGAGTGGTGGACCTGCAATCAAGAGAAACCTGGGTTCACTGGTCACTAAATCTCCCTGATCCTCCATTCTCATCTGTTTGATGGGGATGATAATAATATCTATGATCTGTTTAGCGAGGTTGATAGTATTTATAATATTCACCTTACAGGGTTGTTATAAAGCTCAAAAGAGATAATATATATAATAGAACAGTGGATAAATATTAGATGTTATTAATGGAGTCAGAATTTGCTTTAAGGCAGCCTAGCCATGCCCGATCTTAAATTGTATTATAAAGCAGCAGTCATCAAAACTCCTTGGTATTGGCTAAGAAATAGAGGGGTAGATCAGTGGAATGGGTTAGGTACAGAAGACGCAGTAGTCAATGATTATAGCAATCTACTGTTTGATAAACCCAAACATCTCAGATTCTGGGATAAGATTTCATTATTTCACAAAAACTACTGGGAAAGCTGGAAAATAGTATGGCAGAAATTGGGCATAGACCAACATCTGATAACATGTACCAAAATAAAGTCAAAATGGGTACATGATTTAGGTATAAAGGTGGATACTATAAACAAATTAGGGGAGTAAAGAATGCTTTATCAGATGTATGGAGAATGAAGGAATTTTTGAGCAAATGTGAGATAGAGAGCATTATGAAATACAAAATGGATAAGTTTGCTTACATTAAATTGAAAAGTTTGTGCACAAGCAAAACCAAATGCTACCAAGATTAGGAGAAAAGCAGAAAACTGGGAAAGAATTTTTACAAATAATGTTTTTGATAAAGGTCTCATTTCTAAAATATGAACTGAGTCAAGTTTACAAGAATATAAGTCATTCCCCAATTGATAAATGGTCAAAGGATATGAACAGGCAGTTTTCAGAGGAAGAAATTAAAGCTATATAGATTCATATGAAAAAATGCTCTCAATCACTATTGATTAGAAAGGTGCAAATCAAAACATCTCTTAGGTACCACATCACATCACAAAAAGGAACATGATAAATGTTGGAGAAAATGTGGGAAAATTGGAACACTAATTCATTGTTAGTGGAGTTGTGAAGTGATCCAACCATTCTGGAGAGCAATTTGGAGCTATGCCCAAGGGAGTATAAAAATGTGCATACCCTTTGAGCCAGCAATACCATTCTTTGGGCTGTATCCCAAAGAGATTATAAAAATGGGAAAAGGACCCATGTGTACAAGAATATTTATAGTAGGTCTTTTTGTGGTGATCAAGAACTGGAACTTGAGGGCATTCCCATCAATTGGGGAATGACTGAATTGTGGTATACGAATGTAAGGGAATGCTATAAGAAATGATGATCCGGTGGACTTCAGAAAAATAGTACAAAGACTTATATGAATGGATGCTGAGTGGAGTGAGCAGAACCAGGAGAAAATTTTTCACAGAAACAGCCACAGTATGTGATAAATGATTTTGATAGACTTAGCCCCTTCCCAGTAAAACAATTCCAAAGGACTCATGATGGAAAATGCCATCCACATCCAGAGAAAGAACTGTGGAGTTGGAATGCAGAAAGAAGCAGACTATTTTTTTTTTTTGTTTTTTTTCTTTCTTGTGGTTTCTCCACTTCACTGTATTTCGCCTATGCATCATGACTAATGTGAAAATGTGTTTGATAAGAATGTGTGTGTAGAGCTCATATCAGATTGCATGCCATTTTGGGGAGGAAGTAGGGAGGGAGGGGAAGAAAATTTAAAACTTGTGGACATGAATGTTGAAAACTAAAAATAAATAAATTGAAAAAAAAGAATTTGCTTTAGGTTTTCTGGCTAATGTCACACTCAGATTAAACCTACAGACCCTATGAACACCAGATATTTTCCCATAAAATGTTCTTAACTTGTACTTCTCCATTCTATACTTGTACAATTTTTAAAACACTTCCATAAAATTTCATCTTATTAGAAGTGAATTTTCATTCCAACCTACTGAGTTTTTTGAATCCCAATTCCATCATCAAAGGGGTTAAGCTATTTGGCCCAGTTTTTTGTCATTGTGTAGTCTGTGTGTGTGCTTTGTGTAATAATCAAAATCTTCCTTAAAACACTGACTTGAACAAAACCAAAGAATCCCTGCAACATTTCACTGGTGGTCTTCCATGCTAACATGAATCCATTAATCAGCTGCCTCTGGGGTCCGTCATTCATTCAATTACAAGCCTGCCTAACTATAATACACAGTTTACAGCTCTCCATCTTATCTAGAAGGACATCATGAAATACTCTGTCAGGCATCTGTCAGGGAGCATAGACCTGTGTGCAGGATATTCCCAGAAATATCTTAAAGAAAGCCGGCAGTTTTCTTGATATAGGAGGACTGCCTGGAGTATGGGTCTGAAGGAGTGAGTATGGCTTTCATTGTTTCTGTGGACACCAATTGCTGCAACTACCCATGCTTCCTTCTTCTATTTTCCATCCATTCGCCCTCCACAGAGTTCCAGGAGGCTCTTGTGCCTGAGGAAGGAAGCACGACTAGTGAAAAAAAGTCTTCCTATAAACTTTATTCTCTCTGTCTCTCTCTGTCTCTCTGTCTCTCTGTCTCTGTCTCTCTCTCTCTGTCTCTGTCTCTGTCTCTCTCTCTCTCTTTCTCTCTCCTGATTACCTCATCTGCCCTGTTAGCACTTCTACTAGGGATAATCAAATTCCTGCCTGGGTCAAGATTTATCTATCCTCTTCCTCCTCCTCCACCCCTTGCCTGAGACTCCAACCAGGGCAGCTAGGTGGTGCAGTGGATAGAGCACCAGTGCAGGAGTCAGGAGGACCAGAGTTCATATCTCACCTCAGACAATTGATACTCACTAGCTATGTGACCTTAGACAAGTCACTTAACCCCAATTGCCTCATCCTGGGTCATCTCCAGTCATCCTCATGAATATCTGGTCACTGAATTCAGTTTCTTTTAATATTTTTTAAGAAATAAAAATAGTGTCTATTGCGATTGAGTATTGACCTTTAATTTTTTTTTTAATTTCCTGGATGTATGCCCCAAAGTTAGGTATGCTTTGCCAAATATGCCATAATGTTGATTTGTGTAAGCACTTGTTCAACTTGTCTAGCAAACCCACCTAAAAAGGAAAAGAAACTAGTACCACATATCTTGAACTTAATGGACCCATCATAATTTGGATTGGTCATCTCTTCCCTTTCTAATTACTTCTTTAATTCTAGAACTTTTAAAGTCATCACCATAAAACTCATATACTTCCTGCTTTTAGTCTCCAATTCATTGATAACTTCCCTCATTATCTACAATTTACATTTTCTACCTATACTCTGACATATAATAACAAACTCTTGAGTCCCTATCACATATCTTTCAATTAAGTTACGAATCAATTAAACAAGACTTACACATGCCTTTCAAGATACTGAATATTCTTGTCACCTATATTAGCTAGATATTCAATTTTGCTAAGAAGAAAAGGCATTTTAAGTTTATACTTTAGATTGATGAACTTCCAAAGTCTATATTTCATATTTCTATACCATGAATCTTTGCCAGAGCATACAGAATTATGCAATTCCCTTTCAAAAACTATTTTTGAACATTTAACTAACCAACGGAGAACACCATTCCTCTATGTATTTAGCAGAAAATCCATCTTTTTGTAGCCAGTCTGGTCATGAGTCACTCCATATTTAACTAGAATGATCCTCAAATGTTATATGTAAGGGGTCCACGATTCAAGTTTTTCTAGCTTAGTAAGACTTTATATTCTACTGGCCTAATTTTCAAGGACCCAAAGTAACTTCTACTCCATAATAACACAACAGAGTAGGGTTTTAGCAGAGGACTAAGCAAATAAATCAACCAGGAATATTTATGTCCTAAAAGTTTACCTATATAAATGCTGCCAAGTATGCATACATCAAGAATATTTTCATTTATCTAATAAAAATAGATATTAGAATAAGAAAATCCAACATACATTTAATAGGGATAACCTGTCGATCAATGAATACTTGTGCCCATTTTGTGTCTGGCATTGTACTAAGAACAGAGGACATAGTGACTTTAAGGTGTGTATGAGGATAAGGGACTAAAGCTGAAGATATTATGGCACGATGCATAGATCTAGGAGCCATCTTTATAGAGATAATAAGCCAGTTTGAACTAATGGGGTTACCAAGATAAAGGATAAGAAGGAAAGGGTAGCTTGTCACAAAGCCTTGGAATTACATCTACAATTAGAGGGTGGGAAGTGGATGATGATCCAATGTAGTAATCAAATAAGTAAGAGGAAGAAAACCCAGAGAGGAGAAGTTGTCCAGGAGGAGAGGCAATTAAATTTTCTATACTGTTGCCATTTTTTGAATATTTATTTATTTCAATTTTATTTATTTTTTTGGTATTTTTTGAGAAATAAAAATAGTGTCTATTGTGATTGTGATTTATATTTTCCTCACACTTTGCTAGACAAGGCCACCATTTCATACACACAAACACACACACGCGTGCGCAAAATCATACTATGCATATTCTGTTTATCAGTTCTTTCTCTGGAGGTAGATAGGATCTTCCTTCATAGGTCCTTTGTAGTTGATTTGAGTATTCATAGTACTTAGAATAACTTAGTCATTCACAGTTACTCTTTGAACAATATTGCTGTTACCATGTACAATGTTCCCTTGGTTCCAATCATTTCTACTTTATTATTTCATTCAAGTCTTTCCATGTTTTTTCTAAAACCAGTCAGCTCATAATTTCTTACAGCAAAGTAGTATTCCACCACAATCATATGCCAAAACTCATTTAGCCATTGATGGACATCCCCTCAATTTCCATGAGCATTTAAATAAATGCTTAGCGTCATTGGAAGTGTTTACTAATGTAATGTGTCAACATTATGGAGGAAGTGTGATTGAGTTTTCGATTGGCTTAGGTTAATTAAAAAAGAATATGTGATAAATTCTGAGTGTTTTCATATGAGTAAAATGTATTATGTGTTAAGTTAGTAGAAATCAACAATCTATCCATTTAGAGCAAGGAATTCTTAATTTTTTCTTTAATGTTATAAACTCCTTCTGGCCCAAGAGCCCCTCCTAAGAATAATGTCTTCAAATACATAAAATAAAATATATAGGATTAGAAATGAAATCAATTATATAGAATGAAAATAATTAAAATATGAGCAAAATCACAAACCCCAGGTTAAAAATCGCTATTCAAAGCTTGGAGAAAAATACTAGGAAATATTTCTATGGTTAATTAAATTAGAACTACAATGGGATTTTGACTTATTAACTTCCTTATAATGGCAGGATAACAATAAAGTGTCAAAGGAGTTGTCTGCACTTGAATTGCTCTGAAGTGGTCCCTTAGCAGTGACAATATTCAACATGATGTCCAGTTTCATAATGGATTTCCAGTTAGAACTTCATCAGTACACGCTATTCTTACACCACCACACTCAAGAGCACAATTTAGAGTCCTAATTATATGCATGCTTTCCATGTACCAGATAAATGGGGCACATGACCAGGTGGTGATTTTATTGTTATAAGTTATTAGGTTCTATTTTACTTTTACTGTAGAAAATAGCTTTCTCCTAGACTCTGAAAGGATGCAAACACAGACATGCTTACTAGTAAGAATGCCTACAAACACAAAAGTTTAGAGTTTGTTTTTCTCATATGTATTTTATCTAAAAATATTTCCCCTGGAATTGACTCTCTTTTTTGGTTGGTTTTGGGTTGATCTCCAGGTCTTACTAAAATGGGAACTTACCAGAGCCTTTCATAGTATAACCATAAGAGAATAAAATAGCGACATTATCTTGTTAAAATCATTGGACTAACATGTCATATTGGCTCTTTAGTGTGTGTGTGTGTATGGTGTGTGTGTATGTGTGTGTGTGTGTGTGTGAATGTGTAATTGTAGTGGGTAGTAGTGGTGGTGGTGGTGGTAGTAGTAGTAGTAGTAGTAGTAGTAGTAGTAGTAGTAGTAGTAGTAGTAGTAGATGAAGTCTGGTCTCAGAATCAGAAAGTCCCAGTTATGTTTCTGACACATAAAAGTTATGTGAGTTTAGGGAAGTGACTTAATTTCTAAGTTTTCTAAACAACTCCCTTAGAAATATAAATTACAGATGGATTTAAGATAGACAAAGGATTTTCTACACCAGACATTCTCTGCACCAGTGAAATCACAGCTCTAGAAAAAGTTGCTAAAATCTATTGAAAAATGAATCCCATGTTAATAAAAAAATATTGCACCTTTAGAATTTCCCTTTCTAATAAGTATACAGAAATGTGTTTTGCTAAATCTAATCAATAAGATGATGATCATATAATACATGCAAATTATATACCTGAGTGTATCGGAACTTGATTAAAATAATTTAGATATCATAGACAGAAAATATCAGATCCTAATTGTTCTTATCAGAGCTGATATCTTCTGTTGACTCTTTAGAAAGTTTATCAACGTAGTTTTATTATATTTACAAAATAAACATTTGTGTTTATCTTGATTTGACTTTGTTTCTTAGAGACTCAACTATAACACTATATTTTTTTCATTCATTTGTCAAATGACCAAGTTTCTGTTTCTTTTGGGAAATATGAATGGAAGTATGAAATTTAAAAAGTTGAAGAATTTGACTAGTTTTTGTGACCTGAAAAAGTCATGGTTTTTACCTTCTACAGAAAAAAAGTGAAGACATGAGAAGCCTTTTTTTTAATCCAGGCCACATAGAATCCGAAAAAAGGAGTATACTGGTCATGTAAAAAGTGGTTTGTTGTTCGATCATTTTTTAGTTGTTTCCAACTCTTCATGACTCCATTTGGGGTTTCTTGGCAAAGAGGATGAAGTAGTTCTCCATTTCCTTCTTCAGTTCATTTTACAGATGAGGAAACTGAGGCAAATGAGGTTAAGTGGCTTGTCTAGGACCACAAACTTAGTAGGTGTCTGAGACTGGATTTGAATTCAGGAAGATGAGTCTTCCTGTCTCCAGGTTTGGCATTCTATCCGCTGTGTCACCCAACTGTCCATGTCACAAGAGCGAGAGATGAAAGATAGACAGCCCAAGTATGGACTGCTATCCATGAAATGTTTAAAGAATCAAATATCTAGTACATTGAATAAATCCTCTATGGAGGATGAAGATGAGAAGGAGGAGGAGGAGTGCACCAACAGTGATGATGACAAGGAGGCATGATGCGGTGGAAAAAGTATTAACTCTGGAAGCAGAGCACCTGTACTCAAACTGTCCAGTGCTTGTCACCCGTGGGACCTCGAGCAAACCTCTCCCTTTTGCTGGCCCTCAGTTTACCTGCAAAAGAAAATACTGGACTAGATGGTAGAGCACTGTTCTGACATTAGAAAGATAATCTGAGTTCAGATCTAGACTCAGTTACTAGCTGTGTGACTGTGGAAAAGTCATTTACCCTCTGTGTGTGTGTGTGCCTCAGTTACCTCAATTTTAAGATGGGGATAATAGCAACATCTACCTTTCAGCATTATCATGAGAATCAAAGGAGATAATATTTGTAAAGCACTTAGCACTGTGTCCGATACATTATATAAATACCTGTCTTTCTCCTTCTTCTCTTCTTCCCTCCCTCCCTTCCATTTTTCCTTCCCTTCTGCCTTCTGTCCATCTACTTCCAGATCTATAAGTTCAAATATACACTGAATAAGAAAATGGAAGGTTCATCGATAGAAAAAGCATCTAGAACTTAAATAAATGAGCCATATTTCTGGCCCAGCTCATGAGATTTTCTTGTCTATGTAATACATTCTATAGAAATAAGCCACAGATAGCTCAATACCAGGGATCATAGAATCTCATATGAAAAGATGTCTTTGGCCTAGAAAAGTATGTAAGTAAGAAAGGGTTTTTATGTTTGGGTTAAGAAGTAAAGTACTACAGTGTAATTGCTTTTATTTTGCTATTTCCTCAGTTCCTCAAATTCAGAACCATAACTGGAGTGATGTAAAACCCCTGGAAGATGAAATGTAGAGAGTTATTACAGCCTTTAGTGCTCTTAAGTATCTGGAACCAATTGAACCTAACACCCAATTGTTGAGAACAATTAGTTAAAATAGGAATTTACTATGGCATTGGTACCAAGGTGAGATGTCCTTGGTATATCAAGTAGATCAAATACTACAGATAGATACCTTCTAGTCCAGGCAGAAATCTCCCATTGTTCTCTTTAAACTCCTCCCTCACGCCAAGGGCAGTTGCTCTGACTTTGCAGCTGGACGGGCTGCTTTGGACTCACAATATTGACCCTGCCAATTTTTTTTAGACTTATGCAAAGAGGAAGGAAGCCAAGAACCCAAGGAAATTGGAAAGGTAGAAAAAAAAGAAGTGGCAGAACTTCCATGGAAGAAGGGATAGGAGATTACTAGACATGGGAGCTAAAGCATATGAGTAAATTATCCATGAGTTACGTTGGGATGACTTTGTATTGACAAAATCCATTCAGTCCACAGTCTGAAGCTTTACTTCCCTCTCTCAGAGTGTAAATGCCTACTTCCAAGCCTAACATCTCCTTGTGGCATAAGAAGCATTATCTGTGTGACTTAAAAAGTTTATCTTTTTTTTAAAGGGGTTTTTTTAGACCACAAATACAATAAAGCTGTTCATGAAGGAACTGCTACGTTACTATGTGTTACTTACTATACTATAGTGTTACTATGGCTTGAATGTAGCATTAAATAGGTGATTAGAAACAGCCTAGGAGGAGAGACAGAGACAGAGATATAGACACAGAAAGAGAGAGACAGAGACAAACAAACAGACAGAAATTTTAGTTGTTATCATTTTGCCAGAGGGCAAAATTTTTAAAATTATAGTTAATTAAAATTTTAAAAAATTAAAAGACAGTTATTGATGCATTTTTATAATTACTCAAGACACAGAGAGTATATTCACCATGTTTTCTCTGGTCAACTGAGTCAGTGGTAGTATCTGGACATTTTACCCATATGACTAACATTGAGAAAGGCATCCCTTATTATGAAAGCATAGTTTAAAAGGAAAACTAGTTCTTTAGAGAAGGAAGGAGAGAGAAAAAGTCAAGTACCAAAGAGGAGTAGCCTCAGCCCATAAAGATTATGCTAGAGTGGGAAGTACGAATGAATGAGCTGTCAGCACTAGGACAATAACACCACAGCTAAATATCACATTTTAATATTGCCCACATAGGGTTGAAAGTCTTCAAGATAACAAGGGTATGCTGTAGTAATATAGCAAGAAGAGTAGACCCATATGGTTGAAAAGCTTTGGGTAAATTTTGCACGTAGTTTGACCAGTTCAAGTGGCATTGGAAGGATATCATTCAAACGATGTCACATGGTGGATGCTCTCATGTCCAGGCTACTGATTGTTCCGATAATCCTCAGCTGGGATTCCTATGTACATAGCCTGGACTCCAGCCCACTTATCTCTGAGAGCACAGTCATATTCAGATTAATAGAGTTTCAAGACAATATACTATAACACAGAAGGGACTTCTGGTTGACTTCCCTGAGTTATTGTACAGTTAAGTTCTTATCATTTTCCTTGAAGGTTGTGGCATTATTTGATCGAATCTTTAAAGTGTCATGCTTTACCCATTAGACTACATAGTCCATACCATGCTTGGGGAATATACTTATTAGGGCAGTACCAGCAAGGCAGCTGAACAAATTTCTGGTGATGGACTGAAGTCCATCAAGGTAGATGAGGGGTTGAGGAGAGGAGGAAATGCTTAGATGAGATCCCCTCACGGATCAATTTGGATAGTTGACCCCTACAAAAATAACAACACCAGAAAATATAGTAAGCAGCAAGGACTGAAAACCCCTTTAGCTTATGTACCCAATACATCCTTTGATGAGCAGACAGTGAGAAGCAAGTGAAAGATTTGTGAACATTCTTTGTTAGAGAATCCTTTGTTTCTAAGTGCTCTAGCATCTATGGTCATCCTCAGGACTAATTAATGTTCATCCAATGGTCTTCTGTTGTTGGTTATCGATTACCTCCTTTAAATGAAATATTTTTTGTAACATTATGAGCTGAGTGCTTGCAAGTTGAAAATAAGTTCCAGTATACTGGAAATTACCATTCATACATTTTCCAAAGCTGACAGAGAGAGTGGTATGAGCCAAGAGATATGAGAACATCCCTCAAAGAATATTTAGGGTTTTCATATCATAAGTTGTTGGCACAAGGATTACCCAAGATATCTGATGTTTGTGATATGCTTGTAGTGATTCTTGCATCAAGTGGAAAGCTGTATTAAATGACTTCCCAGGGTAATTCCAGCTCTTTTTTAGAGGGAGACAATTTTATGAAATAAATCTAACAGTAATGGGAGAGGAGTGAAGGGAGTTTCCTGCAGTTGTTTCACTGTTTTCCTCGTCTAACTCTCATCCAAGATAAAACTGTGAGGCCTAGATCAGACTGCATGCCATCTTGGGAGGGGAAAGGGGAAGGAGGAGGAAAAAATTTAAAACTCGAAATCTTACAAAAGTGAATGTTGAAAACTAAAAATAAATAAATGAATATTTTTCATTTCAAAAATAAAATAAAAAAGATAAAACTGTGAGAAACCTAGAGTGAAAACACATACCATTTAAATTTTTGCTTAGAATTTCAGCCATTGAACAGAGAATGAAAAAAAAAGCTAATCAATTTTGTAAACTGACCGATGCTTTTCTTTAAAAAACATTATTGATATCTTTTGTTTTTATATCATCTTCATTTTCAAAGAAATGCCTCTCTATCCCCTACCCAAAAAACCATCCCCAGTAATGGAGTATTAAAAAAAGAATAGAGTTATGGATTTCTAAAATAAAAATTAGAACACCAATTTTTTCTCCTCCCTACAGTTTCTACTTCTAAAGCAGTAGGAACTGCATTTTTATAGATAGAATTAATTATTCATGCTTTATTTGCAAAGAAAACATTTTAGAGGTAAATGTAGAAAGCACATAAGTATTTCTGTGCCTTAAAAGAAGATATAGACTAGACTAATCTTGATTCTGACAAAATACTTGGTAAAGATATTCACTGCCTGGTTCCCAGTTTTTCTATATTTTGATAGTATGAGTATAGTCTTGTTTCTTTATATAGAGGATGCTTTGTAAACCTTAAAGCTCTATATGAATGTCAATCATTGATATTATTCCTCCACATTATACACCAAATAATCAAAGGACGTGAAATCAAATCTCACCTTTGCTACTGACTGCTTGTATGAATTTAATCAAGTCTTTTTGCATCTACTAAAGTCCTACTCGGTTGTCCCATTGCCAAGTAAAGGTGACCTTGGATTTTTAAGACAATGTCAGTGGAAGGTAAGCCCTGATAGACCCTACATGCCTTAAAAGATTTCATTTATAGGACTAGTGATTGACCGTACATATAATTTTTGTCTGAAGACTAGCCTAGTAAAATTTGGATAGATTTATTATTAGTCTGGCTAAAAAGTAATAGTTGTTTTGGGTCATGCAAGCTACAGAATAGTCTTTTAAGTCAGAGAAGAATTGCAACCTGTGTTGGTGGAAAGAATATCTATATCAAGGAAATCTTAGATGCTTTGTAAAAAATTCATTTTATTTTCAATTCATGGAACAAAATAAGCATTTCTAAACCAGTGTAATAAAAAAGATTATTGCGTGTGAAATTACAAATCTACCATGTACAACTTGCAATTCCCTCCAAATATACAACAAAATTATCATGTAAATTTCTTTTTTTAACCCTTTTCCCCCTCACCCCCTCATCCTAGAGATAGCTACCATTAGATTAAAATAGGTGTATGTATATGTATGTGTATATACACACATATGTATATGTAAAATTATTCTACACATGCTTCCATTTATCAGTTCTTTCTCTAGATGCAGATAGCATCAGTTGAGGGACAACTGAACAAGTTGCAACGATTGCGATGGAATACTACTGTGCTGTAAGAAATGATCAGCTCAATAATCTTAGAAAGACATGGAAAGACTTGCATGAAATGATGAAGAATGAAATGAACAGAACCAGGAAAAAGTTGTATGCAGTAACAGCAATGTAGTTGTAAGAATGACTGAGCAGCTAAGTCATTTTGACTATTATAAATAACACAAATATAAAATAAAAGAAATAATATATTCTTAAGACATTGAAGTCTCTTACCACTAAACTCCTACTCTGATGCCTTTTCATGAAATGTAGGTGAACCTGGTTTCTGATGGTTCATGTCAACAGAGCACGGGTTATGACAGATTGTACCAAGCTCGAAAAATCTCAAGGATGGGTTGACAATGGATTAGTGGGATTAGCTTAGCTAGGTCTGATGAAGTTTACGATTGAGTTGACCACTAGGTGATGACTTTTTTGACTTCAGGGACAGGGTTTTGTTATTGTTCAGCCATTTCAGTAGTGTCTGACTCTTCATGACCCGATTTGGGGTTTTCTTGGCAGAGATACTGCTTTGCCATTTCCTTCTCTAGTTAATTGTGCAGATGAGGAACTGAGATAAACAGAGTTAAATGACTTGCCCACGGTCACAAAGCTAGTAAGTGTCAGAGGCACTTTGAACTCAAGAAGTTGAGTCTTTCTGACTTTAGACCCAGCACTCTAGCCACTGTATCATCTAGCTACTCCAGGAAATGATTAGTTGGATTCAATTCCTGCCTGAAAACAGAAAATTGTGTGACTTTGAGAAAGTAACTTCAATTCTTAGGAAATTCTCTAAGGTCATAAGATGATGATCCATATTGGTACAAGGTATTTCTACCATGTCATTACCTTCACTGATGAAATCATAGGCCTAGACAAAGAAAAAATGATGAAAAGCAAAATGGCAGAGAAAAATTAGGAAATTGCCTGAGCTCTCCCTAGTTTCTTTCAGAAAGTACATTAAATCAATCCCCTGAATGGATTTTTGGGACAACAGAACCTACAAAAAGTTGGAGTGAAACAATTTGCCAGCTTAAGATTATTTAGAAGGACTTCAGGAAAGTTCTGTCTCACTTGGGAAAAAAGAGAATGCATCCTAGCATAGATGGTGTTCAGGCAATCCAACAGGGGACTACAGCACAGCACAGATCAACATCCATGACCCCAAAGTCCTGGCTTAGAAGGCTAATGGCATAGCAAGGCATCTGTGATGTTTCCAGAAGCCTCAGAACACAAGGAAAACTGCCAGCCCAAGGATTCCCAACACAACAGGTTCAATTAAGCTAAGTCACCCTAGGAAGTGAGCAAGCTGCCAGCACCTGAGACTCTGGTCCAGCAAGTCAGTGGCCAGGTCCCTGGACCCTAGCACAAGAAGTTTGAGACAGTGCCCCCTGTGTCCCAGGTGTAGAGCTCAACATTAAAAGTCATGAAATAGGCTAAAAGATGAATAAAAATAGAAAATATCCCTGACTGTAGAAAACAATTATGGTGAGAGGGAAAATGAAAACACAGTCAGAAGAGGACAGCAATGTCAGAATGCCTACATGCAAAAGGAAAAGATGAATTGTTCTGAATCCCAATAAACCTTCTTGGAAGAGCTCAAAAAAGGATTTAAAAAATTAAATAAGAAAGGTAAAAAAAAAATTGGGAAAAGAAATGAGAGTTATGCAAGAGAAAGTCAACAACTTGGAAAAGGAGGGACAAAAATTGACTGAAGAAAACAATTCCTTAAAAAATGCAATTGCCAAATGAGGGAAAAATCCACTGAAGAGTTGCCCTGGTGGTGGGCAGTTGAAAATTGTCAGCATGGAGCTTCTGGGAGAGTTTGTGGGACAAAACAGGAAGCAGCAGTGGATCCAAAAAACTCGTAAAGGGCTGAGTGAGTAAGGTCACTTCCAGTGACTGCTTTAAGGATTGGGGCAGAAGAGGGAGAAGGTGATTGAGCCCCTCAAAACTGTGGAAGGAAAGGAGGCACAGGACCCGACAACAGCTGCAGGCCCCACTTCAGCCTCAGAGGGTGAAGACAGAGACTGAAAATGAAAAAAGTAACACTCAAAGCAAAATTTACTCATCTGGACCACCTGCAAAATGATAAAACCCTGACATTTTGAGGATAGTCTTGAATGTAGTTTTGGAGTAAAAAACTTTGGTTAAATTTTGATATAAATATTTGGTATATGTTGAAATCTTTCAAAATTTGCACTTGATTTTGGAAATGCATCTGTTTTTTATTGACTATTCTGTCAAAGGAAAAAGATTTCTTCTGTGTATTGCCAACCCCTAGCTGCCCTCAAAAAAACTACGATGCATATTTGGAAATAAAATTGGCCTTCTTGGGGGAGGATATTATTCAATCAGCAAGCATTTATTAAACACCTGTTAGATGCTAATCACTAAGGATACAAAAACTAAACAGTTCCTGCCCTCAAGGAGTTTATATTCTACCAGGGAGATATAATGTGGACACAGACACAGAAGTACAAGATACTGTAGTATCTGGAAGTAGAAAGAACTTCAGAGGCCATCTGAGGCTCCTTCTTCATTTTACAGATCTGAGGCCTAGGGGAATTAAGCAACTTGTCCAATTCATATACATACCTAAAAGGTTTGAACCTATACCATGTTGCCTCCACACATACAAAATAATTTTAAGGAAAAAGAAGAGTAAACTAACAACTGGGAAAATAAGGAAAGATCTCTTGAAGAAGGTAGTCCTTAACCTGTAACTTAAAGATAGGCTAAAGGTTCAAGAGTGAGAGCTGATAATCAAAGCATACTATTTTCACTTTTTTATTGCTTTTTTTCTTTCTTGTGATTCTTCCCTTTTGTTCTGATTCTTCTTTCACAACATGACTAATGTGGAGATAAGTTTAACATAATTATATATGTATAATATACATATCAGGTTGTTTGCTGTCTTGGGAAGGAAGGAGAGGGAGGGAGTGAGAGAGGGAGAAAAATTTGGAACTCAAAATCATAAAATGCTGAAAATTATCTTTACATGTAATTGGAAAAAAATAAACTACTATTAAGTGTATGGGAGGAAAATCATGCATCCAAGATGGTGGATTGAGTGCTGGCCATGTGTAATAGCAATTTAAATGGAAAGATCTTTCCCATTCATTAATAGGCCCATGTGACCTGCTTAAATCACCTGGAAGTGTAAGTCACACATGGTGGGAGGAGCTTGCTATAGGGATGGAACAGAGAGGCTGGAGCAGAACTGGGAGAAGGTTAGTGAGACTGATTAGGAGCCAGGGAGAGAGCAGGAAAGCCAGCAGGCACAGTTAGGCTCATGAGTGTTTGCTTGTGAGAAGCCCCAAGAAGTAGGGGGAGGCTTGGGAATACCTTTCTCCTCAACAGTGCTAATGTGTATTGACTTTTTGGCTAGTATGATAGATTTGACTTTCTGGTATTGGGATTTGTCTTTCTGGTGTCTGAATAAATGTTTTCTTCTGCTTTCTATATGGAGAATCTTTCATACTTTCTACTTGAGAACTATGCCAGCATATTTATAGCCATCCTCAGTGCTGTGAATATCATCCAGGTGATACACCATGGAGTTGAGAAGACATGAGTTAAAATCTGACACTTACTAGCTGTGTGATCTTAAGCAAGTTTTTGGAATAAATAATCTCTGCCTCAGTTTCTTCCACTATAAAGTGGGGATAATATAGCACCTACATTCCAGGGTTGTTGTGAAAATCAAATGACATAATATTTGTAAAGAACTTAGAACAGTATCTGGCACATACTAGACATTATACAAATGCTAACTATTATTATTACCCAAGATCATTATCATTATTAAGATTATTATCAGAACTATCCCCCGTCACACAGTTCTACTGTGTACTGACCCTAATTAAGTTGACATAGGGGTAAATCATGTTTGAGAGAAATGTACCTTGCATAAATTGAGAGGGTAATCTATCATTTTTCCAACCCTTACTCTCAAGTAACAATTCTCTTTGTAAAATTATTTGTGCCTCTGTTACTCTACCGATAAAATAAAAATCATATTTGTAGTACTTAACTTGTACGATTATTGTGAGGAAAGTGCTTTGAAAACCTTAAAATTGAGGAGTAAACTTAGGTAGATAAAATAAACTGAAAATATGAGATCTTTTTTTTTGCTTTGATTGGTTTCCCTATATATCTAAGGCTGGAAATACATGGTTTCTCACAAGTCCAATTCCATTACTTATCAGTATGAGAGTTCTCCCTTGCTTTCAACTCCAACCTATGCCTGTTCACTCCACCTTAAGCAATTTGATGGCCCTCAACTCTGAATGCTCTCCATATTGGTGGCAGACTTAAAGCAGAAACTCAGTTATACCCCTCTATAGTTCACAACTTCTTTTCTTTTTAAGGTAGACTTTTTATTAAATAAAAAATTAACATTCATTTTTTTTTTATTTTGAGTTCCAAATTCTTTCCCTGCAACCCCTCCCCGATATATTTAGAAGGCAAGTAATATGACACTCATTATAAATGTGAAGTCATGTAAAATATGTTTTTATATTAGTAATGTTGCAAAAAAAACAAGAAAAATAAAGAAAGAGAAAAATATCTGCACTGTTTAGGTCTCTCTCTGGAGATAGCATTTTTCATTATGAATCCTTTGGAACTGTCATATATCACTGTATTGTTGATCATAGTGACTAAGGCATTTCATTATTATAGCAAAATTGATGTTAATGTGTACAATGTTCTCCTAGTTCTGCTCACTTCACTTTGCATCTGTTCATATAAGGCTTCCCTGTTTTTTCTGAAAACATCCTCTTCATTTTTCTTACAGCACAATAGTATTCCATCATAATCATATGGACAGCATATGTCTCAATTGATGAGCATCTCCTCAATGTCCAATTCTTTGGAACCACAAAAAGAGCTGCTATAAACAGTTTTGTGCATTTAGGTCCTTTTTCTCTGATCCTTTCAAGATACAGACTTAGTACAGTATTGTTGGTTCAAAGGGTATACATAGTTTTATAACCCTTTGGGCATAGTTCCAAATTGTTTTTTGAAATGGTTGAACCAGTTCACAGATCCACAACAGTGAATTAGTTATCTATTTTTCTGCATCCACTCCAACATTTGTCATTTTCCTTTTCTGTCATTTTAGCTAATCTTATGGGGGGTGAGGTGGTACCTCAGAGTTATTTAAATTTATATTTCTCTATTAATTATTTAGCACATTTTATGTGACTATTGATAGCTTTGATGTGTTTTGAAAGCTGCTTGTTCTTATGTTTGGACTATTCTCGTTTTCTAAAATTTGGTTCAGTTTCCTATATATTTGAAAAGCAAAATCTTTATCAGAGAAGCTAAATGGAAATCCTTCCTCCTCCCTAGTTTCCTGTTTTCCTTCTAATTTTGAGCATGCTGATTTTGTTTGTGCAGAATCTTTTTAATTTAATGTTATCAAATTATTCATTTTGCCTCCTGTGATCGCTTTCTTGTTTGGTCATAAATTCTGCTCTTATCCATAGATCTGACAGCTAATTTTTCCATGCTTCCCAAATTTGATTATGATATCTTTTTTACATTAAAATTGTGTACCCATTTTGAATTCATCTTAGGGTGAGATTTGATCTGTGCCCAATTTCTGCCCGACTGCTTTCCCACAGTCTTAGTAGTTTCAGGTCTAACTCTGACAAACCATTTCCTTACAAAATAAATTTCAGTAGTTCCTCGTTACTTCCAGGATAAAATAGAAATTTCTCTGTTTGGTATTCAAAGTCCTTTACAACTGTTTCTAACCTATCTTTTCAGCCTCAACTCGCCACACACAAGTTGGTTTATCTGTTCCTCACACACACCGCACTCCATCTCCTATTTTCATGCCTTTGTACTAGTTGTCCCTTCGTACCTGGAATGTCCTTACCTCAGGTTCTTAGAATCCTTACTCTCCTTCAGAGCTCAGTATAAGCATTACCTTCTTTCTAAAAGGAGTCTTTTGTGATCTCCATGATAACTAATACATTATTCTCACATGTCATATACATGTACCCACATAAATATAGATACATACACCTGTATGTACATACATGTATGATCTAATACATGTTATCTCTCCAGATAAAATTGTCTCCTCTCAAACTTCTTGAGGGCAAATGTTTCATTTTTGATTTTATAGCTCCAGTGCCCAACAAAGGGACTGTTGTCATTTAGCACAGCTACCTATAGTTTATACCCCAATTAACCCCTCATACTACTTGTGATGTACAATCATTTGTGTATTTGGGCATCTGGTGGACAGAGTGGCCGGGAGTAGAGGAAAGGGTACAATAGGAAGAGAAGAGAAAGTAGAGAAGAGCCTATGGCTATGAGAGTCAAAGAGAAAATCATACCTGGCATTCGCTTCTCACTTCACACACCTATTATTTTAGCGTTGGTGGCATCAAAAAGTGACGAAACTAAAGCACCTCACCTGAGTCTGCTGTTTAGAAATGGGATTTTAAACTTAGGGGTCATAAATTTCTTTATAAAAATATGATAATAAGAAATGTTTGATAATGAGCTTTAATAGCTTTAAATTGAGCTTAGACTTTTGGGACAGCCTTTATTTCAATATAACAGTTTTCCTTCATAATCTTATACATTTTATTTTATTCCTCTAAACACATTATTCTGAAAAAGGGGGCAGGGGCTTGAGCAGACACTAAAGGGCCTCATGATGCAAAAAAAAGTTTAAGAATTTCTGGGGAAACTGATTTTTCATCAGTTTGCCCATGTGATCCTACCCTTCCTGACATAAATAACTGTATTGATTATAAATAAAAAAGCCATATAAATTATGAAAATGAAATATAAATTTTAATGTGAATAACTTTATCCAATGTAATAGTAGTATGTTTTCAAGATAAAAGTCAGTCACAAGTCAATAGTTGTGGTCAGCCACAGCCATTTCCTTCTTCATTTCTCATTGAGGAGCTTTCACTTATTTCTAGCTTTTAGTACCATGAACAACTTCATTGCATTTTCTGGATACTAAAAAGTTAATACCTTCTTTATATTTTTAATATTAAAATGGAACATCTTTTGCTCCTGGGCAAATATTTATGAGAACATTGCTGAACAGAAAAGAAGTCTTCCATTTGATTTCCTTTCTGCTTAACAGCTTCCCTGCCTGTTTGAGGCAATGACTAATTAAATATTAACATTGGAGTCATGTTGGATTCAAATATTCTTACAATTTTGAGTAAATTGGAAGAGAAAAGAAGCTAGGCTGCTCAGTATCAAAAAATTGTCCAGGATAAGGAAATGGGATAGTGGAGCCAAGATTGCTTTGATGTAGAAAACTACATCTACAGTGGAAATATCAGCAGAAAGTCTGAAAAAAAAGGATAGGCTTAGTGTGAAATTCTCAAGGTAAAACATTCATTTTTTAGTTTTGTTTCTTCTTTCTTAAAGGGTAGGTCTTCAACCCTTACCTTCCATTTGCAAATATTAAGGTAAATTACTCTTAACAATTTACATCTTTCCATTAGGTAACATGGTACAAATACGCGAGTATACCACCTGGTGGTGTAACAGGAAGGTGCAGGTAATCTTTGGGATGACTTTTTAAAAAGTCAATAAAAACACTGAGCAGGCATAAATAATGTGCTTAATCAGAAATAGAGGCTAACTTGAATTCTTTTAAAATAGAGCCTGTAGAGAAAAGAGTGCATATGTTTTGACTTCTAACCATAAGTATACCTCCCCCCTCCAAAAAAAAAAAACATAAAAAAACAAAAAGAAAACCCAAGAAATATCATTTGTCATCAACTTTAGGAAAAAATTCCAGTACTATAGAAAAACCACTAGAATTAGACGAAAGGATTTAGTTCACATCTCACATCTGCTGCTCAGTATGGGGCAATCACTGAAACATTTTTAGGTCTCTCTTTCCTCAATTATACTAGATGGGCTTCCAATTTAAAATCTGTAACTATATGAATAAAGTTCCAGACTCATTTCATTTTTAAAATTACCTATAACAAATCCTCAGCTTATGAAATAGATTGTAAGATTCTTTGTTTATAAAAAGATTCTTTACTTTTCCAAAGAATTAATTGCGAAGTTCCTTTAAATATGTTTATTTAGCAGATCTGTATGACAGGCTAAGCAATCAAACATTAGTCGTAACTGCTGGTGGATGACCAACCAAGAAGGAAAAGGGAAGCAACCATGAAAAGCTAAATGTAAGTGTAAGTCAGGCTTGCTTAGTTTACCTAACAGGGAGGTGCCTTGGAGGGGCCCTTTCACCATGTCTGCTGTTGTCTAACATGGAGGCCTCTTCATCCCTTCTCTTGTAGGTGAGGGTATCCTCTTTTGATTGACTGCCTGCTCTGGAGACTGAACCATTTACTCTTTTTCTACTTTTTTCTACTTTTTGCTGCCCTCTTTCAAGAGCCTTTAGCAAGCTATCGGAAAAGTCCCCAAGCCTTAAATGACACAATGCACAAGGATAAATACAAGTTTTTGTTGTTGTGCTGTGCTTTCATCAGTGGAGGGAGCTCTTATTGAGGACTTTCTTTACCAATGTAAGCCAGCAACTTTTCAACAGTTTAAAGTCTTAAAGAGTTGCTTGGGACACTCAGAAGTCGAATGACTTGACCAGGGTTATACCATTGCTATACATCGAAGGCAGAACTTGAATTCCGATCTTCCTGACTTCAAAGCCAGCATTCTATCTATGACTCCACAACTATTGCTCCTCAAAAGCTGTCAGGAACCTTAGGTCTTGCCCAGTCTGGATTCTAAGGGGCCATTGATTGTCTGGGCATTATGAATTGTCTCTGTCTTCTTCCCTGTGGGTCCATGAACCATGTCTCTCCTCAGTCTTGTTCACCTAGCATTACTAGTTCATATTAATGGGTTAGAGAATCAAAGCTCCAACTAATGATTGCCTTAACAATCTCCTCTCCCAACTTCTCTATTTCTACTGAGGGAAGCAGCATTTTTCCATTCATAGAATTTCATTCTTCAGGACTCTTACACCTCTCTCTCTCTGTCTTTCTCTCTGTGCCTCTGAGTCTCTCTGTGTCTCTCTGTCTCTATGTATCTTCCTCTGTCTCTTTCTGTCTCTCTGTGTCTGTATCTCTCTCTCTCTCTCTCTCTCTCTCTCTCTCTCTCTCTCTCTCTCTCTCTCTCTCTCTCTCTCTCAAACTTCTCAAAACTCCAAACTTCTCAGCTAAACTGGAAAAGGTTATAGTTTAATGGGAGATATGACATGCATGCAAATAAATATGAAACATTACTATGTGATAAGGACAATAAAAATGTAGACAAGCTATTCAAAGAAAATTGGTTGAGACAGTTTATTTTCACTTGGGATAATGTTTAAAAAGACTTTAAAGGAGGTAGTGACATTGTTCCTAGCCTTTGAAAGAAGAAACTGATTTAAAAAGACAAAAATGTGAATGTAATGCACTTTTTGTGGGGGGGGAATACCTTCACAAATGCACCAAGATGGAAAGGGCAAGATGAATTCAGAAAACAGCTTATATTCTAGTGGCAAAAATGTAAAGTACATGCAATGGATTCCTCCCATCCCACCTCTTTTGCCTCCTTCTTGCCAGCCCTAATAGGCCTGATTTTCTTCTTTGATCCTTTCCTTGACTTTCTGCCTTTTCTGCACCATATCCAAGGCTAGAGTTGCATCCGAGGCTCTTGAGTTCAAAGCAAAATAACTTCGGCTGGTACAAAGTTACAGGACCTTCAGCTGGGGAAAAACTGGACCAGACCTATAAGAATCCCTTTGTCTTATACTTTATCAATTTACAAGTACCTGATATTTAAAAAAAAAAATCACCAGAAGAACTTCTCATATAAACATAGCTCATAAGATCTCAGTTATGGAAATCTCTAACATTCAGACAGAAACTTAAATGGTTGATTCATTTAAATTCTATACATTTCTCTGACTCTCCATTGGTATCTTCCATTAACCACCTCTATGCAACTAATATTTCAATATGCAGCAACAACATTCACAAATAATCATGATTATTAGATTATAAAACAAAGCAATTTCAAAGACAAGAATTAAATCACAAATAATCATGATTATTAGATTATAAAACAAAGCAATTTCAAAGACAAGAATTAAATCACTTCTCATATAAACATAGCTCATAAGATCTCAGTTATGGAAATCTCTAACATTCAGACAGAAACTTAAATGGTTGATTCATTTAAATTCTATACATTCTCTGACTCTCCATTGGTATCTTCCATTAACCACCTCTATGCAACTAATATTTCAATATGCAGCAACAACATTCACAAATAATCATGATTATTAGATTATAAAACAAAGCAATTTCAAAGACAAGAATTAAATCACATTATGAATAGACCTAAAGGACCAAACCAAAACTGGGTAAAAATGTCCTGCCATTTGCAGACTGAGACAGAAATGAGTTGAGTTAATAACATACCAGGTTTAGTAACCTCTCAAAGAGAAGTAGTTCTTGGCAGAGTTCCCACAATCAACAGAGAGGTCATCAGGGGAAGCCCCAGCTGCCTCAACCCTCACGTTACTCTCCAAAGTGTCTGCCTGCCATTACTTTGCTATCACAGACTGGCTCCATTTTTATTTTGCCTGTGTATCTTTCTCCTTGTCTCAAAGGGCAATTCCAAAGCTCTTCGTGTGGCAGAAACTCCATGTTCTAGCTCAAAGTCGGCTGACAGGTTCTATAGTCTCCCCTAGGACAAAGAATTCATTTCCTTCCAGGACTAAAACTCCTAGAATCCCTAGCTAATTTCAAACCATTTTTGCCACCCATAGGGAAATTAATATATAATTATGTTATAAAAAAGAAAGAGAAAAAAATATCATTCAAAGTCAAGTCTTCCTGTGAGAGACAGTCCAATGACATGAGTTATTTCCTTAAGGCTACTCTATAGAGACAAAAAGCAGATCTCTCTTCAATCCCTCACCATCTGCTTTCTGCACCCATCTGTCATTCAGTCAATAGCTCTCACTTCCCCCAATTTCTCACCTGATTGAAATAGACTGGAGCCTGGGGGAGGTTTCCCAAAAACTATAACAAATAAGTCATGTACAGAGGGAATTTTGGTGGTGACAAAATCTAAAATGTACATATTTTATCCATCAATTTCATTTAGAAAAAAAACTACTCTTTCCTTTACTATTTCAGGAATTCCAAATTTTATGCTAAGATTAAATTGCTTTATTTTAAATAAAAATTGCCTTCTTATTCACATAATAATATTGAGACAGGCTTTTCAGTCCTTGTGGACCTACTTAAGAAGGTGTGGCATGTTCCTTAGCACAGAGTTTGTAGAGTTTGATCAAAGATCAGCAAAATGGGTATCTTCTGATAGCCACTGAAAAACTCATTTGAGAGGCAAGGCAGGAAAGTGAAAAAAATAGGCGCCTTCATGGTGGTAGTCTTCACTTGTGGTCCTATATATTTGTCTACAAAATAAAGAGGGAGGGGAGAGAATATATGCTTTATAAGATACCTTTCCACACCAAATCTTTGCTCAGTTCTCATTAATGAATCTATCTGAATATGAGCAGATCACTTGACCTTTCTGAGCCCCACTTTATTCATCTACAAAATGGAAATATTATTTAAGAGTCAGCCATGCAAGAGTTGAGATAATCTTCAATACAAGTATTATTAGTGGAGAAAAAAATAACGTTCCATAATGGACACCATCCTCACCATTTCATAGTTAGCTGAAACATATAAAGTATCAAGATTCCTTTAGGAAAAATGATAAGAAAGTATTTTATTTGGTAGAACAATACATCACCTTACAGATTACTCTTTTCGGCAAGTTATTTTCCATCCATATAGCCACATCACTCAAGATTCCTTGGAAGATGTAACAGAAATGACACTGTTCAATGACCTGATGATAAGAAATATCACGAGAGGCATAAAACTAGGAGATGTATGCTTCCAAAAAGTATTGACCACTCTCCTCTGAAGAAAGAGAATCAGCACAGGGTTCAGGTATGAAAGGATTTTACTGCAGATAGTGAGGTCCTCCAGATATTCCTGTTTGCAGAGGACATTGTGCTGAATACACCAAGGCCCAGAACATTGAGGAGCCTCCTGGAATTTGACCTGCCCATTCACGTAGGAGGGATCAAATGGATGAATAATACCTAATGCCCAGAATTTCACCAACATTTGGATAGGCACCTTGTAGACCTTGACCATTAATATGCATACTTTGAACAGATGGACAAACAGCAGGGCTGAACAGGAGGAGGAGATTAGGCTTGGCCATCTAACCTCAGGCTTTCTGTAAAAACAAAGGTTCCCAATTTTCTGCTTTCCTTCCAATCTTGGCTATATTTCTTCTATTTGTACAAAAACCTTTAAATTTAATGTAATCAAGAGTATCCATTTTACATCTCACTGTGTATCTTGTTTATTCTATCTCTTGTTTGTTTGTAAATTGTCTGTCTATAAGTATGATGAGTAATATATTCCATTTTCTTAAAATTTTCTTATATCTCGCTTTATATCTAAGACACATGTCTATTTTGACCTTATCTTGATAAATGGTGTAAGATATTGACCTATGCCCAATTTCTGCCATATGGCTTTCTTTTTTTCCCAATAATTTTTACTAAATAATGAATCCTTATTGAAAAAATTTAATTAAAAAAAAGAGTAAACTTTCATCTTTTAAATACTAACATTCTACCACGGCTGCTATATATCATAGAGACATGGAATACAACTGCCTTTAAAGAACTAAAAATGAGTATCAAACAGTGGCCAATGGAGAGATACATAGTAGATATGAGCAGGCTGCAACATATAACCCATAAAGAAGTATAGGAGTAAAATGTTATCAAAAAATTATATAATTAGGAAAAGAAGATGGACTGGTCACATGGCAAAAACAAGGGGTGATAAGTAGACAACTAGCGGGCTTCACTGATGCCCTCACAATGTCAGGACAAATAGAGGAAGATCTGCAACCTGAAGCTCTAGTGGTAAACTTCTGGAAGGGCGTGCAAGGGTCACATAGGATGCATGAGTTGGGTCTACATTGCTGGAGAAATGAATGGATGAATTTATAGATCTTTTGAATACTTGAGATGCCTCAGTGCCTAAAGCAGTGCTTGGTACATGATAAACACTTAATAAGTTTTTGTTGACTGATTTATAATTTATTATTAAATGGGAAATAGAGGGAGTGTGGTTTTCCAAGTGGGAGAGAACTGTTTCCAAGGGATATGTGATCATCCTACCAGAGGGCAAGAAGTTGGTAACACCTTTCTTCCCAAAAAGAGCCAATCATGAATCAATCTGACACAGTAATACCTACTCTGACTTTTAAAACTCCTCATTCCTTGACCCTCTTATTATCTTTCCAATACTCTTACACCTTACTCCCCTCCATGAAAATAAATATTGACTGATATACTCTTTCCAGGGATTCTAGCCTCCTTATTGTTCTTTGCTCCATTTCCCAACTCCGTGCATTTCTACTGGCTGTCTCTCATGCTCTCCTTCCTTGCCTCTACTTCCTGATTTCCCTGACTTCCTTTGAATAGTTCTTCTGTAAGAAGTCTTTTGCAATCTACCTTACTATAAGTCCATTTATTCTGAGATTATCTCCAATTGATTCCGTAAATATCTTTTTGCATCTCGTTTATGTATTGTCTTTTCCATTAGGTTCTGAACTCCTGGAAGACAAAGTTTGTTTTTCACTTTGTTTAACATTCTTTATCTTGCTGATGCTTAGCAGAGCACCTGACTTAATTTTGTTAAGTTTGTTGACTTGACTTGACTTGATTGTCCTTTTCCCCAACTCTCCCCTCTCTGCCTTCTCAATAGGCATAGATCCTTTAAGGCAGTTAAAACCCAACTATACCCAGGGACCCACAGCTGTAGATGTGTGAGTGCTAAATGGAACCAGTCTTTGCATCCTATCTACCTTCTCTCTCCCTCCTCCCCCCCAATCTCATGGCTGTTTCTTCTCTCTAACATTATTGAATATGTCCCTTATTCTCTAATAAAAATAACTAACACTTGTTTTGCAAATTTGATTTTTCATTTGTTCTTCATAATTCTGTGAGATGAATAGTATTATTATCTCCATTGAACAAATGAGGAAATTAGAAGCTAGGAAGCACTGACCCCAGAGTCAGGAAAACCCAATTTCAAATCCAGACTCTACTACTTACTAGCTTTGTGACCCTGGGCAAGTCACTTAACTGCAATTGCTTCCCAAAAACACATAAAAAGCAAATGAGGAAATTGAAAATGAGAAAGGCTAAGTGACTTTTAGAGGGTCACATGGCTAATAACTTTCTGAGTGAATACTTGAACCCAGGACTTCCTGATTCTGAATGCCAACTCCCAGCCACTTCCCGAGTTCAGACCATCACCACCTTTCATCTTTGCTATTACGGTAGTCTCCTAATTGTTTCCTTATGAGTTCATCTTCTATACAGCTGCCAAAGTAGTTTTGCTCAAGTGAAGGACTGACTATACCACTTCTCTACTCAATCAACTGTAGTCGATCCCTTTTTGACTCTAGGCTGAATTTTATTTCATTTCTTATTATTTTAAATTTTTATAAATTAGTTTTCATATATATATATATATAACTAATGTACACATTTGTAAATCAGTAAATATACTCTTTTGGGGTAACTTGTTAATTTTTCCCATTATGGATATACAATAAAAAAATTAGAGGCTATAGTTATAGTGGATAGAGACTTCTTAGTAAAAAAAAAAAAGAACCTGTGTTTAAGATCTGCCTCTGATGCATATGGCCTAAGTGTGTCACAGTCTAGGCAAATCATTAAACTTCTCACTAGCCCCAGGCAGCTCTCTCAGCCTTTAAATTTCAGAGCAGTTACTGACTGGCATTAGTTGCAAATATTTTCTCGTGGATAATTTCATAATCATCATCATCCTCATCACCACTACTCTTGTTGTTGCTAAAGTTAGCATTTATACGGTGCTTTAAGGTTTACAAAGGACTTTACAAAAACTCCTGATCCTCACAACAGCCATGGGAGACAGATGCTATTGTTATTACTATCCTATAGATGAAGAAACTGAGCCTGGTGGTGGATAAGGAACTTGCTCTAGGTCATATAGCAAGTAGTCTAAGGCTGGATTTGAACTCAGATCTTCATAACTCCAAGTCTATCAAAGGTGTTGAAAGACAAGATGAGGTCACTAAAGAGAGTGAGAGAATGATCCTAAGACATTTCATTTATTTTTTACAGTTTCAGCCTGAACAAATCATTTTTATTTGCTTAAGAATCTCCTATACTATTTACCTGTCCTTTTGATTATATGAAGTTTCATCCTATGTTTCTACTTTATTCATACGAACAGGGAAAGATGGTATAATGGTCATTTAAAATGGAGAGATCTTTCATATTCATTAATAGGCCCATGTGACCTGTCTGGGTCACATAGAGCCTGTGGTGAGAGGAGTTTGCCACATGGGTGGAACAAGAAGAGACTGAGAGGTAGGTAGTCTTGAGAGCAGTTAGAGCTAGGAAGGATGCAGGCAAACCTGCAGCTGGCTATGAGTGTGAGAAAGGCCATTTTGTTTAATGGAATCCTGTTAGTGATTTGTTTAAGGGAGCTGTTTTGTAGGAAGCCTAACAGGGGAAGACTTGGGGCTGGTGTTGTTCTCGGCATTGTTATTATGTATAGATTTTTGTTACTATGATGGATTTGGCTTTCTGGTGTCTGAATAAATGTTTTGGTTCTGTCTTCCATGTGGAGAGTCTGTTGTATTTCAGGATTCAAAATTGCATAGGCACTGTGAATATTGCATTGGTGCTACAGTTGGCCAGGACAGAAGTTATCTGAAAGAACTGGACTAAATAAAAGTAACCATTAAAGCACAGCAGTGAAGCAAGCAGAACCAGGAAAACAATACACACAATGTCTACAATGATGTAAGCAAAAAGAACCCTGAAAGGAAGCCCAGTACTTACTCATATTGATGACTAGTTTTGACTCTGAGAAGAGATGTAGAAATGAACCTCTCAGCTTCCCTTGACAGACTAAGGAATTTAGGTTCAGAATGTTCCATATGCTCTCAGATATGGTTGCTATGTTAGTGTGTTCTGTTTCTTGTGTTGTTGTGGCTGTGGTTGTTGTTACAAGGGAAAACTCACTGGGTACAGAGGTGGTATATCTGGAAATGAATATGATGTAAATACAGAAGGAATTGATCAAATATTTTAAGTATTGTCCCTTTAAAGAAGTGATGTTCTGATGATATTAACTGTATTTTACATGTAAAAATTAAGGCAAGAGGAAGATATGCAAAGTGGAGGATTCATATTCCATGCTGAGCATTTATTGAAATTAACTTTAGTGTGATTATTCTTTATACAGATGAGTGTTGGCCCAGCTGAGGAGAATGTGATTGGAACTAGGCCTCCATGTCATCCAGACATTAATTCCATGGCACACTGCCTCTGAATCACATGGATTATCACTGAGTTTGAGATTTGGGAGCACTTTACCAAATGATTTGCTTTAGAGGACGAGTGGGTAGCCTCTCCATAGAGCTGCCTTGAAAAGAGAAAAATTAAATTACTTATTTGAATGAGTGAGATAAAATGAGACATTACTTACTTAAGCTTATTTAAAAGCTATATTATATAAAATGCTGTATATTATTCTTGGCTTGTAGTAGTCTAGCCCTTCAGATATCATTCTGTCTGAACATTCTTGAGCATCAGGTGTCCTTTTTGTCATCTGATGAAGCCTATGGATCTCCTTCTAGAATTATGTTTTGATACCTACATTTGTAATTAAAGGCAATGCTAAATTTCAGTTAGAAGTTAACGGAAAAAAGAGATGTAATTTCCCCCCAAATTCACAGATCTTCTTAAAGAGGTTCATATACCTGAGGGTAAGAACTTCTGCTTAAAAGCCACAAATGATCATCCAGGAAGAGATACTCTTAAAATTGCTATTAATTATAAACTATTGTATATGTATTCATCTTTCTGTATTAATATTTATATATATTACATATATATACATATAACATTATCTATACCTATTTCATCTGTATCTCTATCTCATTTATCTCATCTATCAATCTGTCTTATATCTACGTCTATGTGTATAACAATCTACATTTATGTTGATCTATCTGGATAAAGACTAGATCTATGATTCATTAGTATAAGGAATACCCACATGAGTAACCTCTTTCTACTAATTCAGGTCAACATTTTTTCTTCCTTTTACATTCTCAGATAATAACCTAGAGCACTGAGAGGCTGAGTGACTCAACCAGAATATATATATATTCTTTTTTCCCCCTATTTCACTCCTATTCTTTCAGAGGAGAAAGGAAAATAGGGTGCAATGAAATGAAATCAGGAAAAACTACACATATCACTTGAGATAGTTATAAATATTTGAGCTTGGCAGTATGAGCTTAGAGTGTCTGATTGAGAAATTAAACAGAAGCACTGGGAAATATCATGCACGGTCAGTCCTCATTGTGTCAGATATTTTCCCCATCCTATATTTATATAGTCAATTTCTGTATTCCCAGTGTTAGACTTTTTTCTTTCTTTCTTTGTTCCTTTTTTTCTTTCTTTCTTTCTTTCTTTCTTTCTTTCTTTCTTTCTTTTTTTCTTTCTTTCTTTCTTTGTTCCTTCCTTCCTTCCTTCCTTCCTTCCTTCCTTCCTTCCTTTCTTTCTTTCTTTCTTTTTCTTTCTTTTTTTCTTTCTTTCTTATATTTCAGTATCTAGAGGCAATATGGTGTAGTGAATAGAAAGCTGGACTCAGAATCAATAAGATTTGGGTTCAAGTTCTGCATTTGACACAAAGTGACGTTGTGACTTTGCACAGACATTTAGAATCTCTGTATACTAGGTAACTTATAGGAAATTTATGTTTCAAAGAATTTTCTGATTTCCATTGGTAGAGGGCATTTCCTAACTTGGGTGTTCCTTATACCAATGAAATCAAAGGTCCAGTCCCTATTCCATATTTTGTCCATTTTTTCAGTCTATCAAGATCTTTTAAGACACTAATTTATAATCTAAGGTGTTAAAAATTCCTTCCAAGACTGTTATACACAAGGTAAATGACCTTGGGCAAACACATTAATATCTTTTGGTTTTAATTTCTTGAAAGTTTCTTGAAAGACCCTATGGTCTCTTCTGGCTCTAAATCTGTCACACTATAATCTTATGTGTAGTATTTTCTGACTCCTGTTGCAAAAAAGTACTGTGAGTCTACAACGTTGTCCGCAATCATTTATCTTCTTAGTTTCAAACCATATTTTCCAACATTTTTTGTTCTGAGCATCATAATAAAATATAAATACATCCACATATAAATCAAACAAAATAATTATATATGAAAGTGTGAATCTCTACTGCCTATTTTTTAAAGTTGTGTAATAAATTCAACATGTTGCTTTCAAAGCTTTTCTTGCAAAGCAAAATCCTCACTGACTGGCATATAATAGCTGTTTAATAAATATTTGAGTTATATTTTATGAGGTTCTCAACTTAGCATTTAGAAGGGTATGGCAGTGGCAAACAGTCATGAGTCCCACAGTTGGGCCCTGAGTTGTTCTGGAGCCAGAATACAGAATTCAGATTCAGTTCCTTCAATCAACCCTCACATTAAATGGACTCAAGATCCCTCACCATCCTAATAGCCTTTCTCTAGACTCATTCCAGTTTATCAATTCCCTTCTTAAATTGCCCCCAAATGAGCATAATATTCGGTCTTCTGATAAAGTCAGAGTACAGAAAGAATTTATAGAAAAGTAACAGTCACATTTCAGTTCAATTATAAATCCTTAAAGATTAAATTCCATAAACATTTCAAACAATATAGAAATAGAAGGGCTGCCCCAAAAGGTAATATATTCCCTAACTCTGGACATCACCATGTGAACATTAGAAGAATCATGTCAGGTTATTATGGAAAGGTACATGCTTAAATTACAGATTGGGTCACATGTCTTTTAAGGTCTTTTCCAAGTCTGGTTATATGATAGTAGATTCCCCACAAACTCTTGTAAACTTTTAGGCATAACAAAATATCCTTGATTTAATTCTGTACTTAATTCTGAATGTTCCTTAACGAAGGATGATATTTTGGCATCAACAGTAGAAACATCAAAAATTACTTGTGGAAAAGCTTATGCAAAGATCATCCCTCAGAAAACATAGCAAGGATATTCTTTCCTATTCACATCAGATATACAAAATGCTTAAATATCTTATTCCAGTAGACCTGTCATTCCTATAGTCTCACTTTACCAGTAGGTTTTCACATGACCATAAATGGTACAGCACATTTTTAAATTATTGAGCAGGCATCCCAGAGAGCACAGTTGGAGTATGTAGATTTGAAATGGAGCATTTGGTGGTACAGGTTTGAGAGGCATGAGAGTGAGGGAGTGGGAATTTAGGGATGGATCATAAGACTTGCATTTTAACAGTTGAGGGTTCACAATCACAGGTAAAGGGAGTATAGGAAGGCATGGGAATATAGTAACCATTAAGAAATGAGTTCCACCCATTCCTACTAAAAACACTGGAGAACATAGGAATAAAGGGAACTTTCCATAAAATAATAAGCAGTATCTACCTAAAACCTTCAGCAAGCATTATATGCAATGGGGATAAACTAGGTGCATTTCCAGTAAGATCAGGGGTGAAACAAGGATGCCCATTATCACCATTATTATTCAATATGGTACTAGAAATATTAGCTGTAGCAATTAGACAAGATAAAGAAACTGAAGGAATAAAAATAGCCAAAGAACCTAAGTTATCACTCTTTGCATATGATATGATGATATACTTAGAGAATCCCAGAGATTCAAGTAAAAAACTACTTGAAATAATAAACAACTTTAGCAAAGTTGCAGGTTACAAAATAAACCCACACAAATCTGCATTCCTATATATTAGCAATAAATTAGCAAAAAATATTACCAACAGCAAGACATAGAAAGAAAAATCCCATGTAAAGCTAGGGTAGACATTATAAAATACTTAGGAGTTTACCTGCCAAAACAAACCCAGGGATTATATGAACACAATTACAAGATACTTTTTGCACAAATAAAGTCAGATTTAAGTAAGTGGAAAAACATCAGTTGTTCATGGCTAGGCTGAGCTAATATAATAAAAATGACAATTCTACCTAAATTAATTTACTTATTTAGTGCCATACCAATTAAACTATCAGATAATTATTTTCTAGAGCTGGATAAAATAACATCAAAATTCATTTGAAAGAACAAAAGGTCCAGAATATCAAAAGGGCGAAATAAAAGAAATGCTAGGGAAGGTGGCCTAGCACTACCAGACCTCAAATTGTATTATAAAGCAGCAATTATCAAAACCACTTGGTATTGGCTAAGAAACAGAGGGGTAGACAAATGGAATAGGCTTGGCACTCAAGACACAGTAGTCAAGGAATATGGCATCCTCCTGTTTGACAAACCCAAAGATCCCTGCTTCTGGGATAAGAACTCACTGTTCGACAAAAATTGCTGGGAAAACTGGTTAACAATGTGGCAGAAATTAGGCATAGACCCATGCCTGACACCATACACAAGAATAAAGTCCAAATGGGTACATGATTTAGGTATAAAGATTGATACCATGAATAAACTGGAGGAGCAAGGAATAGTGTATTTATCAGATGTGTGGAGAAGGGAAGAATTTTTTACTAAAGAAGTGATAGAAAGGATTATGAAATTCAAGATAGATAATTTTGATTACATTAAACTGAAAAGTTTTTGCACAACCAAACCCAATGCAACCAAAATTTGGAGGGATGTAGTAAATTGGGAAAAAATGTTATGGCTAAACTCGGGGATAAAGGCCTCATTTCTAGAATATATAGAGAACTGACTCAACTGTATAACTATAGAAGTCATTCCCCAATTGATAAATGGTCAAAGGATATGAATAGGCAATTTTCAGAGGAAGAAATTAAAGGTATCTATAATCATATGAAAAAGTGCTCTAAATCACTACTAATTAGAGAGATGCAAATCAAAACAACTCTGAGATGCCACACCACACCTATAAGATTGGCAAACATGACAGAACAAGAAAATAATAAATCTGGAGAGGCTGTGGGAGAGTTGGAACACTAATTCATTGTTTGTGGAGCTGTGAGCTCATCCAACAATTCTGGAGAACGGTTTGGAACTATGCCCAAAGGGCTACAAAACTGTGCATACCCTTTGACCCAGCAATATTGCTACTAGGACTGTATCCCCAAGAGATCATAAAAATGGGGAAGGGTCCCACATGTACAAAAATATTTATAGCAGCACTCTTTGTGGTAGCCAAAAACTGGAAATCAAGGGGATGCCCATCAATTGGGGAATGGCTGAATAAATTATGATACATGAACGTAATGGAGTACTATTGTGCCATAAGAAATGATGAACAAGAAGACTTCAGGGAGGCCTGGAAGGACTTATATGAACTGATGCTGAGTGAAAGGAGCAGAACCAGGAGAACTTTGTGCACAGCAATGACCACAGTGTGAGAGAGTTTTTTCTGGTAGACTTGGAACTTTGTAATAATGCAGGAACTTACTAAAAAAAAAAAATCCCAGTGGTAGTTTTCTAAGGCAAAATGCCTTCCACACTCAGAGAAAGAAACATGGAAGTCATTCGCAGATTGTAGCAGATCATGTTTGTGTGTGGGGGAGGGGTTTAGTGTATTATGTTTTGATTTGTTATATTACTTCTTCCATTTATTTTAATGCAACTACATAGCATGACTATAGTGGAAATGTGCTCAATAGGAAAGTATATGTAGAACCTATACAGAATTGTATGCTGTAGTGGTGAGGGAGGGAGGTAGTGGGGGGAAGGTGTGGGGGGATAAAATCTTAATTTTAAGGAAGTGATAGTAGAACATTAAAAAAAAAGAATAATAAAATAAAAAAAGAAAGAAAGAAATAAGTTCAAACATAGTATCAGTGTATAGAGAAGGGATCTTTGAGGGAGGAAAGTGATTAGGCTGGTCAAAGTCCTCTCTCATTGCCGAAGCCAGAAGCCAGTAGCTTGGATCCAGAGGTTGAGGCAGAGATCTATGGCAAGTGTCTGGAGTGAAGAAAAAAGCTGTAGGTGGTTGTCCTGGATCTGGGGCCAATGCAAGGCTCCATAGGAAGGCCCCCAAGGTAAAGAGAGAGGCCAGAGGCATGTGGTATGGATCCAGGTCTTACAGGGTTGTAGTAGGGACAAAAGAAAGAGGGAAGGATTTATATGTTTAAAAATATTTCTATTAACATCTGTTTGTTGCAGCAAACAACTAGAAATAAGGTGGATGGATATAATTTGGGTCTGTTTGAACGTTAAGTATGTGTCAGCCAGGGTACGAATTCAAGATCTACTTTTGAGAGAAAAAAATAAACTATGTATCAAGTTCAGTTTCACATATAATCCTCTTTTAAAAAGATTTTTTGTGTATTAAATTTTTTTGGTTTTGCCAATATTGTTAAATTCATAACAGGATGAGGAAAAAAATAAATTATATACCTGAACAAGAATTCCCTCTACCATGTAAATTATTACTCATTGTCCTTGAAGACCTTCAGTAATGGGGAACATTCTACCTCCCTGAGGCAATCAATTACACTTTTGAATCGGTCCAGTGGCTGTTTCCTTAAAACCAGCAGAAATCTACATCTTTGTAATTCCCTCTCACTGCCACTAGTCTGTATTTTCCAGGCCTGTCTTCTCCCTCTATACTATTTTGTTTGTTGATATCATCAGCTTCCATGGACTCAGTTATCATCTCCATTCTCAGATCTGTTTATCCAACCTGAAACTTTCTTCTGACTTCCAGTCTCACATCTCCAACTGCCTATTAGAGATCTCTATCTAGATGCCCTCCTTGAACTCAACATGAACTCCTCATCTTTCCCTAGAGCCTTCCCTTCTCTTAACTTCCTAACTGCCTTGGATATATTAGGTGATTATTTTTTAATAATAAATATCAATAAACACTGATTTCATTATTACTATCAAGGGCATCACCATCTTCCCATTCTCAAAATCTAGGTATATTCCTCAAATACTCTCAGCTCCCATATCTAAAGTGTTCCTAATCTTTTCAATTCTATCTTAAATGTTGTTAGCCCCTTCTTTCCTCAGATGCTGCCTCCACCCTGATGCGGACCCCATCCCTTCACACCTACACTACTGCAATATCCTTCTGGTTGGCCTTCCCACCCCAAGTCTCTCCCTGCTCCTGTCTATCTTCCAGTCAGCATTCAGAATAGTTTTCTTCAATCACAAATTTGATCATGTCACTCCCCAATTCAAAAAACTCCACAATTAAAAACTCCAGTATTAAATATATAATACTATGGTTTTTTAAAGCTCTTCATTACCTGCCCCCTTTCTACCTTTTCAGTTTTTGTTCACTTTATTCCATCTACATATTCTATAATGCACTGACTCTGGCCTCCTAGTTCTTCCTCATACATAACACTCCCACTCCGAACTTTGCATTTTCACTGCCTTTCCCCATGCCTGGAATACTCTCCTTCTGCCTCCTTACTTCTCCAACTTCCTTCAGGTCTCAGCTAAAATCTCACCTTGATCAAGGATCCTTTCCCAATTGTATTTGATATTAATTCTTTACCTTTGAGATTACCTCCAATTTATCCTGTATATATCTTGTTTATATGTAGTTGTTTGTATGTTATCTACCCCTAGATTGTAAACTCCTTGAGGGCAAGACTTTTTTGCATCTCTTTGTAGCCACAAAGCTTAGCATAGTATCTGTCACATAAATAGACTCTCAATAAATATTCCTTGGCTTGACTTGATGTGAAGATGGTCATTCAGTACATTAATAATTTCTGATTTAATAAGTCATTTAAAGCTGGATCACACTAAATAAAAATACAAACTTAATTGCTTTTGGATTCATGTGTGTCCTTAACTGTCTATAGGGTGTTCAACAGAGACAGAGGCATTGAATGAATGACCTTTGATAGATATAGATAAAGAGACAAATAAGACAAATCTCCTGTTATCTAAATATCAGAATATATCTAAATATCAAAATTATCTAAATAAGGAAGGGATTCCTTGTTCCTTACCCTGCCCCTTTCATTTAGGGATCCTGAGTTAAAATCAAGAAGGAAGCTTATGCTTTTGACTTACTAATAATTTTAAAAATAAACTTACCAAAAGACAGAGTAAAACAGAATCTGGGATCCCTCCCTCTAGGCTAGAAAAAAAAAAGTCCAAGTGCCATTTTCCTAACTAGGACAAGACTGGGCTGCAGGGCCACTCTATCCTTGTCAGTGTTTTCTCACCAAGTAACTAAAGAGTGAGTCCAGTCCAGTGGAAGGAGAACAGGGAGGAATTGAGAAGAATCTGGTCTACCCACATTCCAAAGGGCAATTACAGAGGGGGCAGTAAGGTCCCCTCCCTTCCTTTAGAAGTCCAGGGATCTTTCTTTTTTCACCTTTGACCCAACAAACCTCCTAACCTACATACCACAGAAAGTTACAGTTGTGTTGTTCTCAAATGTTTTACTGTATTCTTTACAGATAGATGAGAACAATAGCTTACATTCATGCAGCACTTTAATACTTACAAAGCTCTTTAAATGTGTTATCTCATTTGATTCCCATGAAAACCTTATAAAATTATTGCTATTATTAGACCTATTTTATGGATGGAGAGCCTGAGACTAAGGCAGAGGTTAAGAGGCTAAGCCAGAATCACACAGATAATAAGGCTCTCAGATAATAATCAAACTTAGGTTTTCTGGACTCATACTTCCTCTAATCATAAACTTCTTGGAGTTGAGACAATGTTTTATACTTCTCTTGTATTTCCCGAACCCTGATTTATTGAACTGATGAGTTTCATAGCTGATCATAAAGTAGTCTAATTTTTGTAAAGGTTAAACAGTGTTCCCTAATTCTTTTTTTTTCTAGAGAAGACAAAAGTTTTTGAGTTGTTTTTTCAAAAAACGTAGTAAGTCAAAACATGGCAATTGGATGGCTTGTTTAAAGAACATTGCAGGATGGAAAAATCTGAAACCTGGGCATAACAAAATGCTCTCAACCAATCTGCATTTCTGAAGAACTAGGAAGGAAGAAAGGAGAAAAAGAATGTTGAAATTAAGGCCTGGAAAGTTAGAGGGGAAAAGCATAGTAAGAGGGTTGTGCTGGTAAATATTTAAGGACATACTTCCGGAGTGAGGGAATGTGCATACAAGACACACAAGTTTAATCTCCATTATTGACATTTTCTCCATCACTTTCTTAAGTCTAGACAGTCAACAAAACAAAAACAAAATCAAAGCCTGATTTGTAGTGTTTGCTGATTTGCAAGGTACAAAATATGCTCATAATGAAAATTTAGCCATTGACTCTCCAGAGTCTATTTAAGCTGCCTCCAGTTCACCTCCTCATGATCAAATCAATAATCAAATCACATAAAAGATTTAGAAAATTCTAAACAGTTCTAGAATGTTAGACTTGGAACAAGGTACCTCAGTTCCCTTGACATCCTAGAGAAGCACAAAAAATTTAGATTGTCCTACAGCTCAATTTTTGAGACATAGTATGGTATAATCGAAAGAGTACTGGATCTGAAGTCAAAAAATCTGAGCTTGAGTCCTGGCTCTGACCTTATGGGAATCATTTAATTTCTCTGTCTCAGGTGCTTCATTTGTAATATGAAGAGACTGTACTAGGTTACCTTTGGGGTCCCTTTCCCCTCCAAATCTATGATGCTATGATTATTCTTCTGAAGAATCCAACACATCATATCATAAAGAGCTATGGTAGTGTTCATCATCTCTTACCACTGACCACAATATTTGGATCCTGTTTATTCTGTGGAATTGCTCACCTGCCTCACCCTGTTAAGCTCTTTCTCTTCAAAGATTGTCTCATTTTATTTTCTTAATTACTGTAGATTGTAATTTCCTAGAGAATAGGGGCAAGTACTCCATGTTTTTCTTTTGGACCAATAGTGATAGAGATACACATGCAAATAAGTGGTGAAAACATCTTTTCAGATACTGCAAAGCCTCTTTAAAACATAAAGGTGTACAACCCAGCAGTGATGACATAACTTGCACTTGACTTTGCTTGGAGTGAGGGAGGGCTGTGAAAAGTCATCAGCCTCACTCTCTCCTCCTGAGCCATCTGGATCCAGTGACCATATATTCATCAGGATGACTGGAGATGGCCCAGGATGCAGTGGGAGAACTTGGCCCCTTTAGGCCAAGACCTATTCAGAGATTCACTTAGAGTGAGGTATAATGCCCAATCAGTGAATAGGCCTGTTTAAGAAGTAGTCAGGGGATGGCCCCTTTAATGAGCCAAAAAAAAAAAAAAATAACTAAATCAAGCTGGGAGAGAAACAGCAAGAGTTCCTATTGATAATCACTCTTACTTTATATAAGTAAGGACAGACACAGCCACAACAATCCAGGAAGAGCTTTGCCAGTAGCAAATGAAGAGAAATGTCCTTTTCCTCACTTTTTAGCCTTACAGATGCATTTTGGTTGACACCATTCTCCACAAACTTCTCTCAAAGTGATTTTTAAAGATTAGGAGGAACTCAAAAAGTCAACATTAATTAAGTGCTATTCTGGGGAAGGTTAAGTGACACATTCAGTGGCAAGATACCAAGACAGGCAGGTGTTTGCTGCAAAAGTGGCCTGGAACAAATAACAGAAGAGGTACATCCCAGTTGAATGTAAGCTCCCTGATATCAGGGACTGTTTTGTTTTTTGTCTTTGTGTAAAGCCGTTATTAAAAAAACGGGGCAGCTAGGTGGTGCAGTAGGAAAACTAGCCCTGGAATCGGGAGGACCTGAGTTCAAATGTGGTCTGACATTTGACACTTACTAGCTATGCGACTCTGGGCAAGTCACTTAACCCTGATTGCCTCATCAAAAGAAAAGAAAAGAAATATATTATAAAAATGAAATAATGTACATAAAACACTTTGCTTTGTGTAAATCTTAAAGCACTCTATAAACATAGCAGAGGTTGCTGGAGGAGAGTCCCAATTTGTTGGACTGGGTCACTTCCCATGGAACTACACATGTGTGCTCTTAAGGAAGGACATGCACTTCGACTCAGTGTTGAAACGTTTGTGCTTTAAGATGAAGCAATCATTTATCAATCCTCATGACCAGGGAATCATGTCTAAGATGACTGGTAACTAAGACAGGAAAAGGCACCACTACTTCAGTAGGGTAGGAGAAAAATGAAGAGCAACTGCCTCAGATCTAATGGAGAAGTTTTATTTAGAAGGGATTCAGGGCTTTATCACCCTTTGACCTTCACTAAGTAGGAAGAGCTTTCATCTTTTTCCTCCCCTCCTTTACTGGTCATGGCAGCCCTGAGAAAAAGCACATGAAACTGTCAATCAGCATATGCTTTCCTAGACAAGCTTAAGAGTGGGCTTCATCTCTGACTGTGTGAGTACAGGTCACAAAAATGGCAATTCTGAGAAATAGGCGGTTCTGTCTCTGATGTTTATTTCATAAGTCAGGTCAGGAGGTCAGCAATTTCTGAGTTAGTGCAGAGTGGTACCCAGTGAGAGTTGCTTCCTGAAACAAAAGAGAAACTAGGAGGACAAAGCTGGAGCTTAAGGGTGTAAGAAAACCCAAAAATTGCCCTGGATTTCCAGGAGACTTGTGAATTGTGTAGACAGAAAAGATCAGTGGTGAAAGTGAAATTCATGTTAATTAGTCTCACAAAATGCCTTAATCTTTGTGCAGAGTAAGGCAGTTGTGACATGGTAGATGAGATGTGTTACTGTTTTATGTTTTAAATATCTGTTAATGAGGGTTTACAAGTCTTTTGTGTTTTAAGTATTTCTTTTGTGATGGAAGAAATAAATGTGTTGATGACTCATTTTCAGTCTGTCTGATTCTTTGTGACCTGATTTAGGATTTTCTTGACAAAGACACTGGAGTAGTTTGCCATTTCCTTCTCCAGTTCATTTTAAAGATGAGGGAAATAAGGCAAACAGAGTTAAGTGACTCATCCTGGTTCACACAATTAGTAGGTGTCTGAGACCAGATTTGATTTCAGAAGAACTGTTTTCCTGACTCTGGACCTAATACTCTAGACTCTGTGCCACCTAGCTGCTGCCCAGAAGAAATAAATAGCTGTCCTATATCTCATATTTACTTTATGCATTGAATATGTTTTTTAGAAGAGATTCTGCTAGCATTTTTAGAGGAAACCCTAAACATGAAACATACCTAAACTTTGCTGTACACATTTCCCCTGAAACTATTGTGTGCGGTCACAATAAGCCAGAGAATTTGAGTAAGTTTGAATCCCTCTCTTAGAGGTCTGATTCCCCCAGGGTAAACTTGAACTTAGCTCTTATAAGTCCATATTTGGAGACCCTATTGTTATATAGGGACCTCCTGGATCACTGTTCATATAAATAAGGTTGCTATGGTTAGTGGCTTTCCTATTGCCTAACATCATGCTTTGTACATACTAGATATTTCATAAGTACTTGCTAAATTTACTTGGATAGGCTGTTAAAAATCTGAAAATAAAGAGTGAAGATATCATATCACATGGAAGCAGGTAAAGAACAGCAGGACAAAAAACAAAGCAGATCATCATATAAGAATGGAGAACAGAAACGGAGTTTAAGAATTGTTAGAATGAACTGATGTGTTAGCACCATGGACAGGGATAGCCAAAGGGGTTCTGAGCTGTTCATAGGAGCTGCATTGTGTGAAATTTCAAGGAAAAGGAAGAAAACCACAGCAACAAGAATAGTAATAATAATGGTAACAACTCACATTTTTTATACTGTCAAGTGGTTTTATTATTCACATTGTACACAAGATGGTAAGATTCAAAGACCTGAAGTGACTTGAACAAGATCACACAGCTTGTAACAACAGCAGCTATACCCTGGAATCTATAGGAGCATTCCCTGGTAAAATATTTCTCTGTATCTCTGTATACACTCAGCATACAGAAGATAACCAGGAAAATTGAATTTTGTATCTGTATTTTTCCTCCTGCTAGGGATCCAGTATGCTGTGTCTATGCCTAGTACCTCCTTATTAACCAGGGGCCAATTTTCTGATGTAGGTGAATTCATGGTGACAAAGTTCTCCAGAGACACCACTTCAACAAGGCAACTAAGATTCTGTCATTATCTTTGGGGTATATTTGAAAGCTCCAGGCATATTATGAGGGGTCAATTAGGTGGAGTATAAGTATAACAAGAAGATGGCAGACTGGTGGATGAATGACAGACTGACACAAACACACAATATCTGCTCTAGCCTTGAATGCTTTCATGAAAGGTTTGCATACATCAGCACATCCTCTTCTATTCTTTTCAATGAAAAAAAGATGGTGGGCATGTCACATGGGTTCCACGATCCAAGCATTTGAGAGAGATATCAAAAGTTTAAAAACAGAGAGCCCCTGACCTCAAAGAGTTTATAATCTAGCAGAAGAAAGGAAACACATACACAAGCAACTTTAATATAAGAGAGAAGAATGTGATGAATGTGTAAAAGGAAATGATACCAAAGAGTGCCTCAATGTTGGGGAGAGAGAGATAACATTTGGCTTAGAGGAGAAGGGCTGGAGAATCAAAGAAGCAACATTTGTTCTTAGATTTGAAATATTCAAAGGGTAAATAATACTAATAGGTGAAGACAGGTGCATCAAGGACATTCTAAGGATAGAGGGTGATGTAAATAATAGAAGAGTGATGGAAAACTGAAGGATTTGTGAAGAAGATAATTTGGTTTGACCAACAGAGTCTGCGAAAGAAAGGAGCTTGAAAGAAGGCTGAAAGGGGATCCTAAAGTCAAATTGTGGAGTGCTTCAAATGACAGCCTGAAGAGATTGGACTATATTCAGTAGACAATAGGGAATAATTGAAATTTTTGAATGGTAGAGTGATGTATGTGATCAGAGATGTGTTTTTGAAATAAAAAGGATGGATTCAACAAGATAGAATTGGAAGCAGGAAGGCAAATGAAAATACTATTGGAATAGGCCAAGCCAAAAAACCACAGTAATGAGGACCTGCACTAGTGTGGTCATGGGAGAAGTTCACCAAAGAACAGGGTAAAAAGAGAAGAGAAGATGGCTGAGGACAAAATCTTAAAGTACATCTCTAATAAAGGGTGGGAGGAAGGAGATCTAGGAAAGAAAAGAGATAAATTATAAAGGTAGGAGAATCCTGAGAAGGAAAGAACTAGAAAGTATCAAGGAAATGACTAAAAGAACTAAATTCTATAAGAAGGAAAAAGAAGATCAGAACTGAGAAAAACCCATTGGTGACCTTATAGAGAAGATTCTGAGGGTGAGTATTGGTGCTGAAAATAAGAATGCAAAGAATTAGGAGTGCAAAAGTTGAATTTTTCAAGCACAAACTACTGTTAAGAAATTTAGTGGGGAAAAGGAGGAGAGAAATAGTATTGTTGATAGTTAGAGATGATAGTAGGTAAAGGGAAGTTTTGTTTTCTGAGAATATGGCAAGCCAAAATATGTCTTTAGATGGAAAGGCTTGCAGAAAAGGAGAAATTAAAAGTGTTAAATGGGTGATGATTTTTGTTGCTTGATCCTTGAGTGAAGGTAGAAAGTTTCACCTCAATGAAAGAGTCACTCTTCCTCTGTGATTAGGGAAAGGAGGAAGGATATGAGTGAGGACAAAGAATTTGGGGGTTTGGGAGGGGACTTTATTTATAAGCTGGACCTTATTGTATGGGTTATCTCTTTACAGTAATGTTAAACTGGTGGCCATTTGCTAATAGTAAGGGTGATGTGTTGGGGAGGAGAGGGTGACTTAAGAGAAACAAACACAACTATCCTTTCATCTTTAATGATTTTTTACTGTCATTCATTGTAGGCATATCACTAAAAAGGATATATATATATATGTGTATATATATATATGTATGTACATGCAAGTGTATATATACATACGTATATATATATATATATATATATATATATATATGTGTGTGTGTGTGTGTGTGTGTGTGTATGTGTGTGAGTATATATATTAAATACTAACCTGCCTTGGGATGTACACATTGACAATGAGGTTGATGCACACATTGTCAGAGTTCACTCAGTATCTGGGAAACTTGGAAGAAAAGTGTGGGAGAGAAGAGGTATTAGACTGACTACCAAACTGCAGGTCTACAGAGCCATTGTGCTGACCTCATCGTTGTATGCCTGTGAAACAGGGACAGTCTACCAGAACTGAATCACTTCCATTTGAACTGTCTTAGGAAGATTCTGAAGATCACCTGACAGGATAAGGTACCAGATACTGAGGTCCTTACTCAAACTAAACAGCCAGGCATTCAAAGTATACTTCAAAGAGCACAACTCCGATGGGCAGGCCACGTTGTTCAAATGTAAAATGTATGCTTGCCAGAAAGGCTATTTTATGGAGAACTTGCATGGGGCGGCAATCACTTGGTGTTCAGAAGAAGTGATACAAAGTCACTCTCAAGGTCTCTCTCAAGAACTTTGGATTTGACTGTGCAACATGGGAGACACTGGCACAGGACCGCTCAGCATGGTGTGCCCACATCAGAAAAGGCGCTGTTCTCTATGAGCAAAGGAGAATTGAAACACAAAGGAAATATAGCATGTGCAAATTTGGAGTATCCACACCAAATATTCACATGGAATATCTGCACCAAATCTGTGCTAGAGCATTCCGAGCTCTTATTGGTCTGATCAGCCAGGATCGGATACATTGAAACTTGACTTTATCATAGTGATGCCATTTTGATCCTCTTCAAGAATAAAGGAAAACAACCAACATATATACACACATATGTATATATGTGTGTGTATATGCATATATGTATGTGTGTATATAAAATCTGTGACCCGCCCTTCTCCACAAAAACATCATGCTTCATGCTCTCCCTCCCGCATCCTTTTAGACTAGTGGAAGAAACTCTCATATGCGTTGATTTTGAGATCAATTAAGGTTCATAGCAGGCTGTGGGTTGATGATATCACAGACATGACAGATTACAGTGCACTAAAACCCTGGCTTTGTGGGGAAATGAGTCCTTTACAATCTTGATTTTGTATGCTTCCAAAAGATTTTTTATTTTTAAAAAATATGTGTAAAATAAATGATGGAAAACTCTACAACACACACTTTAAATCACGCTGACAGACATATACAGGGCTCACAGATCTTTGTGACAGTCATTCGGTCTACATCAATTCATTGCACTGCTTGAATGTAATCCTTGTATTTCCATTATAAATCAGTTTCCATGTCTTAAATAATATATGCTGAAAAAAGAAGAAAGGAAGGAAGAAGAAAGAAGGAAGGAAGAGAAAAACAAGAACATGAAAAGTAATTTCTTATTTTTATAAAAATACTCATACTGGAAACCTGGAGAATATATATGTGTGCATAAGAAGAGTCCTTTAAACGTTTGTTTAATACTACTAACATAATTATCACTTCTGTGAAACCTACAAGAAATTAAATATCACCATAATTTGGAACGCATACATATTTGTATGTGTATCCACATAGGCTACCTTTTTCAGTGTAAAACAAGGGCACATGCAGTCATTATTTGTGATAAAGTCCTCCTAAGCAGATTTTCAGAGGCAGCAAGTGATCATTGGTTCATAAGATCATAAAATTAGTGCCTTCTAGTAAGGTACCTTTGAGATCATCTTGTCTAACTCTGATTATTCAGATAAGGATGCTGAGAACTGGAAAGATTATGTGGTTTTACTAAAGCTAGAAAGGTACCAAGTTTCAGAACCAGGGAATGAGTCTGTGTCCCTTGATTTCAAATTAAATCCTCTTTCCTCTACATCAGTGATAAGTCAACTGATGTTTGAAGATCTGGCTGAATATTCTCAATAATATTAAGTCTCTGAGGTCAAAACAAAACAGATGTTTATATTATCCAGCAAAAGGGGTAATGTACTATATTGCTTGAATTACCTACTGAAAAAGTTTATTGGGCACATTAATTAACTGGATGTTGCCTCAATTTCCTGATCAAGCTTTGCTATGGATTACTTGGTTAAGGTGAATGGAAAGTATTTTATTAATGGCACAGAATGGAAAAGTAATCCCCAGTAGCCTGGAGAATTAGAACAAGAAAGCAAGAAGGTTTGTGACTCAGGGCAGTGACTTCAAGAATCCCAGGATATAGATGATGTGTAAAAAGCTTGATCAGAAATTGTGATCAAAGGTGAACTGACTTCCTTAGGTGGGGGAATGTAGGGAAAGAAAACAAAAGATTATGGGCTTAGTGCTAGGGTCTGTTATAGTCAATGGTTGAGGGGAAAGAAGAAAAACTAATAAAGAAAACACCAAAAAAAGTTGTCACAGAAGCAATAGGAGAGGACTAGAAAAATGTAAGGGTGTCAATTCATCAAGTATGCAGATTTGTGTTGTCTTTGTATAGACCAAGAAGACCATGAACTAGGGGACAGACCATTTCTTTTTCAATGGTTTGAATTTCTGTGTATTTTGAAATACATTTTATACTTACACAATATGGATACAATGGAACTCAAATTCTCCTGCTGTTATTGGTTAATAGCTGATTGCTTATTATATAGCTCTGATGCTTATCAACACAATAATGTTTTATCTCTCTTGAGCCATTCCTACTGTTATCAACTGAAATATTCCTCTCGGGTAATACTGCTCAGTAAGGGAGGCTAGGTAGAGCAGTGGGGACCTGGAATTGGGAAGACCTCAGTCCAAATCTGTCATCAGACTCCCATTAGCTGTGTGACCCTGGGCAAGTCACTTAACCCTGTTTGGCTCAGTTTCCTCATCTGTCAAATGAGTTGGAGAAGGAAATGGTAAATCACTCCACTATCTTTGCCAAGAAAACCCAAAATGGGGATGTGAAAAGTTGGGTAAAATTGAAATGACTGAACAAAAATAATAAATATTTAAAACTCATACTCAATTCATTGGATAAATTTGGGCCAAAGGGGTCTGAGTTAAGGCTAAGCATTTCCCAGTTGCCAGGAGCTCTTATATTATCCATGCTACTGCATATTCCAGATTTGGGAAGTGCTAAGACTTTGGGAATTGCATCTGTGTCTGCATTTATCCTTTGTCCAATAAACAGCTAAACTGGTTTGTTAGCAACTGTGCATTCCCTACTGTCTCAACTGGAAAAATTTTATTGGCTTGACTGATACAGTATGTAATTAGCATATGGTAGTTGGTGCCAGACTTCTCCACAGAGACAAGAGGATGATATACAATGTAAAACACAGAGGAAAGTTTGACGAGAGTAACCATTTGGTCAGTGAGTCATTGATTACTCTAGACAGGTTAGATAGAATACTGGAGTTTAATCACTTAGTGAGGATACAAGTTAAGTTGTAGATACTCCAGGAGAGAAATAGAAGTTCTAGATAAGTAGAAGAGTTTAGATCTATACACACACACACACACACACACACACACACACACACACACACACACACAAGTGCCGATGTACATTTATTTTTCCCCCTCTCTAATGGCTCTTTTATAGCTGCCTACAAAGATATTTTGGTATTCCCAATCCAAGAAAGTTTCCACTTGACCCCTCTAGTTTATAACATTTCTCTTCTCCCTTCCTTGATCTAATTTCTTGAAAATGAGCCTAACGATACAAGATCAATAAAGACATCCAAATCACTAAATCCAAAGACCTTCACCATAACTTCTTTTCAGTTTTCCAAATTATTGACCACTCTTTCCTTCTGGAATTACCCTTTTTCCTTGACTTCTGAGTCATTACACTCTCCTAGCTCATGTCCTACTTCTTTAACTACTCTTTGTCTTTCTGCTAGCTCTTCTACTTCTTCCTGCCATCTAAATCTTGGTATCCCCCATGGTTCCGTCCTCAGTCCTCATCTCTCTCTTGTTCTGTCCCTTGACTATTTTATTCACTCCCATCTATCACCAACTGTCAACTATTAATAACTCAACTATTATACAGGATGATTCACAGATCTACATATCCAGTCCTGACCATTTTTGCTGGGCTTTAGATGCAGAGACTCATATCAAAGTACTGATAGTTATTTTCACTTAAAATCCATCATAGCATCTGAAACGCAACATGTTCAAACCCAAACTGATCTTTCTCCGTTCCCCTTTCTGACCTTCTTCTTTGTAAGTAACACTACCATTTACCATTTTTTATCTTCTTCTTCCCCCACATCTAATTGTTAGTTCCCAAATTTGCTTTTCCATTTGGTCATAGCCTTCTGAGACTGTGAAGTAATTCAGAGCAACATGGATTTTTCCAAATGCTTTATAGAGTTTTCATGACTCCAACAGAAATGTGTCAGGACTGACCTTGAGGTAGATACATAGTCTTAGTGCCTGGTAGCATCTGAAAACAAGATATTATCTATGCCTTATTCAGTCACTATCTTCCCATTTCCATGACACTAGAAGATATCTCTCCTCTGATATTCTTCTAATGTCACTTAGTCTTTCCTCCCAGATATCCCAACCTAGTCATTATCTGCTGCAATTTATGTAGTACAAGTTCAAACATTTTGCTTTGGTAACTATCCTTCTCTGATTGCTCTCATTTCCTTAATTCCCACAGTTAATGATGGATGCATTTTTCTGGCTATCGTAACCTGTCTTTAATTCTTGCTGCATTTTTATAGTCCTCCTTGAAGCTATCTCTCCACTCATTATAGATATCTAATATAATATATGTGCCAGTTTCTAAGATAAAGGACCTTATCCTTATTCCTTATCCCACCCCCATTTACCTCCTAAAGATGGAATATTTGAACATGAAACATATGGGCAAATGTACATTCAATTGACAGACTGGAAAGTTAATGGGATAATAAGATCTTCCCTGTCCATTAAAAGGCCTCATGTGGCACAGAGGAGCTTGCTTAAAGAGAAGCTCATTTAGAGGAGGAATGTTTTCACATCTTTTGATACTAAGTTGATTAGGCACTGAGTCATGAAGCTTGTGATGCCTTCTGAGAAGTGTATATATACTCTGAGTTGGTGTTTAGCTTTGAGGGTTCACTTATGAGAAGGATTGTTTGGTTTCCTGGTCGAGACTCAGAGTAGCCATATGTTCAGACCCTGACTGCTCAGATGTAAAGACTCTCTCAGTCAAGTGTGGTATGCAAAATGTATCACAATATTGCTTTGATTTCAGGTAGTCAGAGCCTTGTCTGTTGGTCTTTGCGTTAATTTTTCTGCTCGTATTTTCTCTGAAATTCAGGGTGCTGACTTTTCCCCTGAACTAGTGGATGTAATTAAAAGTAGAATTGCTTACCCATTTTAAGTAATCTTTCCTAGAAAAGCAGATCAAAGAACCTTTGCTAGAGGGTGAACCTGGGCGTCAGTCCACTTCCTTCCATTCTAAGCCTGGGCTATTCCTTTCTTCACATCTTTTTCTTTAGCCAGACTTTGACCAGTTTTTGTCCATTAATCACTATAACACTTACAAATTGTCAGTGAGATGCTACCCATATAATCTTTCACGAATCCATTCCCTCTTCCCTACTTCCACTGCAGTCATACTAGTGACAACACTTTTAGCCTTCCCTCTGGATCATTACAATTGTTATCTAACTCATCTCCCAAATTCACCTTTCTTCCCTTTCCAATCTAGTCTTTAGATTGCTGACAAATTAATTATGCATAATTCTGTTACTCCTGTGCTAAAAATTCCTGCTCTGTCATTCCTTATTATATGTCAGTACACCAGGAAATCGCAATCAGGTTTAATCTTTGTTAACATAGTATTCAAAGAACTTGAAATGGTAGCACCTTCGTGTCTGTCCAGGATTATTTTACACATACACACGTATGCACACACACATGCACACACACAAAAATCTTCTCCTCCACATGCATTGTACTCTAGTAAAACTGGTCTACTATCCTACATGCATATCTTCTATCCTTCTGTTAGGGGCAGCGAGGTGGTACACTGGATAGAGCACCACTGCAGGAGTCAGGAGGACCTGAGTTCAAATCTCACCTCAGACACTTGACACTCACTAGCTGTGTCACCTTGGGCAAGTCATTTAACCCCAGTTGCCTCATCCTGGGTCATCTTCAGTCATTCTGATGAATATCTAGTCCCTGAATTCAGATGGTTCTGGAGAAGAAGTGAGGCTGGTGACCTGCACAGCCCTCCCTCACTGAAAACAAAGTCAAGTGCAAGTCGTGTCATCATTTCTCTGATGGCATGGTCTTCTTTGGCAACGAAGGATACACATACAGACATACACACACGCACACATACATACCCATACACATACATACCCATACACATACATACACACATTTACACATATGTACACACATACACACATACACACACACACACACACACACACACACACACACACACACACACACACACTGGCCCTCTGTGGATGTCCCACCTGGATGATGCCTCCTTTACTCTTGAAATGTTCTCCCTCCTCATCTCACTTGCTGAAATCCTGCTTATTCATCCAGGTCCAGTAAAAATGCCATCTTCTTTAAGGCGTCTATAATCCTCCAATAAGTAATGAATGATTCCTTCTTCCTCAGACTTTGTATAACATTTGGATTGCGTCTCTCCTGTGCATTTTCCTGGTATCATCTTATATTATAGTTTTTCGTGCATATCTCTGTGTCTAAATCCCATATTGAACTGTGAATTCCATGAGGAACTTTAATCTTTGTATATCTTTCAGTGTCTCACATAGTGTTTATGGACACTAACAAAAGTAAAACATGCTTGCTGAGATTGTAGAGATTGTTCATAAGTAAGAGTAGAGATAAGGGGAAGAAACCAGAAGGAACAGTAAGCTAAAAGGATGTTACTTTTTTTAAATTATAGATACAAACTAATTGTGTTTTTCGATGGCTAAGTGACAGAAAAAAGTCAGTGTTGTCAGAGAAGGAGGAAAAAGAGTAAAAATCCTCTGTAAAACAGCAAGATCTTTTACTTGCATAAATAAAAAGTAGCTGAAAATAAAATAAAATAAATGGGAAGTAGCTATGTGAATTCAAGATCCCAGGAATAATTTGAATCACATGTCCAGAAGTCAAATATTCTCTTTTTCTAGGGGGTAGTCCTTAAGGGTAGACAACATATTCCCTATTTCTACCAGGGAGGGTCTTATTTAGGACTATTTCTGAATAGAAAAGAAACTCAATGACTGCAGCCTGATCTCTCATTCTCTATGACTACCAAACAGGTGCAAAATACAGATTTCTCTTTCTCATGCGTATCTTTTCTTTCCTCACTTCAAAGTTAAGGAGCTTAATAGGAAGTTATGAGAACTGCTGCTTCAGCATTCTCAATAGCTTCATGTCATACTCCGAGCCTATGGTCCCTCTTGGCATGTAAGAGTACGTTGACTGATAAATCAACTACATACAATACACAGAAAAATTACAGAATGTTAGACCTGAAAGGGATCTTTGTAGACATCATTTAATCCAACTTTCACATGTTTAAATGAAGAAATTTAGTGATCTGTGCAGTGTCACACAATTACTCAGTGTAAGAGCTAGGACTAGAGCTCAAGCCTCCTGGCTTCCAGACAAGTATGCTTCCACTTCCATGAAAGCTATCCTATAAACTTTCCCTTATGTAAACTAAAAAAATCATAGCATTTAAAAATGATTAAGATTTATATTTATGTCTATCTTTAAAATCATCCTATCACTCAAAAAGATATTAGAGATTTAATATTGATACATGGGTCATAACATTCTTTATCAATCGATAAAGAACCAATTACTACATCTATACTTCAAGTACTATGCAGCAAATCTAATTGAAACTCTAACCAAATTTACCATCTCTATAACATCATCAATTAATTTGTGTTTTTCCCCCCATGGAAACATTTATTTAGCAACAGCTTAGCAAATCCATTAAATTCATCATAGCAGCCAGTACTATAAAAAAGTAATCTCCACCCTCAGGCTAGATCTAATTTAGAATTCTTAAAGTTGTCAATGATTTCTACCATTTTGATGCAATTACAATCATGTTTCTTTTTCTTGGAAAATGAAATGCACAGCTTGAACAAGTTTAATAGTGGGAAACCCCTTCAGAAAGTAATGTTTTACTTGGAAAAAGCCATACCAAATGCAGCCCCTTCTCACTTATCTGTACTAATATAGGAAGCTGGGGTACAAACACTCCAAAGTATCTGATAACCTTCAATAATTTCCACTGGCATTGTGAATACATATTTGTATGGTTTGAGTGTGCTTTAGTTCGAAGCTTGAAGGACACTTAGAAAGCTGTCTAGTTCAACCACCTTTCACAGATGATGAACTAAGAATCAGAGAGATTAAGTGACTTACTGAGCTTAAAGTCAGGATCTAAACCACATCCTTTGACTCAAAAACCAGAGTGCTTACAATGTACTTTGTATCACAACTCTCCATCTCCAACCGCACATTTCAAATCAAACAATGAACATTTGAAAGAGTCGATTATCTTTTATATTGCTATTCAAAAAAATGCTACATTTTACAGAAAATCTGACTTACTTGAATAATACTTTTGTATAGCATAAAACGTCAGGTCACTGGGAATCAAGGGATCGGGTTCTAAGTCTCCACTGTTGCGAACTAGTTATGTGACCTCATTGAGCAAGTTACATCAAGTTTCTGTGCCTAAGGTTCCTCAGATGTCAAATGACTGGATTAGGATAGAGAATCTCCAAAATCTTTTTCACTTCTAATATAATTCTATGTCTTGTGTTTGTCAAATTGCCCTGTTCCCCTCTACCAGGATCTCAAGATGCAGATTATCTTGAATAATCATTCTTTTAAGGGAGCAATACAAATTTTATTAGTCATGCTAATTTGGTCAGGTTTCCCTGGATATGAAAACTCTGAGCCCATAATAAACATTCTTAAGTATTCAAGTAATCTTAAACTGTCAGTGGTTCATAAATCCTTTAAAGCCACTAGCAGCAAGGATTCTAATTTTGGGGTGGGAGTGTTGTCAAATATTTCTTTGGAAGTCCAATGGAATCTATGAACTATTTCTTATGATTATGTTTTCAAAGATCTAGAATAAAATTCATCAGATTATAAAGGAATCTAATTATATTAAATAAGGTTATCAAAAGACACACATGTAGTACATTCACATATGTATATGAATATATATTACATATCATATATGATATGTAGCATATTATGTATATAGTAAACATGATATGTAGTATATTGTGTATAAATATATATTCATTTATACATGAATCTGTATTAATATGTATGTATGAATGCATCTGCTGTACAGGGACCAATCTTGCTATCTAAAATTTCCATTAGGAAGTTTGGTTTATTGTTTGACTCAGAAATAAATCAGCTTGTTGGTAGGCATGATAAAGATTAAATCTATATGTATATCTTTATTTCAAATGTCTTTATGATGATAAAGCTAAATAAAGTTATTTTAATAGCAGAATCATAGGCTCTTAGTCCCAGAAGGGATCTTAGAAGCAACTGATTCAAAAGCCTTCATTTTAAAAATGAATTAACAGAGAAGTGTGAAATGACTCTCCCGACAACATCATACTAGTGAGTGCCAGAGTTGGGAGTGGAACTAGCTCCTTTGAACCCCATTCACTGTGTACACGAATGAGATGCTGTATTTATAGTCATGACAAAGGTGTACGTTCTTTTATAGTAAACTATCCCTTCTGTGTATTATTTTCAGACTGAAAGGATAAGCACATATAATCACAATTTGTGTCATATCTCACATTTATTTGGTATCCCATGAATATAGAAGCTGTCTTTCTCTACCAAGGTGATTTCAGACACTTGGACACATAGATACACATATAACAGCTAATGAAAATCCTTAAGAGCAGATAACATATTCCTTTTAATCCCATTAGGTGGTGCTATCAGATAAGAGAAATTGAAAAAGGTTTTTCAGTAACTATTTGCAAACTGTACCACTTGTACTTTTCCCTGTATTATTGCTAACATTTACTCTAAAGGTTAAAAGATTTTAATATAATGTGAAACTTTCTCATGTATAATCATATAATTTTTCAGACATCTTTACCTTATCTTTATTACCACTTTTATTATCATTTTTCCTGAAAATATTCTTTACAACCCAAATTTGATTTTTAGTATAAGAAGACTCAATTTTGGGGTAAAAATTCTCTTTTGTCCTTGATGGTCCTTGTATCTTGAATCTTGGATGTCTCTTCTAAAACTAGGCACAGTCTCCAGTATTTTTCACAAGATGCTGGCAACAGTTCAGAAGATAACATAAAAAGTGGACGTGGTTGGGAAGGTATTATAATGTCATTTGGTAGGAAAGGCTTCTGGGGCCTCTAACTCCAATGGTGCTGTTGTTTCATTTGCTGAGGCAGCTTACAGACTTTCAGATCTTAGGAGCTACAACTAAAAAGTCATCATCCTGTGGTCCGTCTGGCAATGAGCCTATGCAAATATAGAGAGAAAGATCCTGGAACAGCAGCCATACAGACTACCCTAACTGGGATGGTTTTTTTTTTTTAATTAAATTTTATATTTTTGTTTAACAGAAATCTATTTTTTCTCTTACCTCTACTCCACTGAGGAAAAAAATCCTTGTACCATATATGTAGTCAACCAAAATAAATTTCCTCAGTAGCTATGTGAATAATTTATTTATACATATATGACTGACAGTTGTATATGCATCCACATATACACATACATATATAAGTTTATAATAGCTAACATTTTTAACATCTTGTAGCTAACATATATAGTGCTTTAAGAGTTGTAAAGCATTTTAAAACAGTATGTCATTTAAGCCTCATAACAACCCTGGGAAGTAGGTGCTATTACTATCCTTATATTACAAATGAGGAAATTGAGACACAGTGACTTGCCCAAGGTCACACAGAAAGTATGTCTAAGTCTAGATAAATGTGTATATTTATTGTATACCATATATAATATGCAATATATGATACACCTATAATTCTACTCCTTGAATCCATCTCTACCAGGATTGCACCTCTATGTCAGAAAGTGGATAACGTTTCACCTTTCAACTTAGTAGAACTTATTAGACATTGTTCTCTGCTTGCCCAGTGGGTGATCTTCACATTTACAATGAGCAAAGAGGGGAAGACTTTGGCAGGGGCTTGTGTGTCAGACTAAAAACATCTTGAAGGGAGACCTCCTGTATTTTTAGCAATTTAATCACTTCCCTAAGAAAGACATGTCAGTTTCTCCTCACCCCCCTTTTTTGGAGTAAAATATTACTAGAAATAAGAATAACTCTCATACATTGCCTTTTAAGGTTTGCATATCTCACTTTATCTTCACAACAACCTTGAGAGGTAGGTGCTACTATTATCCTTATTTTATAGATTAGGAAACTGAGGCATACAGAGACTTAGAAAAGTACTAGCAACCATTTGAGGATAGATTTGAACACAGTTTTTCTTGTCTCCAAACCTGATCTTCTAAGCACCTATCATCAAATACGTGTGCATACACGTGTGTGTGCACACACATGTATCTTACCACCACCATATATACAGCCAATTGACTTGTTCTAATTTCAGTTTAATGTCTGAAAAGTAGGACAAACAATTTATTATAACATTTTTATAACATGCATAGGATTATGACTTTTCAGAGGTGGCATAGAGAGCCAACCTTCAAGATCAGAAAGACCTGAGTTCAAATTCCACCTCCGATACATTCTGGCAGTGTGATTCTGGGTTAAATAGCCTCTCTGTGCCCCATGAAACTCTAATACTTTACTACATAAAAGTTGTCAATCTGCTTGGAAAGTAGGATTTCCTTACACCACTGGCATCATAATTTTGGCCTCCCCTCCAAAAAAATTTACTTTATATTATCATTGGTCTAGAACTGAGATTTTATTCTCAGAAGCAAAAAATTATTAAATCTCAGAGTGACCATGTCATTCTCACATTCTTAGAAGGCTATTTTTTAAATTGAAAGTTAAATTCAATTTAACAATTGCTTGTTGAACATATCTGTTGCGTGTATAGCTTTGTTCCAGATGTCATGAACCAAAAGGAGATTTTCTTCCTTCAAGGAGCTTATAATCTTGTCAACAAGATTATGAATCCAGATATGGGAACTTTAAAAGGCAAGGTGGTACATGATTAATGTCAACAGGAAATATATTTATATTTAAATCCCTCCCCTAGGGTAGATTAAGAGGTTTCACTCATCCTATGTGATTCCTGTGTTTTCCATAAATTTTCTAATGCACATGAGTCAGTTCTCATGTTTTCTTGGGGATAATTTGATAAGACCATTTATACTGTCATTTATTAGTGACATGCGGTAGCTTGCTCATATGTGCCACATATTTTTCCATGGCCCTTTGGGTTATTTAAAATCTTCATTCCTTCCAAGATCATTGTGTTCTATGATTCCCATCCATATGGCATCACTTGGAGAATCTTGCCATTACAGAGAAAGGAATTTATAGCAATACATACTTTGGCATCACAGGAAACACTGTTCGGTGTCTCAAACTCAATATGGCCCAATATATGAGTGGTATAGCTAATATATGCTATGGGAATTAAGAGGCAGGTGTGGGGTGCAGAATTATTGTAGATTATGTAGTCAGGAAAGTCTGTAGGTAGAAATAACTCTAGGTGATAAACTATAGTGATTTAGGGTTCACAGAGAAAATTACCCTTATTACAAAGGTCTTTTCATTCTGCTTTGGTTTGAAATACACAAAGGCTTCCTTTTAAAAACATAATCTACTTTGTTGTATATGAACCTTCCCTCCCCTTTCCTTCATTTTTCCCTTCTGTTGGAATAAGGGGTGAGCTGTCATTAGGATAGTAGTAAGAAAGAGTTGGGACAGTGGCAGCCATGTAACAGTCATGAAATCATAGAGTTTCATGAGCTGACAGGGACCTTAGAGAACATTTAATCTAATGAAAACATATCTCAAAGATATTGTGGGTTTGGTTCTAGAACACTGCAATAAAGTGAGTATCACAATTAAGTGACTCATCACTTTTTTTTGGTTTCCCAGTGCACATAAGAGATATATTTACACTATACTGTAGTCTGTTAATTGTGCAAGAGTATTGTATCTAGAAAAATGCATGCCTTAATGAAAAACTACTTTTTTACTCAAAGAAAAAATGCTAAACATCATCTGAGATTTCAGTAAGTCATAATTGTTTCGCTGTTGGAGAGTCTTACCTCGATATTGATGACTATTAACCAATCAGGTTGGTGGTTACTGAAGTTGGGGTGGCTGTGGCAATTTCTTAAAATAAAACAGCAATGAAGCTTGTCATATCAAATTACTCCTCCTTTCAACTGAACATTTAGAAACAATTGTAGAGTTAATAAGTAGCCTAATTTCAATATTGTTTTGTCTGCCGAAATAGAGAGGTCGAAGGAAAAGGAGAGAAATGAGGAATGACTGGTGAGTGGAGCAGTCAAAACACACACAACATTTGTCCGTAAGTTTGTTGTCTTATGTGGACATGTTTATGGGGCCCAGAACAATTACAGTAGTAATGTCAAAGATCACCAATCAGGGGACTGTAATAGATATAATAATAATGAAAAAGTTTGAAATATTGTAAGAATTATCAAAATGTGACACAGAGACATCATGTGAGCACCTACTGTTGGAAAAACAGTGCTAATAGATTTGATGAACATAGGGTTGCCACAAATTCCAAAAAAATTATTAAGAAAAAAGTGCAGTAGCTGCAAAGTTCAATTAAGCAAAGCACAATAAAACATGGTATGCCTGTACCTGCATTTTACAAGTCCAGAAACCGAGTTAAATTATGTGGCTTGCCTATGATCCCCTAACAGCTTAAAGTCCTGTGGTAAGGATGAATTTTTGGTGGATTCTGGTTTCAATACTTCTCCTAGCTCCATAGTGTAGCCTAATATTTTTTGGGAAGCAGCAGAGGCATCAGTAGTAGCTAACTGGAGGTTGAACATAGCACAGAATTAATTCATTATGATTCTGTTTTCCTGAAGCCCATAAAGAATTAATATAATGTGATCCAAATCTCTTGGGTAAATGCCAAAGGATAAGTGACAAATATTACACCTCAATACATTTATTGATAGGAGAGCATTTATAGATGCTGACACTCTTTCCATATCTATATCTATCTACACACATACATAGTGTTTACATGTAGGTACAGATTACTCAACACATATGTCCACATACACATACATAAATTTGTGCATGCATGTGTGTATACACATATTTATATGTATCTCACTATGAATCCTAAATTCACTTTAAGATTACAAAATATTTTCCTCACAAAACTTTTTTGAGGTAGTTGGGTAAATATTAGAAACCCTATTTTATCGATGAGAAAACTGAGGCTCAGAAAGGTTTAAGTGGCTTTCCCATGGTCGCTTAGTATTAAGAACTGGAACACGAAGCCAGGTCTAATGACTTCAGGTCGGAGGCTCATAATATGTATGGATCTTAGAGATTAGAAAACAAAAAACTAAATGGAGTTTGGAAGCAACAACCAAGAGTTGGAAACAACAACCAAGTTTTACATGAACTCCTGATATGCATCAGGGGAAGGAATTTTCACACTGGGAGAATTCTGCATCAAAGGTCTGGGCTAGTAATTGTTTTCACAATGGTATTGCTGGTAAAGGCTTATACTACTCAAGCTTATGATAATAAATGACTATGAAGAATGTTCAGGGTAACTTCCTTTCTGAATCCCTGACTTCAAAATAAGATTTTTGGCTTCTTTTTTGAGTCAATTCCATGAAATACAACTGATTTTGGCTTAACTGACTCTTTTTTTTTTTTTTTACCAGGTTTTGGGTTTGGTGGTTTTGTTTTGTTTTTGTTTTTGTTTTTTTTGCATTTATGCAAACACAAATCCAAATGTACAAATGGAAACAGTAAATATCTTTTCTATTCTGGCACTGGATACGTAGTTGCAAAATGACAGGAAATTTCTGCATATTTAATAATGGGACCTTACACATAGTATGTGCTTAATAAATATATATTTCATTAAAAATTAAAATCAAAGTCATTTGTGATGAACAATAAAGAATGCCAAATCAGAAGAAAGAGAATGACTGAGGTTTGAGTTTTTCCTGGAGCCAAGATGCATTTATTTTGATTGACTTAGAAATAAATGGAGATGGGATTAGGGAACTGACCCATAATTACTTGTTTTATCAATACTCCCTTTTAAAAAAAATCATTATTCCTGGCCCAAGTAATTCTTTCTCTTTCCCTCCTACTTCCTAACATCCAATAATATTGAAAGGAATAGGGAAAGAAATATATATGTAATGGTTTTTTTTAAAGTACCTTAGAGATTAAACATCCAAAATGCGGATGTCTTATTTTCTTTATATTGTATGAGGTTTTATCACAACTTGTCTTTTTATGCACTAAATATCTACCTTCTAGTTTTAACTGTATGCAGCATGGGTTGGGAAAAGGAATTGTGCAAAAATTTTTGTCCCATTTTGATCACTGCATCTTTGAACAAGCAATCTCAGGTGGCCAGATGTTCAATTTTTGCAGGATTATCTCTTTTAGAATTTTTACTCATATTCTGACTAATCTTTTTAGGTAGTGACATGAACCCTTTTCCCCCTCTACAAATCTGGTCATCTTTTTTCTCTTGTCAACAAGTCATCTAGCATTATGGAGTGCCATTTTGTGTCAAGTTCTGTACTAGAAAATATCATTCTGTATCCATGGAATAAGTAACACTCATTACCTCCATAATAAATGCTACCCTGTAAAATATATGTCTTAATTTAATCTTGAACATTTAAAGTTGAAGCTAACCCAAGAAGCCATTTGAGAAACCATGAATACTTCTATTAACATATAGTAACAATTTATATTTCTCTCCAAACAACACAAGCGTGATTCTTAAGTGCATTTTCCAATGTTCTAATTTTCACCATAATCAGTTCAATGAGAAAATCTTACTCATTTCTGAGATTTAATCTCATGGCCTGCTCTTTGAATATCTCATTTTGATGTGACATAATCTCTAGGTTCTTAAAGGTCGTAATCTCTAGATACACATTTTGGAAGGTCATTTCACACCGGAAAACTTCTAAGTAAATGACCAGTAAAGGATGTCTGGCTATTGTCAAAGGATCAGCCTAAATTCTAAATTCACCATCAGAGTGATAAATTTTTGGCCCACAACAACTCTTAGACTATGAAACCTTACAAAGCCTTTCCCAACCCTTCTTAATTCTAGTACCTTCCCTCTATTAATTATCTCTTATTTATCTAGTATATAGCTTGATTCGTATATATTTGTCTATCATCTCTCCCATTAGATTGTAAACTTCTTGAGAATAGGGACTGTCTTTTGCTTTTTATTTTTTTTGTATTTCTAGCAATAAGCACGATACCTGGTATATAGGAAGTGCTTAATAAATGCTTATCCTTTTTAACTTCAGCAATATTTTACTTTTCCCAATTGCATTTAAAAACAATTTAAAATTTTTTTTTTAATTTCAAATTTTCTCCCTCCCCCTCTCTCTTCCCCCCCTCTGCAAAGGTAAGCAATTTAATATAGGTTATACATGCATAATCCTGCAAAACATTTCCATAGTAGTCTTAATACATGTTGATCTATTAAGCAGGGTTGCAATTTGAATGAGTGGAGCTCTAGAGTGGGCAAAAACATACAGAGTGACCCAAAAGTCTTAGTGCAGTTTTAAACTTAGTTTTAACTTATAAAACTGCACTGAAACCCTTTGGGTCACAATTTATAAGCCTGTTTTATAATCTATAAAACAGACAATAATTCCTGTTCTGTCTACCTCACAGGCTTTCCAGGAAGAAAAACATATTATAAGAGAAAAAGACTGGACTTGGAGACAGAAAATTTGAATCCTGCAACTGAGTCTTACTATCTTTGTGACCATTAAGTCTCTTGACTTCTCAGAGCCTCAATTTCCTGATCTGCAAAATGATGACAAAATAGTAGGGGATCCCACCTGTTGCACAGGGTCATTGTGAAGGAGGTACTCCCAAGATCATAAGATGCTATGAATGGTGGTGGGGACGCAGCCAGCTTTGGTATCTGTCAAGTCCTGCCTTTTATGCATGCTGGTTGTATGACCCCGGGCAAGACACTTATCGTCCCCTTACTCCTAGCGTCCTTATAAGACTACAAATTACAAACCAGATGTGGATTTGCATTGTTGTAGGACTTTTCTCATATCAGTTTCCTACACCAACAAAATCATAGGTCAGGGCTAAAAAAGAAAAAAAACATGCTTTATAAGTGTAAATTACAATTATGAAGAAATGAGAGCAAGTTTTGTGTGAAAGTACTTTGAAAATGTGAGGCACCAATTTTTTTTCAATATTGTACTGGAAATCCTACAAATAGCAATTAAGAGAAGAAAAAGAAATAGAAGGAATCAGAATAGGGGATGAGGTAGTAAAACTATCTCTTTTTGTAAATAATATGATACACTTAGAAAATTCCAAAGATTCATCCAAAAAGTTAATTGAAACAATTAATAATGTTATCAAAGTATCAGGATATAAAACAAATCCACATAAATCATCAGTATTCCTATATATCACAAACAAAAACCTATTGTGTCTAACAGTAGCCATCTCCAGGGTTAAGGTGGGGAGGAAGAAAAAAAGGAAAAGGAAAATTACATAACTTTATTGTATATTTAAAAGGAATAGCAAACTGTACATAATAGATCTGCAGTTCCATGTGCAATCATCTTTTTTTATTCTACCATGTTATGGAAATGCATGTTTTATTTCATAAATTAAAAATTTTAAAAAAATTTAAAGGTGTCCAATTTAAAAATTAAAAGTGTCCAATATACATTTTAGAAGCAAACTATATCATGTAGTGGATGAAGTACTGGTCCCCCTAGGGTTCAAATCCCACCTCAGGTACATATTAACTTAGTTATCTGTTGTTAAGATTTCTATTGCTACACTGTGCTCTAGGCAATTCTATAAGTTACAGAGCAGGGGTAAGAAAATCTCTCAGGACCTACCTGTGCCAACTTTCCCTAAATTCTCATGAAATGGTACTTTCAATGTCAACTCTATAGATAGATGTAATTTTTAAAAATGCAAGTATAAATTTAGAATACTAAATTTGCTTATATATGTTGTATGTGGGGGATAGCATAAAATAACTTCTTTTTTCTTCTTTAAGGATACCAAGTTCACTTATAAGTCATTTCAGCAAATGAAGAACAAAAATGAAATGGAGAATGGAAGTATGTATCTGGAAAATTCAGGTGGAATTCTATGTGGAGGGAAAAGGCATACATCTGAATTACTCTTACTTGCCAAATAATTCATCAGTTTGCCCTTAAACTTTGCCTCTTTAGACATGGTCTAAATAAATCAATTTACCCTTTTGCTTCATAAATTTTTACAGTACTGTGTGATCTAAGTCTTAGGTTTGTTCCAAAGCAATTTACAATAGATTACAACTTGTCGGAGCCATAAGATATTTAAGAGATCCTTTATCCCAGCCCCATCATTTCCAGATGTGTAAATTGAGGCACAGAGAAAGGAACTGTCTCATGTCTTTTGCTTTGATTCATTAATAAGTACTTATTAGGTAAATACCATGTGCTTGGCACTGAGTTACATACTAGAGATGCAAAGAAAAAAAATCAAATAGTCTACTCTTAAGAAGAGTATTCTATTAGCAGAGACAACATGCATCATACACATATGTGTATATGTGTATATATTCTAACTCAGTATGTATATGTGTATATAAACAGTATATATGTGTGTATATCTATGCTTACTAGGTTAGAATATATATTTAATATTTATATGTGTGTATATATGTGTCTATAGTATATGTATTGTACATATGTTACATATGCACATACATACTGGGTTAAGCACATATTATATGCTCTATATGCATATATTATTCTGCATAGAGAGCACACATACATATAGAATATATAAATATATATGACATATAGACTTTATAATATAGAGAATAATATATAATAGAGAATATATATATATTCTAATTCAGTTCCAAAAAGATGTGATCCACCTTTAGCAATGCACTGTTGCAAGTTTTATTAAGGTAAATTGTGGGAAATAACAAAAGCATCCAAGGAACATGAAATACAGAGAAGATTTTGTGCCCAGAGGTGATGATCCAGATGATGTGATCCCAAACTATTTACAACTTTGAGATGATCTCTTAAATTTTATTAAATTCAGAATAATTCCAGCACCTTGAGTACCAAGTAAACTTTACTATAATGCAAATTTATCTTTTCATAATCAAATTGAACTACAGGAATGAGCAATTTTATGATGAATTTAGTTAGGCACAGTCAGACCAATGTAAGTAAGCCTTCTAAATTCACTGGGAAATTGTTGGGTTAATCTCAGAATTATCCAACATCTGGTTAGACATAATCAGTGTCTAGTGTTTTTATATTACCAACTTCTCACATAGATCAAATTTGCCATGTATTTAGTCAAGAAAAGACTACGTGTTGGTCTGGGATTAACAATAGAAGTCCAATAAAGAAGAGGGGCAGGCAAAGAGCCCTGAATGAGACTAAAAGGGGAAAAGTAATTCTAAATTCATTATTGGAATTTCAAGGTAGTTGTTTTTCACTTTCATTTAATTATGAAGAAAGGGTTGTTCAGGACTAGAACTCTGTACCAGGAACCAGAAATACCTAAATTCAAGTTCAGCTTCAGACCATAGCCACTTGAAATAAGTCACTTAGTCTCTGTCTGTTTCCTGAAGTTTAAAATGGACATAATAATTGTGCCTATCTCTTGGTGTTGTTGTGAGGATAAAAGATATTTATGAGGATGAAAGGGAAGAAGATATTTATAAAGTGTCTTGCAAAGTTTGAAGCATATATATATACATATATATATAATTGCTAGCTATTGTTATGATGAGGATGATGAGGATGTAGATGAGGATGATAACGATGATGGTTTATTTAACTTCTACATATTTCTTTATGCAAAGAATTTGATTCAGCTGAGGACTGACAGAATTTGTGCGCGATAATGACCAACTGGAACAAATTGAAGCCTTATTATTAAGATTTTTTAGCATTTATTCAATTCAGTTGATCTTCTGAAGTAAAAATTCAATTTGAAGAAAACTCAATCATGGTAATTAGGAGATTCCCTCTTAGGTCCGCCTACAAATTTCATCACTTTTCAGATTTATCTTGTTTGATGGCTTTATTGCTCTGGGCACCACCGTGGGTCTCTGATATACTCTGTAAACAAACTGATATTTAATCAGTCAGGCCTGGAGGTTTTCCCTGCTAGAGTGCAACTGAAGAATATCAACTTTTGATGGGAAACAAAAGTGATGCAAATTAAGCATCATCGGTAGCTTCCTTCTTACCTCCCACGAATTAATTGCTATAGATTTGCCGGGTAGGTTCAGATTTGGACTCATTAGTTATAGCCATTGCAAAATATATACAGTAACTTAAGTCTCCTAAATGTATCATTAGTAGTATGTCAATTGTCTAAGTCAAGATCTGTTTAGCACCCTCCATCATTAGGACTCATTCAAAGTCATGACCTGGAAATCATTTTAGTATATGCAATCTCAAATTTCCTCAAATGCTAAACTTACTCAGCCATTGTAAAGAAGCTTTATGATTCACATAACAGCCCACTCCCTAACTCCATTTCCAAGCCACTTTTCAATAAACTTCTTTTTCCTTGCCTTCTTTCCTTTCTTCCTTCTTCTTCCTTCCTTTTCTTTCTTTTCTTTTTTTCTTCTCTCTCTCTCCCTCTCCCTCTCCCTCTGCCCCTCTCCCTCTCCCTCCCTCCCTCTCTCTCTCTTTCTCTCTCTCTCTCTCTCTCTCTCTCTCTCTCTCTCTCTCTCTCTCTCTCTCTCTCTCTCTCTCTCTCTCTCTCTCTCTCTCTCTCTCTCTCCTCTCTCTCTCTCTCTCTCTCTCTCTCTCTCCCTCTCTCTCTCTCTCTCTTCTTTTCCTCCCCAATCTCACTCAGGTTAGAAGTGCTAATTACCATCTATATCCAGAGAATATTTTCTTGTGTTATGTTTGGTTTTACTTTGGTTTTTTTTCATGGTTTCCTCCGTTCATCTTAATTCCACTATGCAACATGAGTAATGTGAAAATGTGCTTCGTAAGAATGTATGTATAGAAACAATATAAAATTGCATGCTGTCTTGGGGAGGGAGGGGGAGAGAAGAAGGAAGGGGAGAAAATCTAAGACTTACAGAAGTGTTTCTAGAAAACTGAAAACACAGTAAGAAAGGAAAAAAAGTATATCATCTAATCCCACTTCTGATTGGCATAGATGCTTGGACCTGCTCAGTTTCTGACCTGGGTTACTTCGTCCCCTTTTAGGCATCCTACTCCCTCCCCCGCTTCTTGAGGGATCACTGTATTCATGCCATATTTAATACAGACACTGGATCTGCTTAGTTTACAGTAGTTCAGAACTCCTGAAATCAAGTGATCCACCAGTTTCATCCTCCATGGTATCAGAGATCAGATACCCACATCAAATCAGCAAATTTCAGAGAGACAAAGAAAAGCATTTCAAAGATAAGACCTAGAAACATACACAGAAGTTTTTCTTCCCCAAACCTGATCATCATGGCACTTACTTTATTTGCAAACCAAAACAATGTCTCCTTTCTTAGCTTGCTAGTGCTAAGGGACAATATCTATATTTCTAAATCTATAGATCAATCCAAATCTATCTATCTATATGTCTGTCTCTCTGTCTGTCTATCTATGACTGCGGACTGGGAAAGTGAATAAGAATAAAATCAGTTCCTGGGTCTGAATTATTTGGTTTGGTAAAGCTTTCATCTTAATGCTAATCAAACAACTTTCTTCTTGCAGTCCCAGTTGGGAGCTTGGAAATAATAGCCAAAATCTAATTGCCTCCTGATTAGCTAGGAAATTTTGCCTCAGCTAGTCCCCAAGCAGAATGCTACATGTTGCACTGGAAACCATCCTGATAGAGACCATATCATTTTCATTCGTAAAGACAGTTTAAAAAGACAACATCAATTATGCATGGTCAGCAGCACAAAAGTTTTCAGTTCTTATATAAAGCCTATATAAGATGATGAGAATGTAGAGATAGGATTTTCCTTCTGTAGGCAGAATGTTGTTTGCTTGTTGGGTTTTTTTTTCTGATGTATTATTAAATCTCCCCCATACAGCTGAAATGCAGGGAGACCTGCCCTTTGGCAGATCAAAAATTCTGTTAAGCCCTTCTCTCCTGGAGGTAGTAGGAAAAATACTAACACTAATAACTGATGTCACTCCCCAATTAATGCATACCACCAACATTTTCAGCCTTTTTCTATATTACCTGAAAAGGTGCTACTCACAATATGTGCCAAATGTACTGAACTTTTTTCCCTTCAACTTCTAAGTACTGGAATTGCTGGGCAAAAAGAAAGAAAAACTTATTGACTTTCCTTGCATAACTCCAAATTCTACCCAGAAAGCTATGAACTAACTCATAGCTTTATAAAACTTATATTCACAGACCTGTCTTTTCCTAACCAGTCCAACATGGACTATTTTTATCTTTTTTCACTGTTGCCCATTTGAGGGGAATAAGGTCAAACCTCAATACTGTTTTAATTTTAATTTCTCATATTCTTAGTGTTTTGGTACAATCTTTCATAAGATTATTGATGGTTTTCAATCCTTTTGGAAAACTATTCATATCCTTTGGCCATTTTTTTTCCTATTGGGAAATGGTTTTTGATCTGTGTTGTCAACTCTCTATACCTTGGATATCAGACTTATTCCAGATATATTTAATATGAAAAGTTTTCCTTTTTTTCCCTGAAACATTTCTCTTCTTATCACAGGGGCATTGAATTTGTTCAAGGAAAACTTTCATTAAATTGAATTTTCTCTTTGAATTAAACATTTATTTTCTCTCCCTCCTGCTCTTCCCTACCAGAAAAATGGAAAAGAAAAATAAAACCCTTAAAATAAATGTGCATAGTTCAATAAAAAAAAAAAACCTACATTGGGCAGATGGTTAGCTTTCAACCAGCATCTGACGCCAGAGACAACAATAAATACATGGATGTACATCCTAATATTAAAATTCACAATATAAGAAAATTAGAGAACAATGGAGAAATTTTTCATAACTGTGGCTAAAGAGGATGGGGAGGGAAAGTCATAATCAAACAAGGGATAGAGGAAATGTTTTTTAAAAAAACTAAGCATACTGTTTTGATTATATCTGTGTCTCATATGTCTATCCATGCTCTCTTTCATCAAAGAAACCCACAAAGACTTGTATGGAAAGCTTTTCAATTTGAATGGTATCTCCTTTGATTCTTTTCTAATTTTCTTATAACATGAACTTTAATATTTGTATTGTATATTCATTTGCTTATTGTATATGGTGTTAGGTGCTAAACAAAAGTTAATGCACACCCAAGTACATTTCAGTTTTCCCAGTAATTCATGTTGAATAGAGTCCTTCCTCCAGAAATTTTTGTTCTTGTATTTATTGAAAACTGAACTGCTATCTTTAATTGCTTAGGAAACTTGCTAATCTAGTCATTTCCACTGATGTGCGTACAGTGGACATAATAACATGTTCAAATCTGGACAACACAGCTTGGGAAAGACAATAAATTAGAAAATCTCCAGAGGAGAGCACACAGAATTGTGAAGGATCTTGAGTCTGTATGAAGATTGATTGAAGAAATTGTGGATGTTCACCCTGAAAAAGAAAAAGCTCAGAGGTCATGATAACTATCTCCAAGTACTTGAAAGTATGTCATGAGAAAGAAAAAGTAGACTTGGTCTGATGGCAGATGTAGGAGCAAAGAATGGGATAGTCCAAGAAAATTTAGGGTTCAGATCAGGGAAAACTATCTATTTATGCTAAATATAAGTGAAATCAGTCATTTTTTGGAGGGACCTCACTAGAGATCCTGTGATTCTTAGAAACAGCCTCTTGTGTATCCTTTTTTGTGGGCTTTCTATGGTGCCTTTGGCAGTTATATACTTCTCTGCACTTCATTTTTTCCTATGAAAAAAATGGGCTCAATAATGTAACAACAGTCTTCTTACTATAAGCAGGGAAAGGGAACTCCATTTTCTCACCTTGTAAAGAAAATCACATGGCTATAGCTATGGACAGAAATGTCATTGTTGCATATGTACTGATTTTGTGTGCTGAAGGAGGCAAGAGTGTGTCTGAAAGTCAAAGTATTCAGGTCTGGAGGGGACCTTAGTGATCAACTAGCCCCACACTTCCATCATTTATAGAAGACTAGACAGGTTAGGTGATTTGTCCAAGGTCAACACAGGTTGTGAATAGCAGATCTGAGTCTTGAGTCAAAGTTTTCTGATCCCAAGATGGGGCTGAAGTTGTGTGAGATTAATTTTTATCCTTAGGATGTCTTGGGTTTGTATTCTCTTTAGCCTTGCTATTGTAATTGTCCTCAATGTGGTGCAAATAAGCATTCTAATTATAATTGGCATAAGCTTGAAGTCCATGACCCAGCTAGAGGCAAATATTTCAATATCATCCTAATTTGCTATGTAAAGATTAAAAAACTTTTATAAAGATTTTTCTTCTTTATTCCTTGAATGCCACCACATCACACTCTTCTTTTTCCTACTTCCTCAGTTCAAACCCTTCCACCCCCCCCCACCCCCGGTCAAATGTCTATTCTGCTCATCATGATAACACTCCAGTCAGACAATGATCACTCTTTCTTAGACACTGATATGCAGGATGGTGTCCAGCTCTCTGCTCCAAGATTCCCAGGACTCAGAGGGACAGAAAGCCAGATGGGCCTTGGCTTTCCTAAGTAAGTGTATGTACTGAGGAAGAAGCTTATGTTTCTCAGCTGACTGCTACATCAAGCTCATTTCTGGCTCTACCCTACCTCCATTCTATAAACCTTGGGAAAGATACCAGAGTAAGGGACACATAAAAATAAAATAGGTTCTTCATAGGGGCAAGTCTCTCATAGTCTAATTTTGATTTTTTTTCCCCATGCTGTTCATGTATGTACCTGCTGAAGCATTCCATCTTCCTATGCTTATTCCGGAAATCACACATCTGGAGCTTGACCCTCTGCCAATTACAAGCACTCCCTTCCCCCCTTTTAGTATCCAGATAGGGGCAATCCTTATACCTCCTTCCATTTATTGTCAATCACATCATCTTGTTCTCCAATGAAAAAAGAGGAACGGGGTAATGTCGATAAAAACAACACTACTCACTACTGTACACTATAATTATAGACATAGCCAACACCCGGACTGCGGAGGTTTCCCTGCTGCACAGTGTGTGTGTGTGTGTGTGTGTGTGTGTGTGTGTGTGTGTGTGTGTGTACGAGTTGGGGGGATGGGATGGGGGGTTGGGGGAAAAGAAAAAAGAAACAGAAAGGCGGTGCAGACCCTAAAAGAGAGAGACGGGAAGGGGGAGAGAGGAGATAGAAGAAGATAGAAAAAAAAGAAAAAGGAAGAGAAAAGGGAGAATCAAAGACCAAGAAAGTAGAGAAAGGTGGGGGATGCAGGAGGAAGGGAACGTCTTTGCTGGGCGGAATACTAATCAACCTGTCTCCCTGTCTGCAGCAACCCCATTGCCTGCGCTGCAGACTGACTCTCTCTCTCTCTCTCTCTCTCTCTCTCTCTCTCTCTCTCTCTCTCTCTCTCTCTCTCTCTCTCTCTCTCTCCCCCCCCCCCCCCTCCCCCCAACCCCTTTTTCCCTACACACACGCATCCTGACAGACTCACATGAAAGCACACATTGGATTCCCTCCTTCCCACGCCTCACACACACTCCCCCACAGCCGGAGAGGAGGAAGCACTAAGGTAGACCCCTCCAGCTCTGGCGGCGGCTGCTTTTCCCACAACTTACCGCCTCTGTCTAGTTCCCTGTCCTGGTGGTCCCCCGCACCTTCACCCTCCTTCCCAACCTCATCCCGCTCCTTTGATGGCTATCATCAGAGACCTTCGCAGAAGCCTCACTATTTCCACCTGTCACAGTAGAACTGTCGCGCAGCCTAAGTTTGAAGGTACTTGGTTTGCTGCTGGAGCTATTGCCGCCACTGTCTCCTTTCCTTCCTCCTCCTCCTCCCTCTTTTCTTTCTTTTCTTCGGCGCGGGCTTAAAGCCGAGGAGTCCAGCTGGAGCCCCGGAGCCCATGGCAGGATTACCGACCTCCCTAAATTCTTTTTCCTCGTCCTTATCCTCCCCACCTCAGCTCCCTCGCATCCTCCCGGCGGAGCCTTCGGAGAGCCACATCTGGAGCAGGTGAGCAGCTGCTGTGGAGCTCCAGTCCGAGATCAAAGGGTCCGCTTTCGCCCCGGAGCTTCTCCTGCTCCAACACAATCTCTCTCTCTCTCTCTCTCTCTCTCTCTCTCTCTCTCTCTCTCTCTCTCTCTCTCTCTCTCTCTCTCTCTCTCACACACACACACACACACACACACACACACACACACACAGGCAGACGCTACACACACAGAGAGAAACGGGGCTAAGAGGAAGACAGAGAGCGCAGCAAGAAGAAGCCCGATTTTCTATATTTTGGTCAACTTGGCACGAACCACTGCAGATGCACCACAGGTTACAGTCGGGGGGTCTCGCTGCCTCCCGGTAGCGGTGCAGCAGGTCACGGTGGCGCCTCTGGTGTTGGCGCTCGGGTGTTGGTGTTGGCCGTGCGGCGGCGGCGGCGGCTGCCAGGGACCGTCAGTATCCAACGGTGCCCCGAGATCGCCACCCGCCCCCTCCCTCCCTCCCTCTCCCCCGCCCCAACCTCTGTTAAGCATCGCTAAGTAACCTTGTCCTCCGGCTGCGGCGGTCCCGGGTGACATGCAGTCCCTTATCTCTCCGGTGACCAAGGCGATTCTGGTGGCTTTGTTCATCTTTGCCATCCTCCTGATCCTCTATGTTATCCTTTGGTACATCTGCCGCGATGTGGATTGCGACCACGGCATCTGAGTCGGGCTGCGGGGCAGCCTTGGAGCTGGAGACTGCTTGACAGTGGAGTCTCTCAAGGGGGGGAGGGGGCTTGATCAAAAGAAAGCCAGACCCAGGAGGAAAGAGCTGGGATTTTCTAAAAAAGAAAGAGTGAGAGAGGTGGAGGGGACGGACGGTGGTGGAGACGAGGAAAGAAGAAGAGAAGGTGGGCATGGGGGTGGGGGAAGGAAAAGAGAAGCCATCAGCCCCTGGCATCCGAAAACCTCATCGAGACCCAGCAGGCGAGAACTACATCTAAGCACCGGCGACCTGGAATTGACCTTCAGACGGCAGGGTGACCCGGGTGAGTCTCCACTTCTTGTTTACACAGCCCCGGGAGCAGAAGCAGAAGTGGGTGAAGGGGGGCGAGAAAGAAATGAAGGTAATGTGTAGAGGGGTAAGGACTGAGGTGCCACGAGTGGAAAAGCCACAACTTCCTGGGCAAATATTTGTCAGCCAGGCTCTATGATCGGAAAGGACCCCCCACCCTCCCACCCGGGTTGCAGTATCAGATTGTTTTGACTGGCAGTGGGTTGGGTAGGTTTGTGAGGGAAAGATCCAGTTCTGGGTTTTCCCACTTAGAGGAAGGTTAACCTGCTCCCATCTTTTTTTTTTTTAAATTCCTGAGAGTAGTAAAGGAGGGGGTCTAGAGAAGGGAAATAGCCTGAGTGCTGTCTGTATTTCTTCTTATTTTGACCTAAGAGAATTTCTTCTCCCCATTCTGTCTTAAGATGGGACATTTCGAATAGATATTGGCGGCACAGGGCTCTATGGTTTGCGTGTTTGGTCCAGGGCTGTTTGCTTGGAAGCATGTTTTCGTTTGGTTTGGGAGTTTTTTGGGGGAGGTATATTTACCTTCACTAATCTTTCATAGAGACTGAAGATGAGGTTTGGGGGGAGGTTTGAAAGTAAGTGACTTCGTTAGCTTTGCACCCACATTGGTATGCACAAGATAACTGCACTGCTAAACAGACCATAAAGGTGAGCCCAGGGGACTGGGAAACAAATGCTTTATCAGTTGTAAAGGGAAATCCATCTAGTAATTGAAAAAAAAAGGAAGAAAAAAGAAAAAGGCTCATAGATTTGAAGCAAATACTCACCTTGGGGGGAAAAAATCGTGCAAGTTTTTAGAAGAGAGACCAACAAGACCCTCCCCTTCCTCTCTGATTCAGTAGAGTAGATCAAGGGCTGAAAATGAATCTTCGCTTCTAAATAAGGTGTACTTGAAGTTCTGAAAGGCTCAAGCATTTGATTTGGTCTCAATAAATATTCTTGTTAGCAAGTCAATTGCCACCCTTTTGAAATGTTCCTCTAGAAAGAAAAAAAAAACTTGTTAGGAAAAAAAAGTAATATAGTCAAATATATTGATAGTTTATAGATCTGCAAATTCCCTGAATACATTTGTTTGGCAATCAGGTAGAGCCAAAAGGACACTCTAGCAAGCAGAGTCTGCCCTATTATTTATGTATTGTTCCGTTGCACTGCTGATTCTGTATTATCTCTACTATCTTATTATTTATATATTTAGTTTTTCTCGGTTTCAACAACTTGGGAGTAATGTATACATTCCTCCCTTAACCCCATCTCTACTACTTCTCCCAGGAATCTTCAAAAATTGGAGTGGGATGAAAACCCAGCTTGGAAATGGTGCTAAAATGTCATTTTCCAGCCATGATTAAAAGCAGTGTTTGAGAGTGAAGCTAGCTTCTCCAATGTCTACATCTTTAGGATTTAAGTAAGAAAGTAATATTTTCCAGATAAAATAATGACCTTTAAAATTAAAGGAACATCAAAGAAAACCAGCTCACATTGCCTTTTCACTTTTATATTCTTATGGAAAAATATAATTTTAGACCTCTGTCTAAAACTGTCAAAGTAAGCTTTTTAAAGTGTTCTGTTGTGTTCCATCATAAATTGGAGCTTGAAGGTCCCTAGATGTTAATATTCCTGCACCTCTAGCTTAGGTAATGAAGACAGCTGAGGTGCCTATTTATTTGCTCTATAATTAGGAGTTTGTTTGTTTGTTATACATAGACACATCTGGTCCTAAAATGCCTCATGACAAAAAAGAAAAAAGATAATAACATATATGGCATGTGCCTCAAAAACTTCAGAAGTTGCAGGGCCTCACTCTCAAAGGTGTTAAGTAGTATAAAGACAAAAATTTGGTTATAAAAATCACAGATGCAGTGCCTTGAAAAACATTCTTAGCACTGTAGTAAAAGGTTACTTAAACTTTACACTTTCACATTTCAAAGCACATCACAAGATTTCTCCCCTCCAAAAACCAGTAAAGCACATATTCTGCTACAAATTTAAATAGGTGATGAAAAAATTAATATAGTCCTCTGCTTAGATTAAATTGGGGGTTAGAGAGGAAAATGTCACAGAAGTCAATCTTCAGTAAACTGACAAGGGATATTTTAATTTATATTCAATTCTTTTAAATTACTTAACTACTATATAATACAGTCAACTCTATATTCAGACCAACTTACAAACATTTAAGCACCGTGCTAGGCACTGGTCATGAAAGATAATGTAGTCAATCTCCTATTTGCTTGGGTTCTGTTCTGATCTAGTCATTTCCCATATTGTGTGTAAGCATGGACTTTTAGATGGATGCCCTTTACGTGACTAATTTCCATCTCTACAAGGCAAGGCTTATTTATTTAATGTTCTAGAAAATGTTTCAAGGGAAAACATTTACTTGCCTGCTATACGTGGTATATGCACACATTCCACTGAAGATGAATAGATTAGGTTTCTATTTGCATTATGCAAAAGAATGGACACACAAATTGGTTCTTTTGATGATTTAACTGAGTCACATGATTAAGGGTAATCATCACATCTACTCAGAGGTCCAACAGAAAATCTTGATAAAGGTTAGTGTCTGAACATTCAAACTGCAATCATAAATACAATTTATAATTAACAAATTATTCTTCCTATTATATATTAACTCACAAATTAATGAAGTGAAATAATATTTCTTCAAATACTAAAATAATAATAACAAACACAGTACTTTTGAGTTTACAGTAGAATTGCCCCTATAACTTGACCCTCGCAACAGCCCTTTAAAAACAGGGGGAAAGTAGTTATTTTATACATTTTATTGATAAGGACACTGAGATTGAGAAAAGGCAAATATCTTCCCCAAAGTCATATGGAGAGTGAGTGGATAGGACTAGATTCAAATCCAGATCCTATTTCAAGTCCAGTGTTCTTTCCATTCCGAATTCATAATTTTTTGAATCAGCAATATTGATGCTGCTTTGCTTTGCTTATCTCATCATACGTGCAAATCTACCAACTCTCGAATTATATATTTTAAGATTAAGATTTTTGAAACATTAGATTAATTTCTGTATAAGGAAAGAATAAAGCAATGATGTCAAACCTATAGTAAATAAGAATGCCATTCTCTTAATCCTAGTAATGACGTATGTTTAATAAAATTAAATGGAGATTCTCAAATAGCTATTCAGAGAAAAACAATGCTAAAATTTTAGATCTACAACTCTGCTTAATTTTCTGAGTCTCCAATAAATAAAAGTATTGATTAGCTTGCCCCCTCTGAGCTACATTTCAATAAATGTTTATGAACATAATAATCACATTATATGTCACTATATATATATACATATGCATATAATAGGAGTTAAAGAATATATTAGGATTGTGGAACTTTCCTCAGAGGTTTAAAAGTACTCTTTTTTCTTTTAAACTATATTAGATTATGGATTTGCCAGTATGTTACATAACCCATAGACATACATTGTGCATACTGATTTCATTTTTTAAAAAGACTTTTCCAAAGTGGCATTTCTTCTTGAATACAGAAAATTTAGCTGTACATATTAAAAGGTCATGAGCTTTAGTTTCCCACAGTCTGAAGGATGGTTTTGTTTTGGTTATTTGAGTTTGTAAGGCTAAATGTTGGGAAAAACACTAAGACTGTAGCTGTTCCAGTTTCTCACACCTTTGCCTCATACAACCTCACAATAACTTAAACACCTTTCAAAATATGAAAAGATTGAAAATAGTTAATAGCTTAGTAAAATATTTTTCTCACATAGAAAAATTACTTAAGAAAAATTGCCTTCTTTTGAATATTGTTTTTGATATTGTCAGTAATATAAAGACACTTATAGGAATATTGTAGTGGCAGTTGCCAAGGCTGTGTCCAACTCAGGGGGTGATATGCATGGAAAAACACTGTAGTTATCAGTAATTATCAAGCAACCAAAGGAAAACAGGATTGTGATGGACCTGGAACTTGAGTCATTTGAGGATCAATTGAAGGAACTAGAGTTATTTATTTATCTTGAGGAGGATGAAATTTAGAAAGAACTTTGAGGTGGGGGAAAAGTGATGATAGTCTTCATATATTTGAAGGACTAGCAGATGGAAAAAGGAGTAAGATCTTTCTTTGCTGCTTCAGAAGTCTCTAAAACTTCTATCAATGATAAACATTACAAAGAGGTAAATTTTCATTTAATATATGAAAGGTCATTCTAGTAAGTATAGCCTTTCAACCCACCTGTCACTGGTGGGATTCGAAAAGAGCTTGGATGAGTATATGTCAACAAGGTCATGCTAGAGATGTCTTCTCTATTTGAAATATTGGACTAGACAAGCACTCAACAAATTTCCTTTAGATCTGGGAGCTACATCCCCCAGATGAGGTACTAGATGAGTCTTTTACCTTTCAATTAAACAGAAATGAGAGGATGCAAAGGCACCATGTTATCAAAGACTCTTGGTTCCCCACCTCAAGTCAAGAACCAATCCATGTCACCAGCAGTCTACTAAAGCACTTATCGACTATTTTGTAAAGGGTCAAAGTCGTATTGAGCAAATTGTGACCAGGCAAGTGGAAGTTTTAGTAGCTATTAGCCTGACCTTCCATTTCTAACTAACCTGTGCTCCAATCATTCCTTATCTCTTCCCATCTGAATTGGAGTAGAGAAGATTCAGGGGTAGTCCCTCCCCAGTGGGGGCCACTGGCTACAGCTCCTTGCTGCAAGTTGTTTCGTGGTCCAGTGCTGTGTACTTCTCTTCAAGTTATGGTGAGAATCAAATAAAAAAATTACTTTTATTGTTACAAATAAGATTTCACTAAAAATACAATGTTATGATAAAATTTCAAGGATGCATAGCAGTTTTGGCACCTGAAATTCTGAGTGCTAAACTTTAGATGATCACTAAGGTTCAAGTCTAAATTCTATGATATATACAAAGAAATGTATACATCTGATATACCGGTAGATATAGTCCCCAAACAATTCAGTAAGAATGATCGATCAAGCCAGGTGTTTAACTTGAATTGGACAGTTTGAATAAAATAATTGACCAGTATAATAAAAATAGTTAGAATAGCAGTTGTCTATAGATACAGCCTCTCTTTAACAGAAACACTGAATTGGGTAGGTTTAAATCATGCCTGACTTGATTGCTTTCAGAAATAATGAACAAATGCCATACTGAGAATAAAATTTGTTTTGAATCATAATTTTTATTTGTCTTAATTAAATAAAAGCCCAATGGAGTTTCACAAAGGAAAAGTAGTCAGTGAGTTGTTAAACAAGGACAGGATTGGTAAACAGAAATAAGAAGTTAAAAGGTATTATAGGAGACATAAAGAATTCACATTTTTGACAATGTATATTCCATAGAATGTGATGATGTATCTTAGGGGAAGGAAATATCATTCTTGCATAAATGAAGTTTTCAAGTAAGAGTCATGTCTAGATATCAGTGAGGGTTTCATTCATCCTCTCTTTTTTTAAACCTGAAACTTAGGTCTTTTCTGTACTTTTTCTTTTAAGTAACAAGGTATGTTGGGAAAGAATATAGGGCTTGGATAGAGCACCAGTTCTGGAGTCAGGAGGACCTGAGTTCAAATTCATCCTCAGAGACTTGACACTTATTAGCTGTGTGACCCTGGGCAAGTCACTTAACCCCAAATGTCACACATGCACACACACACACACACACACACACACACACAAGAAAAGAAAAGAAGGAAAGAAATAACATAGGACTTAGAGCTGGAAGACTCTAGGTCATCTCTGTCACTAGGATACTATGACCTTTGGCAAGTGAATGATCTCTATGGATGTTAATTTGCTTATTTGCAAAATGGAGAGAAAATAATAACTGTGGTAAAATGGGAATAAAATAATAACTTATTACATGACCCAGAGGGTGACCTGGGGGCTCAAATGAGATAATGCATGTAGAATGCTGTATAAGTATAAAGTGAGGAATCAGTGAGGTCAGTTCCTCTTTATTTTTTAACTCTCTCTGCCCAGATCATATAGTGTTTGTATTTAAACTACCCTCAACTACAGGTCCCTCACTAAGGAATCAAAATTCATTATTAAAAGATAATACAGAATTGTATATTGTTGACATAGGAAAATATGTGTATAGATTTTGCACCTTAGCTTTTGGATATACTGGTCATTGTAAAAATGAAATATATGTGTGTGTGTGTGTGAGTGATACAAAGATATACATATATATTATTTTTAAGTGTAAAGTGATGAAAATGTGTAGAATAATCAATGCAAAGTTTACATAAAACTACAGTAAACTATAGTAAAAAAGATGGAGAGAAGTCTTAAGTGAAACATTATCAGCTAATAAACATTTGTTAAGCATGTGCCCGGCAACTGTGCTAAGCTCTGGGAATACAAAAAGAGGCGAAAGATGGTCCCTGTCCTCAAGGAGCTTACAATATAATCTAATGAGTTTACAGAAAACACCAAATGGAAATGCTGAATTTGGTAGGATCACTAAAGAAAAGGAATCAAATCTAGGCTCCAAAGTGGCAAACAGTAAAATCCAGTGTGCAATAATGAGCCTAGCTAGATAAAATTTGTGCAACAGATATAATCAAATTTTTCATAAGAAAAAACTTTCACATGAAATATGTGTGGAGTGTGACTAAAAGGCAGTAAGACAGTAATAAATATTCCATTACTAACGCATCCAAATGAACTTTGTTTTTTTCAAGGTGCTCACCATGGCAGGGCTCAAATCTGTCTCGATCACGCATTGTTTAAAAAATTCTTAGAACTTATTTTCTCAATTGCTGCTGGAGCTTATAGCCACCCAGTAGAATGCAAACTCTTTGAAGCTTGATGCTTTTATTTATTTTTGTCTCTGTACCTTCAATCCTACCACAGTGCCTAGCACATATTAGGTGCTTACTAAATGCTTGCTGGATTTCATTGAATTGAATGCTTTTGAATTTCTTCAATGGCATAAAATCTGCATCCTTGGAAGGTGCATTTCATTTTTTTGAAGCAGCCAAAAGTCATCCAGAGTCACTGGATAAAGCCATTTGAGGTAAAAGATGAGATGTAATTATGAAGTAATGAGAGTGATTTTTGCGTGTGTGCCTTGTAAATTGCCAACACAGTTCACAAGGAGTTCCAAAAAATGGTGTCAGCAATGTCAACATCATTGGAATGAACAAAATGAATAACCTCTCAGGATGATGGGTTGGAGGGACAACACACATTTGGGTGCAGTTCTGTTATGTACGCTTAAAATGAAAAATCTTATTATTTTACAGACACCCTTTATGTACTGAATGACTCTAGCAGTGATGGTTATCAGCTTCCCTTCACTATAAAATAAATACCTTCATTTCTTCATTATAACAAGATGACTTTATGTTTTCACACTTACATATTTCCACTAAATGAAGAATATATATGCCCAATGGTAACTATTTAACTTGATAAAGTTATTGAAATAATAGATTTGCTAAACATAATTATAATAAAGTCCTTAGAGAAAATGTACTAATTCAGTACAAGTGGGAAAACTATCTCCCTTCAAAACCTCTATCAGTTAATAACCTCCCAAAGATAACATGTTATTGCTTATTGCTGTCTTTGTGAGATATGCACAGTTTAACTGGGATTAAAACTCAAGGAAATGTCAAAGGCTTTCCTAATGACTTGTCCTCATTGTTTTTTGTACTGATCTACCTAACCTAATGGGAATTAGAAGAACATGGAAGTTAAATCCAATCTAATTTCAGAGAAGATAAAATGAAGTCATTTTAAACGTACGAAAAGAGAAGCAACAGTAGCACAAGAGGTGAATGAATAGTAGAAATAAATAGGCTGAAAAGAATTAGAGAATGAACATTCTAAAAAAAGAAAATTGTGATGCCTAAAAATTAGGGAACAGTATGCATTACACAGACTTTTCTTCTTAAAGTTATAAAAATAGAAGTTTCATTTTCACAAGGTATTAAATTAAATGTGCTGTAAATTCATCCACAAAACTCCTTCTCTGAAGGCTTATTGTAGATTGGAGGTGACCCTGACTTCCTGAGGCTAAACCACCCGAGTACCAACTCTCTCTCAGGCAGTTCCTATCAAGCTGGAAATGGATCCTGACAACATCTTTTAATGACTGCACCAGTCAAGGGCCACCATTCCCAAGTATCAGCTACCAGGAGGCAAACTTTTTACAGTCATAGGAATTCATAAAAATGTTTACTAAAGCTTAAAGTGACTGTGATTTGTATGCCTGAATGAATGAAATCCTGGACCTTTAAATTACCAAATTGGGAGCATTCTATAAACTAGATTCTAGGTGCCCCAGCATTTGAGAAGTTTTCACTTTATTTTGTTTTTGTGGGTTGGTCGAACTGGAAGCAGGAGTATTTTTTTTTAAAGTTCTGGATGGAGGTCTTGGAATATATTAGGTCCAATTTCTACCTTCATGAGAAGCAGAGTTATGAAAATGTTAATGGCCACACTTGGTAAATGACTTCCTCATTTTACAATTTCAGGCAATCAGTCAGTCACCCAATTACCAAGCATTTTCTTAAGCACCTATATTCTTGGCACAACCAAGAAAATTTACTGAAAGCTTGTAATGTTTAAAGTGGCAGCTAGGTGACAGATTAGATAGGAGCCCTGGACTTGGAGTCTGTTCAAATCCCTCCTCAAAATGCTTACCAGTTGTGTGACCTTGGGACAGTAACTTATCTTCTCTCAGCCTCAGTTTCCCTATCTATAAAATAAGAATAATAATGTCACCTATCTCACAGGGTTGTTGTGAGAATCATATGAGATAAAATGTAAGGATAGCCATTTGCAAACCTTAAAGCTAAGTGTAACACGTCATTAATATTAGTTACTACTAATCATGATTTAGTACTTCTGTGCTGCAACCAAGGTGATAAAATTAGGGTTTCAACCTAAGATGATGAAATTTCAAGAGAATGAGATAACAATTTCAATCCTTCTGCAGCACAGAAACCGCTGAGCTTAGAACCTAATTAACAAAAATAATTAATTAAAATGGGAAGCTACAAGGTGCCAGTATCCTCTTCCTAGTGCTTATATTAAATCAATTAGGTGACATAGTAGCTAGCATTTTGAACTTCAAGTGATGAAAAACAAGTTCAAATCCTGTCTCAGACACTTCCCAGTTATATGACGCTGGGCAAGTAACTTAACCTGTTGGGTGCTTCAGTTTCCTCATCTTCAAAAAGGATGCAAGAATAGCATTTCCTTCCAGAGTTGTTGTGGGGAACAAATGAGATTATGTTTGTATGTATATACACACACATATATATGTATGTATCTATACATATGTGCTTATATCATATATACACACATTGTATATATATATATGTATATATATATATATATATATAGACAGACACATATCTATATATACACGTATCTATATAAAGCACTTTGCACACTTTAAAGCATTGTATAGGTGTTAGTTATTACGGTGGTGGTGGTAACTAATAAATTTCAGATTAACTTCTTTTCAGTTTTAGCTTACTTCCCTTCCCCAAGTTGTTTCCCTAGCAGTGGACTTTCAGTATCTTAGATCACCATAGTACAAGAAAAAGTAAGATCTTTAAAGGCAGGGACTCTAATCTTGTTCTAATTTTTTCAGTTTTCATTCCCAGATCTGTCACAGATCCCAGTAGATAGAAGGTGCTTAATAATTGCTTAAAAATATTAGGAGGGAGTTCTCAACTGCCACATCTACCAACTGAATTTGTGGTATGTTTCATGTCACTTTCCCTGGGCCCCAAAATTGCTGTTTATGGCTCAGCAGGATGCTAGGTTTTTGCCCCGAAAGCATTATATGGAATAGCTAATTACTCTTCTCAAGGAGGGGTGGAAGGGAATATAAGTCAATCCTTTGGAGGTCAGAGTTTTATATAGTACAGTGTGCTATTAAGGGAATTTGGGGACTCTGGCCAAAAAAGTCAGCAGTCCAATCAGTCCAGAGCAATATGTTTCAGGGAGCCCAGAATCTACAAATATACGGCCGCCTCCCAACAAAAGCTGATGTTTGCAAAGCAATTTTCTGGACAGTTTGGAAGATCTTTGTTGTGTTTCTTTTTTAAGCAATGACTAAATAATAAGCTGGGGCTTCAAATTTTTGTCTATGATTCTTTCTTGAACATTTAACAATCCAGAGACTGGAGTCTTTAATCATTCTCTGAGTTCAAGAAATCCAAGTCCAAAAGACACTAATATACATTAATCTACTTTAAAACTTGTTTATGCTTTATTTTATAACTGGCCATTATGTTGAGTCAAGGAAAAGAAATATGATATAAACCTAGCATAGAATATTTTAATGTAGATAGATTTTATTCAGCCATATTCTTTAGCAGTCTCAATTCTTATAAATTTCAAAATCTTTTACAAAAAGAGACCAAAATTTTACTCAGATTTTGCTATCTCTAAAAATACAAACTGACTTTTAAAAATAATTTGACTATAAAATAATGGAACTGACAATAATTATGTATCTATACTATATTCATTCAGTTCTATTCAATGGAACAATTATTTATTAATGTTACTATATACAAGACATTGTGCTAAATTCTGGGCACAACAGGTAAAGATGAAAACAAAGGCCCTGTCCTCAAGAGGCTTATGTTCTGTCTGGGCTGAGGACAATATGCACATAGATATGTAAATATAAAAACAGGCAGATTAATTACAAAGGAGAGAGGTAAGAGAGTTAATATCATCTTAGGTACTGTGGTTGACACTCGAAAGGAATTAATGATAAGAGGATATGGAAGCAACATGAGATGGGGTGGTGGGAGACCTTCACAAGGGCAAAGGGGCAAGAGATGTTAGGTCTTATAAGAAGAAATGGCAAGTAGGTCAATTTGCCTGCAACATAGAGGGAGTGACAGAAAGTAATATAACATAAGCCTCAAAAGCTAGGAGACAGTCATTAATTCCTTACAATATTTTTAACTCGAATTTTATCCTATTGACTTGGTGACTATAGTATTTTCACTCCATACGTTCAATCAAGATCAGGAGGTCAGAGGATAATATATTAATTCAGGGGTGGGGAACCTGTGGCCTTGAGACCACATATGGCCCTCTAGGTCCTCAAGTGTGGCCCTTTGACCGAATCCAAACTTGACCAAGTCAAAGGGCCACACTTGAGGACCTAGAGGGCCACATGTGACTTGGAGGCTGCAGGTTCCCCACCCCTGGATTTAGCATAGCATCCCAACAATAATAGAAGCAGAGAAGGCTTACAATGAGTAGGGTAGGCGGTTGCCTATATAACATGATTCAAAGGAAGCCCTCTCCATATAAAGTATCCCCTTCAATCCGGTGCTATACATGGCTGACATTTAATAATTATGTAATTACGGAACATCAGAGTTGACAGACATCTTAGTGGACATCTGGTCCAACTCATAACTGAAGAAAGAATGACTGTTACCACATAACCGATTAGTGGTAATTCAGTCTTTGTTGAAAGACCTCTATTGAAATGGAACCTACTACCTCCTGAGGCAGGCCACCCAATTTTTACTCGAATTGTTAGGAAGATTTTCATTATATCACCTATCATATATCAAAAATATATTTTTTCTCTTTCCAACCTCCATTCACAGGTTCTAGTGCTGTATTCTGATGCACATCTAATCTTTTAATTCATGATGGCACATGTTGGAGATTCATTGCAAACTTCATTCAGGAATGAATACCTTCTTAAGTATAGACTCCCCCATCCAAGATGGTACATTGTTAATATCATCCTGTGGAAAAGCTACTGGGCATTGGAAGGCCTAGGATCTAAGCCCATCTCTGCCATTAATTAACAGGGAAACCTTCAAATTATTCATCTGAAAAATGAAAAGGTTGTACTAGGTAGCCTCAGAAGTCCTTTCCAGCTACACTATTCCTTATGGCTTAGAACAGTTTTTCAGATCATAGTTTAAGTCTGCACGATTGGATGACACTAGATCTACTTAAGACCACTGGATACTTTGGGGGTGAATAGGATTGATGGAACATTAAAAGGAGAGGAAGATAAATGCATGGAAAAGGGGGTGAAGGGCACTGAAAGAGGCACAACAAGCCTCCCTCAAAATTTTGCCTATAGTGCTTGCCATGGGTGGGCCGTTTCATTGCATTCTTACTTTTTTTCTGTGTGCTAACTTGTTATGGAGAAAACTGGATGGATCCATGATATCTTTGGAATTTATTGTGTATAACCTCCCTCTTTTAATATATATCACAATGACAGTGTAGATAAGTCTTGGGGAGTTACGTGAGATGCATAAAGGTGAAGTGACTTGCCCAGAGTCACATGGCCATTAAAAGTCAGAGATGGACTTTGAACATAGGTCTCTTCAGTCCAAGCATAGCACTTTCTTTACTCTACCATGAGACCTTCATTACCTAATTCTTTATATTTAATAAAATAACTCCCTACTTTCAATGATTAATTTTACTTAAAATATAAACATCTTTTAATGTAAGCAGGGATGGAAAGAAGTGTAAAAGCTGTTCCAAAATTTAAAGACTTCAGTTCACCCAAACGTTCTAAGTACACCTTTGGTATTTGCAATTCCTCTCCTGGCACCTTGCCCTTGGGAAGCTAGACTGCTATGATGTGGATTCCTCCTCCATGCTTATTCAACTCAGTCCAGGATTTAGGAAGCCCTCTCAGAAAGTACATTTATGTGCTGATCTCACCTTGCCCAAGAACTCATCTGTTAAAATTCATAGTAACAATTTCTCTAGTGTTTCTAGGCTATAATCAAAAGAGAAGAGACTGTGGCAATAAAGGAAATTTATATCTCTTGCCCTATAGATTAATTTGATTTATAGAATCATAGACTGGAAAAGGGACCTTGGATTCCATCTGTTCCAATAACTTCATTTTAAAGATAAAAAATCAAGTAGTAATGTCAGAACCAGGATTGGCACCTAAGTGATCTGATTCCAAACCCAATGTACTTTTCATTGTACTAAGTAATCTTTCAATCCATGACAAACATTTAAAGACTTATACACTTTAGGGTTATTCACCCTTTTATGTATTGGCCAATTATATACCTGGAGTAAGTCTATCAGTTACCAAGTCCCAGCTCAGATACTTCTTAGTTACATAATCTGTGTGTAAAATATGGATAATAATACCAGTTATGCCTATTTTAAAGGGTTACTGTAAGGAAAATAGAATTCTTACTAGAAGATAAGGGTGGAAAGGTAAATTGGAGTCAAATGTTAGAGGGCTTTGAACATCAGTTTAAGACATAGAGCCATTGAATTAAAAAAAGGTATGGGGGAGTATCATTAGGACTGCATAGAAGATTCATATGGCACTGGTCAATAAAACAGATTGAGAGATGGAGGCAGGGAGATATGTCAGTGGCTGTTACAACCATCTAGGTAAGAGCTAATGTGGGGAGTAGATTCAAGTAGCAAAAGAAATGGTTTTTGGTGACTAACTGAAAGGGGACAGGGAGATGATCGCAAAGTTCTGAGCTTAGGTGACTGGAAAAATTGTGCTATCATAACAAAAATATCAGGAAGTCAAGAAAAGCAGCAAGTTTAGGAAAGATGAATCTGGAAGGCAATAGGTAATGCTTAATTGGCGGCAATAGGAATCACTTAAAGGAAATAATCGAAACTATAAAACTATAGAGTAGGGACTTGTTTTCAGGCAGGGGTGTTAAGGTTCAATTGAGATAATGTCGGTCTTTGCAAGCTTTAAATTGCTCTGTAAATGTCATATATTATTGTTATTATTTATATTGTTGATATGCTATAGTCATCAGAACTCCACTGTGGTGATGACTTCATTCCTGGACCTGCTACTGTACTCCCTTTGAACTCAAACACTGTTTGTAGAGCAATCAGGTAGCTTGCTGGTAAATATTTAACTACCTGTACTGGGGGCTATGGGTGGGGGGTGGGGTCCAGAGATTAATGTACATACATTTTTAGGTTGATCTTAATTTTTAACACTTTTTAAAATCTAGAAAATTAAGCCATTGTCAATTTCTGAGATGTTAATGTTCATGCTGAAAATTTAATAATTGACTCCTGCAGCTCCAAGAAGAGGGAGAAGTTATATATGTAAACCCCTCCAACAAAGAGGAAGCTTTATATAGTGGATGGAAAATAGTCTCAATGTCATGATCTCATGGGTTTAAATCCTACCCTTGACATCTACTGGCTCTGTGTGATCCTGAGGAATACTCAGAGCCTGCAGGCAACTTTCTCAATCTTTATATGCAGAGCAGCTGCCAATTAGCCATCAGAGAGAGCTTCCTCCTGGGTGGTTCTCTATGCCAGTGAAATCACAGGTCCAGTATGAAATGGCCAGGGCATTTTTGATAGATGCTGGGTTTACAGAGACCAAAAAATGAAAAACAATCCCTGCTCTCAGGGAGCTCCAATTCCTCTATGGGGCATGGGAATACAGTGTTCATAGACAAATAAATAGGAGATAATGTGAGGATGAGAGAAGTGATTCAAAAGAGCATGGCATTTACCTATAGTCAGAGAATAAATAACATAATACAAACATACAATGAAGACTTTTTGGTAAGGTGGCAGAGCCCAAATAGTTGCATATTATGTTAAATGCATCCAAAAGGGGGACCAAGAAAACCCAGAAAACTGTAATTTGCTTAAAAGTAGAAAAAAAACACAAATTTTTTTAAATTTGAAAAACACTCATTTCAAGTAATATTTTAGATCAGAGGAGTAGGCAGAGGTTAAAGATGCCCTGGAAACATTGTTCTTTATGATGAGAAATGCTTTTCCTTACTTGAGTTTTCAGATTTTCAGCCTGACACATAAACTCCTTTCATGACCTCCAAATTTAATTAGAGCAATCACAGAGCTTAACTGACATATTGAATGTAACTGATGTAAGAGTTGTGCAATTTATTTTGTTTCATTTTTTCCCAAGAAAATGGGTAGAAATACGTACTTGAACTCCATAGCTTGCTATAATGCAACAAATCTTGTTTTTATAAATAGCTAAGCCTTCTTTTCTGCTTAAAATTCCAGAATGCCCAGACGGATCTCAGGGATCATCTAGTCCAACCTATAACCAAACAGGGATTCCCCCCTCCAACATTACTGACAAATTGCCCTGCTTGAAGAAAACTGCTACTTTCCAAGACAACCTATTCCACTTTGGGGCAACCTTAAATTTTCCACCCATTGCTCCTACTTGTGCTCTCTGAGGACAAGCAGGAAAAGCTGAACTCTTCCGCTTACTTGTCCTTCAACCACTTAAAAACAGCAGTATCTATACCCTTTACAAGTCTTTTCTTCTTCAGGCTAAATATCTCCAATTCCTTCAACTCATCCTTACATGGTATGGTTTCTAGTCTGCTCCCCACTCTAACCATATTCCTGTGGACCTCCTCCAATTTGTCAATATCCTTTCTAAATTGTGGCCCTCAGAATTGAGTGCAATATTCCAAATATGGTCTGATATGGTAAGCATATATAGGACTTAAAAAGGAGAGTGATCTCATAAATAATTTGAAAATCACTTTACAGATCAGAAATCATTTACATTTCAGGAAACTGAAGCCCGAAGAGTTTTCTTATTTTGCTTAAGATCATGAGTAAGCCAGGATTTGAACTCTGTCTCCAAAGGCAGAGCATACTCTTTCCAGTATACTGCTGCCTGTCCAGTGGGATTATCACCTCCGTTAGTCAGACCACCACATGGTCTAAGCCCTTATTAGCATTTTTGGCTTTTTTATATCCCACGTTGACTTATATTGAGCTTTCTAGAACTCCCAGAACTTTTTCAAACAAATTATTGACTAGCTGTTCTCCTATCTTATAGTGAGATTCATCGACTAACATTTATTGGCAAAGTCAGCAAGGTTAGCAACTACCTACTTGGTGTGAGTTGAGGGACTCCCAGCAAAAGATCAGTATCCCTGTCTTCTGAAATATTTCCTTAACTTGCTTGTCACAGTGTCTGAAATATCCACCATTGGAAACTGATTCCAGACTTCAGATATTGTGTTTTCCCGGAGGCACCAAAGTGCAATTATCCCTAAAAAGAGGTAAATTGATTCATCCATTTTTACTCATTGACTTCTTTGTCTAGAAGAGTTTATCAAATAATTGATTATCCCCTAGGAAAACAAAGGATAGGATTGAGAAAGAAAGAGAGAGAAAAGACAGAGACAGAGAGAAAAAGAGAGAGACAGAGAGAGAAAGAGAGACAGAGAGAGAGGACAGATAGGAAATTAATCTTGTACATAAATTGTTCCAGCTGGAAAGTCATTCAATGAAAATTTCGTAAGTAACTACTATGTGCCAGACACAATACTAAACTCTGGGCTCTGTGCTAAACTTGAGGCACCTTAGGGATCATCTAGTCTAGCCCTCTCATTTTTTCACATGAAGCAACTGAAGCCAACAGAGTTGAAGAGACTTGCCAAAAGTCATGAGTTGCTAGCAGATCTGAGAGTTGAGCCCAGGTTTCCTGGTCCAGGGATATTTTGACTTGTGCTAGCTATTTAGTCCATACAACCAAAGCAAAATTGAATATAATTGAAAAATTCATTTTTCTCTGACTTGACTATGTGAACAATGGGAACCTAGGCATTTAGTAATAAAAGGGCATTGCCAAACACTTTTAAAAGTCATCATAGAATAACCTCTTAGAAACATAGAAGTGAAATGTCTGTCTTGCATGATTTAGCTTTTTTCATTGAGTTAAAATTGATTTTGTTCATTTTCCCTTGTGTATTTTTTTTTCTCTTCTTTCCTTCATTTAGTACCCAGTGAGGGACTCGAAAGCTCTGGACAGTGTGGAGTCATCCCTTGAGCTACTACACCACAGGCGCAGCATAGACAGACATACATGGTGCCACCAAGGTGCCATGATTATGATGTGGAGGGACGCCTTTGAGGGATGGAAGGGGGAGACTTTGGCCTTGCTCCTGGGACTGTCATGTCAACAAGAGTGCCAATGATGAAATATTGTGGGGATGGAGGGTGGGGTGGACAATATATGGATTGAGGCCATCGGCCATCATCACCCATCTCACCAAATAGTCCAATGAGAACTCATGGTCCTTCTCAACAGCTGGGGCCAAGGCCTCCATCATAGCTCTTTGCTGATATTCTGAGCCATCCCACCTGGCCTGTCTCTCCTCCCTCTCTCTTGTGGAGTCTTCATCAGCCTTCTCCTTGCTTGTGCACGGTACTGAACCAGCAGGGCTCTCTGTTTAAAATATCTGTGAGGCAGCTTTGTGGAGATTTTTACTTTTACGTACATGACTAGAGAAGTCCTGAGGACAATCAGCATCAGATTGTAACATCATTAAGGTAGGTGACATCTGGGGCCTCGCCTACTTCATTTTCAAATGGATTTTCTCAGTAAAGTTTGTAAACAAGTTAACTATCTTGTAGCTTGTTTTTGCATGAGGGATGTGCTCAAGGGAACAGTCACAAGTAATTCAATTATGGCCCTGTTCTTTTTTTTTCAGAGTTACCCCAGATAATTTTGTTTTAGTGGTCATAATAAAAAAAGATATGCTGCTCCCAGAAAAAATAAATAGCCTAATAATTAAAGACTATGAACTTTCGATGTGAAAGAAGAAAGCCAACAGGCATATAATATGCCAGCACCTCATTCCCATTGGAGTGTTAGCAACCTCATTTTTATGGCATAATGCAATTTCACTGCATAGTTTGAGGGGCACCAAGGTTGTGCAGTTTTGCACTTTTGTTGAAAACTTCAGGGAGACAGACGACATGAGCATGAGAATTGCCAGGTGATATTTGTATTATCTCAATGAATGTATTTGAAAAGTCACAACCCAGCAATGTCAGCTCTCCATACCATTCATATGCATCATAATGAATTATTTTGTAAGCTTTTCTAAATGCTATAATAATTCTGTCTTTCAGGTTTGATGTGGCACCTTAGTGTTGTCTTGTCACATCTTTGTCTCTCCACATGAAAAGAGGCAATAAAGACAATGCTGAGACAGTATGGCTATTCAAGAAAATAAAAAATATTTTTGAAACTGCATGACATAGTACAACTCTTTGATTCACAGTGTGCAAAGAAAACCACAGCTCATGAAACAAAGCATGGCATTAGCAATTTGGGGACAGTATATTAACACTGCAGACTGTGGTCATGCTGAAAAGCAAGTGTTAACAGGATGAAATGGGTTATTATTCAGTGGTGAAGACTTCAGCCTAACCCTCTGTGATCATAAGAAAATGATCCCCCTCTCAGATCCTTTAATGCTTAGGTTGTATATCAAAGAAGGGTCTTTTTTTATTATGGAAACATCTTTTGTTAAAATGGTAAAAATATTAGCAAGATTTTTATCATGATTTAAAAGTCATATATTTTTTGAAGATATTCTAAATTTCCATTTATTTTCTTCAGCAAAAGGCCACATTGCTCTATATCACAGAGGACGCAAGTAATACACTCTTCCCTAGGACTGAGAGAAAACACATCGCTTGGCCATTTTCAAGGTTCTCAGCTTGAATTTGGGCTCTTGCCTCACTTGAGAGAAAAATTGATACTTTGGATGTAGCAGTTCCCACTGAGAAAGCAACTATCATCAATGGATTTAGAAGTAATTTGGGTACATTATCAGAATGGGTCCGATAATGCTTCAGTATGATACCTGAGAAATTTTACTTGAGCGTTGTAGTGTGGTTCTACAACTATTCTGTCTATGAACCCCATCTTCCTCCCTATCCACATTCTTACCAGTGCATCCTCCAAAGATTATCAACTAATTACATTCAGAGCTTTTCCACTCTTTTTGCTGAGCAGAAGGTGACTCTCCACTGTCCTGTGTCAACACAGACTAATATTCCCACAAGGCTTACACATGAATAACTCCTTCCATTATTCATAGGGATTTGGGAGAATTAACCTCTCCTATGGGATTAGAAGATGATAATGAATATTTTAAACTCCTTGAATGGTTATATGAAAAAAAAAACAGGTGTATAATGAAACCTACAATCATTCTTGCTGATTCAAAAAAGTGCACTATATATACTCAAATAACTGACCAGAAATAGCTATTTTACCTATTAAACATTTGACAAAGTATTTAATTCCTTACTAGAAACATGATTTAAAAAGAAATGGGTTTTGATCTCCTATTTAAAGAGCCAGATACCAAAGGCTTTGTTTTCCTCTTTCTAATTTAAAGGACTTTGTCATAGAGGGAAAACTGTATTTGCTCTTACTACAGACTAAATACAAAGTAATCAATTTCAGAGGAAACCATGTGACCCTCCCTCTTATTGTTGCAGCATCAGCACTTTTTGAAAGATTTAGATGGCAACCAAAGGTTAAAAGATTTGAGAGAACTTTAGTTTTATATGGTAGTTTTAATACTTTGAACATATAAATTCTAAAAATTTAGAGTTATGATCTCATCCTCCCCCCCAAAAGAAATCTGAACAAATTTTGGGAACTTCTAAGAGAGTGCCAACATGTCTTATAGTTATATCTGCAAGTAAAGGGGGCGCTATTTCTGAAACGATTTCTAAGAGAGTGAAGTAGAAGATTAATTTAGTGTAAGAATTTTTCATTTGTGTGGAGTCTGTCAAAGTATGAAGTTAAATGAAACCAGTGAGGCTACTATAGCAGAGAGAAATTACTTTAACAGTGAAAAAAAAAAAGAAAACCCAAACCAATCGCTTTCACTTCTTTTATCTTGTGGAGAAAGTAATAATTGAGAACTTGTCAAATATTCACACGTTTTACTGTTGAAAAGAAACTGTTGATCTTAGCTCTTGCCTTTATATTATGTCTTATCTTTCCAAAGATTTTCATATGAAGACTAATTTTACTTCTTCTGAGAGCTATGGGAATATTACTTCTGCAGAGTTAGCAAATAGATCACTTCAACTTCGACTGTTCTCCAGCTAACATCTTGAAACATGTTAGGGAGGGATTTAATGTGGAGAGGCGGGGAGCCAAGGGTGAAGAAATGTGCAGCTTGTTCCAGTTTGTGGAGTTAGGAAGAGCTGAGTATGAATCCTGTATTAAATACTTATTAGCCGCATGACCCTGGGCAAGTCACTTGACCTTTCTGAGTCTCAGTTCTCTCCTCTAGAAAAGGGGTATAGTGATACTTGTAGTATATACCTCACAGAGATTCTGTGAGAACCAAATGAGATAGAGAACATAATGTGCTTTGCAAGTGTTGGCTATTATTATATTTGTTATTATCATTAGTTATTATTTTCAGTTCAGACAGTACCTGGGAAGGAGAAGCAGGAAACCCCCTCCCGGTCCTCTTACAGAAACCCATGTGTCCCCCTAAAAGCCTAGCCTGAAGAAGGAAGTAGAATCAATGAGTCTGTTCTTCTAGTTTTGCCCTCCTCCTGGTCTCTCTTCAGATACCTTATTATCTAGAATGTAAGTAGTTAGACAGAGGGAATAAAAAGAGGAATTTCAAATGTCTATCACTTAAAGCTACAAACAACATACACTTGTTCTCTCTTTTGCCTCCAAAATTACTCCAAGAGAAGAGCATTCCGGAGTAAAATTGATAGATCTAGGTAGCTCACTGGTTAGGTGCCTGAGATGAAGTCAGAAAGACCTCACTTCAAATCCAGCCTCAGACATTAATTAACTGCGTAACCCTGGGCACATCACTTAATATCCATTTGACTCAGTTTCCTCATTTATTAAATGGAAATATAATAACAGTACCTATCTTATAGAGGTATCATGAGGACAAAGCAAAATAAAATTGGTGTGACACTTTGCAAATCTTAAAAGTTCTATATAAATTTATGTTTAGATTTTGAACAAGCAAATGAATAGAAAAAGCATTTGCTAAATTCAAAGATCAGTAATTCTTATGCGCAAAATACTGTGCTAAGTATTGGGGATACAAATAGAAACATGAGATAGTTCCTTCTCTCTGGGAGCTCACATTTTAATGGAGGAACTGCATATAGAAAGTTTGAAAGTAAAATGGAAAGGTCTCATGATCCTTAGGGCACAGTGACAATTTGGATGATAACACATTATATGTAATGTCATTTCCACTGATGAAATCATATGGCTTTCTGATGTTGAACCATTTGACATTGCCAAGGACTTGGATGAAGAGAACTTTCCAGGTCTTCAATAACAGGGCTTGCTTTCTAGGGTAACAGAAGGATCGGTGGTCTGGGCGTGCTGCAACCCCCAGAGCTCTTATCTGGGGCATTTAATCCTGAGCACATCTTCTGAGGTCTTGGCCTATTAAAACACACTGTGCAGGTGGGAAGTTTCATGATATTTAGAGTCAGGGGCTCTCGTAAAGGTCTGTGTAACTTCTTGAAGTACCCTTTTGTCTTTTTTTTGGGACAAGCTGGGAGAGATTCACTCTTGTCTCATGCAAGGAATACAGGGAGTTTTCACATCCTGGAGGAGCTCTGGGAAGTTCCAAAGGAGAATGTGGGTAGGGTCTTAACTGACAGAATTAGGTATATTCCACTGGTAGTTCTCTCATCAAACTTTCTGGTCAAAATGGGATAAATAGGGGCTTGACTAATGGTTTTCTTCTGTTCCCTCACATTATAAGTGTGAAGGCAAGCATCTCTCTTAGTCAAGCAAAGATATTTCTAAAAGAAAAATTTATCATGGAAAAGGAAGTATCAATTTGCCTATGTGCCTCACAGGGCATATATGTCCATTTAATCATGCCAGAAAACAGATATATTATTTAGTTTTCACATTAATAAATATCTTCTATTTCATATATACGTATCAGATATATTTTGATTTCAGTAGTTAAAAATTTTTTAGATTCTAAATAAAACAATGATAAACATTATTAATTGCAAAGTCCTATGTAGATTGAGATTATTGTAACTGTTATTAATTATAACTATTTTGTAGTTTAAGAAAAAAGAAATCTCTTCTGAATGAATTTCTTAAATCAAGCATAGAGTGGTTAGCACTGGAAAGAGTGTAATCAAGGCACAGGTTTAAATCCTGGCTTTGCCACTCATTAACTGTGTGGTCTGGAGGAATTTGCTTGAAGTCTTCAGTTTTCTAATCTGTCAAATAACGTATTAGAATAAATGTTTTCTAAGAATTCTTCCAGTCCTAACACGCTTTGATTCTATAAGAGAGTATTTAAATGATACATTGCATAGGGGTAATCTGGAAAAAGGGTATAGGCAATGCTAATGACAAAGAAGAGAAGAGATTCTTTTAAGACAATAAAATCTTTCTAGAAATGAGCCTCAAAATATATTTTCAGCCCCACCATCTCTCTGTGAATAATCATTTTATCCTAAATCCTCTGGTAGTCTAACCTGAATTCTTCTAGTAAACAGAATGAGAGGACCTGAGTTCAAATCCCAGCTCTTCCCCCATCCTACCTGTGTGACCTGACACAAATCACTTAACCTATAAGACAATCAGTGTTCTCATCTGTAAAATAAGTAGGTTAGACTTAAAGATGTTTAAGGACTCTTCCAGTTCAAAATCTATGATCCTAGGACTCTGGTTGTCCTCAACTCTCTAGATGAAACAAAGGTGCACCAACGATCTCAAAGGGAATTCGAATTTAGAGTACTGAAAGATTAGATAGACAAGACAGAGACAGAGAGAAAGATAGACGAAATGTGTCACATACATACATTGATACATAGTTGCATTCATAAAATTCAATTTATTTGAGCTGTGATTCCAACAACAGTCAATTTAGTAGTCACACATTTAAATTTATGTGAAACTATTTTATTAATTTTATTATGAACTTAATAAAGGACTTTTATTTTGATCTCATTATTTTAAAAATCAATGAGTGTGCTTTAACATCATTGTTAAATTCTAATTTAAATTTTATTCTTGGTTAAATATCTGCCAATTTAAACAAACAGCTGTTAAGTACCTGGTATGAGTGAAGAAAGCACTGTTTAGGTAGGGAGAATACTGACATAATGTATCATTGTTTCTGCCCTTTTGGGCCTTATGACAATGTACAATAAGATGGGCATATAAATTAGTATGATTCATATAAATAAATATGATTCAAAGTAGAACAGTGATAAGGAAAATAAGAGAGAAGCTTGGTTTCGAGAGACAAAGTGGTGATAATCCTACTTTCTGCCTTCCTCAGACAGTGACTCAAATATTGTGTTCAATTCTGGTAATCATAATTTTACAAAATTTTACAAATTTTACAAATTGTTAGTTAATCAAAATGATCTCTCTTACAATCACGTATTGTCTCTTCCTCCCCACTGCCCTTCCATTGGACAATTTTTTAATTAAATAATAAAATCTTCATAACAAATACAGACTCTAGCAAAACAAATTTTAATATTGGTCATATTTTTCTTATTAAATTTACTTATTTATTTTTAGTTTTCAACATTCACTTTTATAAGATTTTGAGTTCTAAATTTTCTCCTCCTTTCTTCTTTCTCCAAGACTACATACAATCTGATATAGGCTGTACATGTAATGTACAATCATATTAAACATATTTCCACATTAAGGGAAAACCACAAGAAAAAAAAGCAAACAAACAAAACAGAAAATACTATACTTTGTATTTAGGCTCCATAGTTCTTTCTCTGGATGTGGATAGCATTTTCCATTATCAGTCTTTTGGAATTATCTTAGATCATTGCACTGCTGAGAAGAGCTAAGTTTATCAAAGTTGGTCATCGCACAATGTCACTGTTATTGTATACAATGTTCTCCTGGTTCTGCTCACTTCACTCAGCATCAGTTCATGTAAGTCTTTCCAGGTTTTTCTGAAATCTGTCTGCTTATCATTTCTTATGGAACAATAGTATTCCATTACATTCATATACCACAACTTGTTCAGCCATTCCCCAGTTGATGGGCATCCCCTCAATTTCTAATTCTTTGCCACTACGTAAAAGAGCTGCAATAAATATTTTTGTATATGTGGGTCATTTTCCTTTTTTTTAATGATCTCCTCAAGATGCAGACCTAGTAGTGGTATTGCTGGGTCAGTCATATTGGTCATATTTAAAAATGCATGTCTCACTTTGGATTATAAGTTCATCATCTGTGTTGCAGAAGTATGGTGTGTTTTATATTTAATATTCTGGACTTGGGGTTATCATTGTTTAGAGTTCTGAGGTGTTTCAAAGTTGTTTTTCTCAATAATGTTGCTGTCGTATAAATTGTTCTCCTACCCTTGCCAATTTCACCATACATTAGTTCATAGTGTTTCTCCCAACTTCCTATTAAACTGTCCATCTTGTAATTGCTTGTGGCAATAATATTCTATCACATTCATATTCCATAATTTCTTTAGCCAGTCCCCAATAGATGGGCATCTCCTCAGTTCCAATTTGAGGCTACTATGAAAAGAGCTGCTATAAATAAATTTGTACACATAGATCCTTTCCCTCTTTCTTCAGTCTTTTTGGTTTAATAGTGGTATAACTAGGCCAAATGGTATGCATAGTTTAACAATTTTTGAATCATAGTTCCAAGTTGCTTTCCAGAATGGCTAAACAAAATGATGGCTCCTCCAACTGTACCTGTTTTCCCAGAGCCCCTCCAACATTTATAATTTTCCTTTTCTCACCTTTGCCAAGCTGATAGGTGTGAAGTAGAATCTCGGAATTACTATAATGTTTATTTCTCTAATATTATTGCTTTGTGGTGTTTTTTAATCTTGGCTTTCTTCCTTTGAAAACTTCCTATTAATATCCTTTGATCATTTATTGATTAAGGCAATGACTCTTACTCCTACAAAATTTAATTGGCTCCTTATGTAGCTTGATTCTGAGACCTTTGTCAGAGATGCCTCTTATAAAGACTTTTTTTTCCATGAGCAATCTGTTTCCCATTTAATTTTAATTGTATTAGATTCGTTTGTGCAAAAACTTTTAAATTTTATATGATCAAAATTTACAAAGGAAAATTTTATGAACTTAAAAAACATTTTGTAAGTTTGTAGAATGCCCAAAGGATGGCAAGCAGAATAATAGTGAATGATATTTTGTTCATATCATATGAAGATCAATTTCAGGAACTGAGCATGTTCATCCTGGAAAAGGGAAGACTTGGAGAGGGAGTCACATTCCAATAAGAATTTGGAAGGCTGTCATAAGAAAACAGGATTAGACTTGTTTTAACTGACCTCGAAAGAAAAAAAAAAAAAAAACAGTTGATAGAAGTTGCAAAGAGGAAAATTTGGACTTGTTGTTCCTAACACTTAGAGCTGTACAAAAGTAGAATAGGCTGCCTTGAGGGATCCTGGATTCTTCTCACTGGAGGTCTGCCATGGAGGAAACATCATGTCAGGTGTTTTCATTGGAATCCCTTTTAAAGATGAAGGTTGAATTACATGACTTCTGATGCCTCTTATGACTCTGAAATGCTGTGATTCTGAGAGGTTCAAAGTGCTATGAACATCTTGAAGAGATTACTTTTATCTGGAAGTATTGAGAAGGTTTCATGGAGAGGGTAGTACTTGGATTATTGATCTCAGTATTGAAAAAGGAGAATAATTTCAAGAGTCAGAGTTGAGAAGGGACTGGGAAAACATTGAACAAGTGTATAGGGGTAGCAGGTGAAGCTAGGAATCCATTTTGACTGGGACATAGTGTGGCTGAAGAAACACTGATCCAAATAAAGATGGAAACATAAGTTATAGTCACATTGTGAAACTCTTTATATGGTAGCCTAAAGAATTTATATTTTATCCTGTAAGTACTAGAAAGAACACTGAGGACATTTTTTTAAAGCAGAGAAATAACATTGTCACAGCAATAAATTAGAAAGACCATTTTGGAAATTGTGAGGAATAGATGGGAAGTGGGAGAAAAATTTGAAGACATTTCAATAGTCCTGGTTAAAGGAATCATACTTGTGAGAACAGTATAAGTAGAAAGAAGGGAAAGATGCAAGGAATGTGAATCATCAGACCACATCAACAGAACTTGACAGTTGATTGGCTGTAGGAGTTAAGGGAGACAGAAAAGTCAAAGGTGACTTCTAGGTTTCAAGTCTGAGTGATGTAGAAGATGATGTTGTTTCCCAAAAATGAGTGTTAGAAATGAGAAGACATTTAAGAGAAAAGATGGTTCATTCAATTTGGGAGTGTATTAAATTTGAGATGCTGGTGGAACATCCACGGGAATGGAAATATCTGTCAGGCATTTGGAAATCGAACCAGTGACAATCGGCAGGAGATCAAAACTCAATATAGAGATATGATAATCATTTGAAGGGAAATGATAAGTGAAATCATAAGTTACATATCCAGTAACTAAATAAGATATTATAGAAATAGAAAAAGTGAAGGAGAGAACTTTAGGGACATCCACATTTAGTAGATGAAAGGAAGAAGATGAATAAGCAAAAGAGAGTGTGATAAAGACAGGTAGGAGTATGTCAGTAAAGATCAGAATCCCTACTGGAGGAAAACATATCCAGAATTTTGAATAATCAGTAGTACAAAATGCCACCAATAGTACAAATACCACAGAGGATGAATACTGAGAATTTAAAAAAAATAAAACTTTTGTTTTGGAATTAACTCATCATTCATTGATCTTGAAAAGAGATAGCATTTCCTCTAGAAGCTGGGGGATTGAGGGGTGAGTTGGTGGAGGAAAGTAGGATAGACTTGTCTCTTTTTAAATAATGGAATACCAATGCAAGTTAGCACCTTCTCAGCAACGCAGAGTTCTAAAGAGCTGTCTAGGGTACTAAGAAGTTAAAAGACATGCTCAGGAGCACACAGCCGACATCAGTCAGAGGTAGGGATTATTCGTACATCTTCCTGGATCCTAGACAGGTTCTCAATCCATTACACCACAGGTGCAGCTGGCAACATTTGAATGGAATCCAAATCAGATTAAAATGTAACTGGGAAATATTTATCAAAATAAAGAGAAATGCAATAGAGCAGAGATAATCTTAATACAGTAGATGGTCTTCTAAATTGCTATGTGGTCTCAGGATCCTCATGCATGCTTTAGTGACTAGTATTTCTATTTGAACTTGACACCCTCATGCTGTACCATTTTTGCTTTTTCTTTAGTCATTTCAGTTGTGTTCAACTCTTCGTTGACCCCATTTAGGGCTTTCTTGACAGATATACTGGAGTGGTTTGTAATTTCCTTCTCCAGCTCATTTTACAGATGGAAAACTGAGGCAAATTGGGTTGAGTGACTTGCCCAGGGTCACACCACTAGCGAGTGTCTGAGGCTGGATTTGAACTCAAGTCCTCTTGATTCCAGGACTGGTGCTCTATTTACTGTGCCACTTAGCTACCATGCTACAACATGCTGCCTTTTCTGAAAGTAGAAAGATAAGTTTATAATTTCAGATGATATCAAGGTGAAAGGAGGGTTTTTTTCTTTCTCCACTTCCACTCTCTGTCTCTCTGACTCTATTTCTTTGTTGTCTGTCTGTTTTTCTCCCCCCCCTACACACACACACACACATCTATCTCTGCTTCTCTCTTTCTGTCTCTCAAGTATTATCAAAGAAATAAGCTCTTAGAATAACAGGAGGGAATTGAGATGCAAAGCAGAAATGGAAGGTCCATTTAGTCTAGTTATGATAGAGGGAAAGATCATCCTCTGAGACTGGAGTGAAGGAAGAGAAGTTTGGGTGAAAACATTTTAAGATGTGAGAAAAGGAAGGATATATAGTTGATTGTGGACTACCTCACATTCAGAGGGTGTCAGGGTAGAAGAAGGGACTTTAACAGAGGGAAGAAACTTTGTTATAGTTACTATGGGAAGTATAGTTAGAAGTCAATTAAGAATAAATGAGAGGTTTGATATATAGGAGCAAGGTTCTAGATGACATTGTATAGTATGAATTTATTGTGGACCTAGTCAGTGGTTTCATAAATTCATGACAGGAGTGCTTTGATGCTAGAGAAGAGGAGCACAGAAGAGCAATACTGTGAGTGAACCAGAGCTAGAGAAAGGAAAAGTAAGGAACACAGAGGTAGACAGTGAATTGTTGAAAAAGCTAATTAGGGCTATGAAGAATGGGAAACAAAACCAGAATAGGACTGAGGGACTGGGAAACCAGGGAAAGCTCAAGGAACTGGAGACATGGTCACAGAGCCAATTTGCAAAGAAATTGGTTCCCATACAAAAAAAAAAATACATTCACACAGTGATACGCTACATGAATACAAAGACATTGTGGATAGGGCATATAGATAGGGTCATTCCTCTAACATTATAATGCAGTTGAGTGGATCTACCTTCACTTTGTTAACTAGTTCCCTTTAAAATGAAATAACATACATTTATTTAGGAGATTGCCAGCCAGGATTAGTTATCTAGGCTGTGAGCATGAAACTCATAAATACTAACTGCACCATTTCCATGGCCTCATTAATATAGTGTTTTAACAGTTGAATAACACATAAATGGATATAGCTATATTTATGTCATATTTTTCATTATGTTTAGCTATATATTTATATGAAAAAACTTGCTATGAATTCATTTAGCTTACAGAATGAAAACACAATTATGCAAAAGTATGCCACATTTAAAAGAAAACTTTGAAAATGACAATTCCATATTCTATAGTACTTGCAGCAGACAACATGCCCAGGTGACTTTCCTACCTCTTCTGTTCCATACATACAAACAAGTTCAACCAAGTATGAAAAGAGAAAAAAAGGAAAGGTAAAAAGAAAATACCATCTGTGGATGCTCAATGAGGATAATTTGAAGAATCGAAGAGCTGCTCCTGGGTGTTCATAACATCAGCTCTTGGTCTTTGGCTGTCCTCTCAGCTCTCACTTTCCTTTTTGAAGTGTTCTAGTAATAAAGTGCTTTGGAATAAAAAATCAGGTAGTCAATAGACATTTATTAATGTGTGGTATGTGTAGGTGCTAGGGACAAAAAGACCAACAAGAAACAACTCTGTCCTCAGGGACCTTACATTCTATTGGGGACTACAATATGCACAAACACATGTTTGCCCATATACATCTACATATGTAGGTATACATATATAGAGATATATGTACACATGTATATAAATCTATGCACATGTGTATATAAATCTATGCACATATATACGTATATGTATATATATATACACACACATACATACTCAGAGTAATTTGGGGGCAGGCACTAGTAGCTGGGAATCAGTAAAAGTCTCATGTGGGAGTTGATTGAAAGAAGCAAAGATTTCCAAGAGATGGATGTGAAAAAGGAATAAATTCCAGGCATGGAGAATAGTCAGCTGGTGATATAGACACAGAAAACAGCATCATATATCAAGAACAATAAGAAGAAGAGATTGTGAGAAAGGCTGGAAAGGTAGGCTGGAGTTAAATTATGAAGAACTTGACATGCTAAACAGAACTTGTACTTGACTTTGAAGGCAACAGAGAACCAATGGATTTTGCCAGGCAGAGAAGTGACATGCTCAGGTCTGTGCTTGAAAAAAAATATCTGGCAACTGTGTGTGGGATAGACTGGGCAGGGAGTAGAAGACAGTTGAGATTTGAGGAATGTAGATCAATCAGGCTGTTGAAATAGTTCAAATGAGAGCTGATGAGCGTCAAACTAAAATAGCAGCCATACAAGTAGAAAGGGTTCCGTCTGTCAGGACAGGTGTTGTGGAGGTAAAATCAGAGATGTTGTGAGGCTCAAATGAGATAATAAATGCAAAATGCTTTGCAACCTTCAAGTACTCTATAAATGTCAGTTTTTATGGTATTATACCACAATCATTAGACCTCCAGTTTGGTGATGACTTCGTTCCCTGAACCTCCTACTACGCTCCTGCTGAGCTCAAGCAATGTTTATAAATCAGCACAAGGGTATTCTGGTAGGTGTTTAACAACTGAACTCTCTAAGGGGGGAAAAAAGTATACACACTCACTTTTAACAATCAATGCAACAACCAATCAACCCCAGATTTGTAGATTAATAAAAATGCAGAAATAAGTTTTTAGCTCCCGCATATTTCTGTCAGAATCCAACTAGATTTAGCAACTGTTTGGATATGAAGACTGTGGGGAAGAGGCAAAGGGTGATTTATGAAGAGTGAACCTGAGTGACTGAAAGGAGAGTGGTTCCATCAATATAAATTATCACAAGACCATAGCTATAGAGCTGAAATGGATCTTAAAGGCCATCAAGTCCAACCCACTCATTCAAAGACAGAACAACTGAGATAGAGAATAGTTAAATGACTTGACCAAGGTCATAGAACTAGTTACATATCAGAAGCTGTACTTGAACCTAGGACTTTCTAACTCCAAGTCCTGTGTGTCATGTTCCCTCTCAAAAAAAAAAAAAAAGAAAAAGAAAGAAAGAAATTGTGGGAGAGTTTTTTGGTTTTTTATTTTTATTTTTTGGAGGCAATGGAGGTTAAGTGACTTGCCCAGAACCACACGGCTAGTAATTGTCTGGGGTCAAATTCCAACTCAAGTCTTCCTGACTCTAGGGCTGCTGCAAATAAATCCGTGCAAATAAATTGGTTTTGTTTTTATTATTTTGCATTACGGTTTCTCATTGGGGTGTCGGAGTGGGGAGAGAGGGTTCTGTTTTGGACATGTCTAATTTGAGAGGCCTAATGGGACTCTAATTCAAAACAGATTAAAAAATTTTAAACAATTGAAAATCAGAACATATGAAATATAGATTTGAAGCCATTTTCTAAACAATTCAGGCCAGAACAACATTTATTCTCCTCTTCCTCCCCCTGCTCCCACTATCTGATTTAGATCAGGGTTGGGAAACTTGAGGTCTGGAGGCCACCCAAATTTAGGATTTGTTCTATTTGGTTGCAAGTTCCCCACCCATGATTTAGATGATCCAGAAAGAATGTAGATAATAATGACTTTAACTATATTGATTCCCAACTGTCCCTTTCTTTTGTATCCACGGCAGAGAGGTAACTAGAAGCAGGCAAAGAGGTTTGCTCTACAGCACCGACATAATAGGGGTAAGTGTAGGGAGGGGATGCAAAATCACACTTCTTATTTTTTAGCAGTGATCTCTGTTTCTCGGTACCATCTCAACACTCTCCAGAATCTCAAAGTACAATCATACACATCTGCTATTCATAGTAGCCCCTCTCTCCAGTCCACTCTCTCATTCTCAGTCCTGGCAGGGATAGGGACAGGCAATACCCTCCAAGCCTATGCTCATTTAATTCTTTGTATTATGCAGTGGGCAAAGATGTTGACTAACCCCTCTGGTCTATATTATTCTTTAAGGATTTTTCGTGAGTTGGAGAAACTCATACATGATACAGGCTGCAATAGTTTCCATGCAAAACTGCTGATAAAGTTTGATTTTTCCATCTGCTAGTTTAGATTCGTTATCTTGAATTCATAATAAGGTACACGACTAGAATGGAAGTAGATAGATTTGACTAAATGTTGAAAAGTGTGACTGTCATTTAAATTACCTTGATACTGAGTTGATAGATAAAATATGATTTAGAGTTAACTCCATGTGTGATGAATGGATACAAATATGTAATTGACAATAGAGTGATAGGTAGGAATAATTTCATGTCATAACTGAAATTTGACTACCATTATTCAGAGAACTCTGGCTTTTAAGTGCACAGGTCTATTTAGAAAATAGCCCATCAAGTTCACAGCATTGTTGTTCCCTTATACTGTGATACCTATTTCTTGTGTCCTCCATTTGCTGGCAAATCTACCATTCAATCTCTCCTCTTTCTGATTCTGTCTTTTTCTGTCTATCTTTCTGTCCTTTTGTCTCTTTCTGTCACTCTATCTCTTATACACACATACTACTTGGCATTGTGAGCAATATTAATCATACTTCTCTATTCAAACACACTGAGACTCAAGCTCAGTAACAATAATTTCTACTGTAAAAATATTTTCGTTTTGGTTTAGTTTCCAGATTGATGTTGGTAATCTCTGAAACGGGCAGAAATAGAGGAAAATGTTACTTCAGGGAACAATAGTACATGAAACTTTTGCTCCTCAGTCTTAAATTCCAAACTGTGCAAAAACAGCAGAACACGATTTTTCATGACTTTGAGTTTGCTGCAATATGACGAGATCATAAAGCTAGTCATCATAGAGCAGCATGGTGTAGGAGAAAGATTCTTAGATTGGGGAGCAAGACTGCTCTGTTCCAGCATGAGCTCAGCAATTAATTGGATGACCCTAGGCAAGTCACTTACCCACTGATTCTCATGGCTTCCTGTTCAAAATAGGAATAATCAACTAATCCGTGAAAAAAAAAAAGGACTAATTAAATTCCTTCTGCGTGTCAGGCACCATAAGCACTGTGGAGACAAAGAAAGGAAGAAAACAGACCTTGGCCTCAAGGCACTCGTACTCTAAAGGAGGAGACAACGTATGAATATAAATACGTACAAGACATATGGAGTGGTTGGGAGGCTAATTTCAGAGAGGAAGGCTCTAACAGCTGGGGGAATTAAAGACAGACCTCCTGCAGAGATTTGATCTAAGACTTAAAGAAGCCAGGAAAACTAAGAGGGGAGGGCATTGGCAGCTGGGAAAATCAAAGAAAAGCTTCCTGAAGGAGATGGGATTTGAACTGAAATGCCTACTACCTATCTCACCTACTGAGGATTGATGTAAGAAAAGTGCTTTTATAAACTGTAACATGCTAAGTACATGTGAATTTTTTAAATTATCTGTCAGAAGAGGGGATTAGGCTAAATAAACTAAGATAACAGTAGCTTACATTTAAATATGGATTTGAAGCCTGTGGAGCGCTTGACACAATTATCCTATAAAGTAGATGTGATTGCTATTCACATTTTACAGTTGATGATATGGAGGTTGAGTGACACGCACAGGGTCACACAGATTATGTATCTGAAACTGGATTCTCATTCCAAGTCCACCCTATTACCTCCTTTCCAAATTTATTACTCCAGCATCAGACAGGTGTTCCCATCATATCCATCATTTCTTTTTAATCAACAGGCATCTAATTTCTATTTTTCCCACTCTCCATCCCCATTAAAAATTGTGAAATGAAAAGTATTTTTGGACATGGCTAATGTGAGAATTTGTTTATCTTGACTATATTAATCACATGAAAGTGTTTTATTGATGTTCTTCTTTTTTTGTATTCATGTCCCTTCCAAATGATAGCCCATCCAATAGCCCTCATAGGTCCATCCCTTGTAACAAAGTATAATTCATCAAAACATATCAACACAATGGCTATATAAAACACTGTAGGTCTCTTTCTGCACCCAGAGTTCCCTACCATGCTACCAAGAACTGAGAAGAACGCTTCATCATCACTCTTCTCAAATTATGATTAGTAATTTCATTGTTCAGAATTCTTCTTTTAACATTATTCTTCTATACATTATTGTAGTCATGTAAATTGTTTGGGTCTTTTCTACATCAGCTTACCTAAGTCTTCCAGAATTTCAGCTAACTCCTGATACTTGTTTCTCAAAGTGCCATAATATTCCATTATATTCCAGTCGATGGGCATCCACTTTTTAATTCTTTGCTACCATAAAAAGTGCTACTAAAAATATTTTTGTATTTGTGGAAACTTTGCCTGTGACCTCTATGGAGTATACGACTAGCAGTGGTATTGCTGGGTCAAAAGACATGTGCAGTTTATTGCGAATCAGCAATTTGGAGGGAGAGTATTGTGACCTCAATAGAAGTCTTGATTTAAATCAATAGATAGAGTTTAAGGTGAACTATGTCTCTGGATATCCCCATTTCTCCCCTTTCAATTAACGTAGATAGTGCAGGCAGAAGCTAGTCTGTTATTTAATTTCCAAGACAATTGTAATTTTAGATCTTTCCAAAGTCGCAATCACAAAGGTACCCTATTGAAAAAAAAAGTCATTGCTTCTACCCGGGGTTAGCTTTGACACTTTCAGTCTCCATTTCTCTGCACTACTCCCTAAGTTTATGATGCTGTCTTTTCAGCAGAGATCTGGGAATATCAAAGCTTTTCCATGCAATTTGTACTCTTTTCAGAAGTAACGAAATTTGGTAATGAAAAGAAAGAATTCAGTTCATTTTTTCATAGCTGTCAGCTGCTTTGGGGATGGTGTTGGATAGGTAGGAGAATGGATAAATATCTAGCAATACATTGGTGAGAATCCTTTGCCACTTTCTGTGTAAACATGGTGGTTCTGAAGTTCAAATGAGATAATTAATGCAGATTATTTTGAAAAGCTTTCCTGTGGAAATATGAGATATTGTTTAAGGAATGCCACAAAAGTAGGGTTTTTTTTTATTTGTTTGTTTTACAAAAGCACCTCTGGATGAAGATCTCTTTTACTATTGAATAAATAAACCTTAGCTCTGGGCATCTTCATCACAAGATTTATATATTCAGGGACTATTCAATAAAGGAAAAAATTCTCTTGTATAATTATAGCTAAATAGATTAGTAGGAAGGCATTGTGACACTGTAGAAAGAACACCAGCTCTGGAATTAGGGAACCTGGGTTCTAATCCTGCCTCTGACACTTATCTGAATTATGCTAAGCAAGTGAATTAAGCTCTGTAGGTCTCAGTTTCCCTCTCTGTAAAATGAAGAGGGTTGAGGTTTGATGGCCTCCAATGTTGCTTTAACTCTGCATATATAATCTTATGTGCATAGAGTTTTCCCTTTAAACTAGTTAAATGCTTACCAATGGGAAAAAAGTACAATTTCCTGGTAGAAACCAGTGACTGATGATAATAAGATTTCATACATTAAAAATGCAGTATGGGAAACACATTTTTTTCTAGGAACCCTATGAGCAAATATTGAATGTTCAACTTTTTAAGGAACTTTCTTAGATAAGTAATCTCATTTTTACAAATACTTAAAGAATCTATACTACACTTGGAAGGCCTTCCTTTGGTTCTTTTAATAGTTGAAAGCCCCAGTGTGCCAGTAGTCAGGCACAAGCTGCCTCTAGTCAATCCTTGCTTATCTCTACTTCTCTGTACATGTGTAACCCATCTTCTTTTCCAGGCTTAAATTCTCAATGATGTCTTTGTCAACACTTTTTATGAAGGACAATCATTGGTAACATGCTACTACCAATCTGCATCTTTCCCTCGCTGTTGGGTAACTTCTTATTTTTATTCTTCCATAGTTGTGGAATTCCATGAATTACATCCTTTTATTGAATTACCAGAAGAATTTTTGCATTAAGGACAATTTTGTTTGTTTGTTTCCAGTGAGGTATTTGAAAACACTGTGAAATTCCCCCAAATTCAATCCAATGCAATCACTTGTCCTACTCAGCTTTGAGTTCAGCTCACCATCCGAGGCATTTGTATAATAGATAGACAAATAGACTAATTCAATGAACTTCCTATCTAGTTGCATTTCATAGTCTAATTAATATATTTTTTTCCTGGAGTATAGATGGTTAGATCTTTATTGTATCACCATGTATTTGAATAAGTAAGTAGTACAAAGTACACAAGAGAATAGACTTTTGACTCATATCTAACATAAATATTGGTTCAAATCCTGCCTCTTCCTGTGTGACTTTGTCAAATCCCTTAACCTCCCTGGTCCTCACTTTTCTCAACTGTAAAATGAGGTGGACTGAATAGCTTCTGGGATCCTTTTCAGTTCTAGATCTGTGATCCTGTGATCTGACAGATGATATTTGTGTATCAGAAGGTTAGGTTTTCATTAACATTTAATTAAGTCATGTAGTGCTAATGGGAAATAGTCTTATAATTCCTATTAAATAATAGTCTGTGGAATAAATGGCAGGAATCCTCTTTTTATAAGCAGAGAGATAATTCTGCAAATAATGCTGCTCATGTTAAGAAAATAGTCAATGCTACTGTACATTAACATTTCTTTTCTATAGAAAAGTAGCATTTGGCAGCTGCCACTTTTCTCTTTTTCAGGAATGATAAGTGTTACAGGCATAATTTTAACTTTATTTTCATGCAAGGTTACATGAAACACCATAATTATGAGCCACTCTTTCTAAAGAAACACGCAAATGCAAATTATCCACCGTGTTTTAATTTTCTACAATCGTCGTCTTTCTTGAGTCCCAACCCCAAAATAAACATTGCATTTATAGTATACACATAGCTGTACCAAATCTGTACCACTAAATGCAATTTTTGATTTGACATAATTTCTTCCTAAATTGGTGTCAGACTCATTTTCAACCAGAAAGGCATATTATCAAATAAAATGTCCATATTTCAGAGGAAAAAAAATCACAAAATTAATGGTGTAGTATAAACTATTCAGAAACTAATAGGCTACCACACAGCTGTTAATGAAGTATACATGTGATGATAAGAAAAATCTACCCCATTCCAACTTTACTGGGATAACTGAGGAAAAGGGGGGAAGTCGGGGAGTTAAAGGAAATCTTGAAAAGACCAGATGTATGAGTCAGTTTGCAGAATGCCAGATAAAAAACCTTGGATGAGTTAAACCTTCGTAAATGCATATTTGGTACAAAACAAGTACAAAATGCAGAGAAAGAGATAGCAACTCTGAATCCTCTCATCTTTCCTTTGATTTCAGGTGTGTTTCTTACACCTATGAAAAGCAAGATATTTGAGGCACAAATACGTTGAAGAATGACTGGCTATAGAGCATCTATTTGCAATGCTCTAGTAAATGAGTTTGGTCTTTTATGGGAATTACTGATGCAATTTTCTTAACCATTCTGAGTCATAAAAAATGAGAATAGTTTTTTTTTATTTTTCAATATTATTTCTATTGATATCTTTTATTTTGACCTGAACTTCATTTCTGAATATACAAGATGTTCCAAAAATCTTAATGTGGTTTTAAACTATTAGGAACTTAATGTTTAAAGCTGTACTAAGTCTTTTGGGACACTGTATATTCTCCTTCTCCTCCCCCAGCAAGCCATCCTTTGTAATGACAATTAAAAAAGGAAATAGGGAAAAAATCAGTTCAGCAAAACTAATTAGCACATCAGTTAAGTCTGACAACATATAAAACGTTCTATGGCCAAAGTATCCCCACTGTTGGAAATAGGGGAGGAAGGTATACTAGGAAGTAATTTGTAACTGATCAAATGAAAGAATATTTGTCCATTTAGAGAAGAGCAACCTTGACAGTAACAGCTATTTAAGGCCTGTCTTCAGGCTAATAGGGAATGATGCTTATGGATGGTTTAGATGGATAGGAGTATAGGGAAAAGTCACTGTCATCACTTTACTTCCTATGAGACTGCTCTCCTTTGCTCTCTTCCAACATTCACGGTCCCTCCTCCTCCTCCCCACTACTCCCTGCTTTTCCACTTCCTTTTGTTCATTATCTTAGTTTGTAGGTTACTGGAAGGTAGAAGATGTCTTTCTTTTTTTGTACTTAAGTCACCAGGATTTAACATAGTACCTAGTCACTTAGTAGGTGGTTAATAAATGCCCATTAACTGAGTTGATGACTACCACCACCCCAACAAATAAGAAATATCAATATAATGGTTGGTTGGGGAGAATCTCAGGCATAAGTGAAGTCTTATGTGGGATTGATCATGAGATAGAGGTTTTCCACCTACCCCTGAGGCCATCTTCTGAGGGAAACTGCCTCATGGAAAGAGGACAAAGAAAGCTAGCTTGACTAAGGCAGCAACAAGCTATCTTGAAAGAGAGATAGGAGAGAGGTTGGTATGGAACACCTCATTCCCTCAAACCCAGGTGGAGACAGCCCAAGACTTTGTGCCCAAGAAGAATATGTTCTCCTGAACTGGCATCCCTGCTTCCAGGAAATAGCCCACCCCAACCATCATCAAGGGAAATAACCAACCTCTGTGGAGATAGGGGTTATGTGATATTACTATCCTTAATAACAACTGCTGACCAACCGCCACCCTTAGCCAGGTAAGCTAAATAGTCCTGGGAATAGCAACCATAACCCTTCCTCCCTTCTCTGTTATTCAAAGAAGCTATTTGTGGAGATGTGACCTGTATAATACTTCTGTATTTGCTTCCAAACCCATCTCTTCAGCCTCTGAAGATCTCAGAAGTGAAGTTCTCACCACAAATATCCTTAGAAAAGTCAA